>CM067329.1:104150000-104545000 GCA_034376525.1 Nicotiana benthamiana
CGCGTCCGGACATGGCCATGGCACGTGTCAGGACGTGGCAGGGCATGGCAAAGGCACAAGTCAGGACGTCGCAGGACATGGCCATGGCACGCGTCATGACGTGGCAGGGCGTGGTCATGGAACGAGTCAGGACGTCATAGGACATGGCAGGATATGGTCATGGTATGTGTCAGGACGCGTGAGGACATGGCCATGGTACGTGTCAGGACGTGACCATGGCACGACATCGCACTACGTCGCTCCAAGCCGCACCACGCCACGTGTAATTCTAACCAATGCTTAGAAACATGTCAAGCGCAATGATGTTGGTGGTCATTGGCGGCGGTGGTGGAAAGTCGGGGTGGTTCGAGCAGTAGCGTCGGGCGACGGCCGGTCGACACGTGTCAGGACATGGCCATGGCATGAGTCAGAACGTCGCAGGACGAGTCAGGACAGGGCCATGGCACGAGTCAGGATGCGTCAGGACATGGCAGTGGCACGTGTCAGGACACGTAAGGACATGGCAGGGTGTGGCCATGGCATGACTCATGACGTCGCAGGACATGGCAGGGCGTGGCCATGGCAAGAGTCAGGACGTCGCAGGACGCGTCAGGACAAGGCGATGGAACGCGTCAGGACGCATCAAGACATGGCCATGGCATGTGTCAGCACGCATCAGGACATGCCATGGCACGTGTCAGGACGCGTCAAGACATGGCAACGCATGGTGATGGCACGAGTCGAGACGTCGCAGGATATGGCAGGGTGTGGCCATGGCACGTGTCAGGACGCATCAGGACATGGCCATGGCACGTGTCAGGACGCGTCAGGACATGGCAGGGCGTGGCCATGGCAAGAGTCGGGACGTCGCACGACATGGCAGGGCATGGCCATGGCACGCGTTAGGACGTCGAAGGACGAGTCAGGACAGGGCCATGGCACGTGCCAGGACGCGTTAGGGCATGGCAGTGGCACGTGTGAGGACACGTCAGGACATGGCAGGGCGTGGCCATGGCATGACTCATGACGTCGCAGGACATGGCAGGGCGTGGCCATGGCAAGACTGAGGACGTCGCAGGATGCGTCAGGACATGGCGATGGCACGTGTCAGGACGCATCAGGACGTGGCCATGGCATTTGTTCAGGACGCATCAGGACATGGCCATGGCACGTGTCACGACGCGTCAGGACATGGTAAGGCATGGCCATGGCACGAGTCGGGACGTCGTAGGACATGGCAGGGCGTGGCCATGGCACGTGTCAAGACGGATCAGGACATGGTCATGGCACGTGTCAGGACGCGTCAGGACATGGCAGGGCGTGGCCATGGCACGAACGTCGCAGGACATGGCAGGGCGTGGCCATGGCACGAGTCGGGACGTCGCAAGACATGGCAGGGCGTGGCCGTGGCACGAGTTGGGAAGTCGCAGGACGTGTCAGGACATGGCCATGGACCGTGTCAAGACACGTCAGGACATGGCAGGGCGTGGTCATGGCACGAGTCAGGACGTTGCAAGACATGGCAAGATATGGCCATGGTACGTGTCCGGACGCGTCCGGACATGGCCCTGGCACGCGTCAGGACGTGACAGGGCGTGGCCATGGCACGAGTCAGGACGTCGCAGGACATGGCCATGGCACGCGTCAGGACGTGGCAGGGCGTGGCCATGGCACGAGTCAGGACGTCGCAGGACATGGCAGGATATGGCCATGGTACGTGTCAGGACGCATCAAGACGTGGCCATGGTACGTGTCAGGATGCGTCCGGACATGGCCATGGCACGCGTCAGGACGTGGCAGGGCATTGCCAAGGCACGAGTCAGGACGTCGCAGGACGCGTTAGGACATGGCCATGGCACGTGTCAGGACGGATCAAGACATGGCCATGGCATGTGTCAGGACACATCAGGACATGGCCATGGCACGTGTCACGATGCGTCAAGACATGGCAGGGCGTGGCCATGGCACGCATCAGGACATCGCAGGACGTGTCAGGACATGGCCATGGCACGTGTCAGGACGCGTCAGGACATAGCAGGGCGTGGCCATTGCACGAGTCAGGACGTCGTAGGACATGGCAAGATATGGCCATGGTACGCGTCAGGACGTCGCAGGACATGGCCATGGCACGCGTCATGACGTGGTAAGGCGTGGTCAGGGCACGAGTCAGGACGTCATAGGACATGGCAGGATATGGTCATGGTATGTGTCAGGACGCGTGAGGACATGGCCATGGTACGTGTCAGGACGTGACCATCGCACAACATCGCACTACGTCGCTCCAAGCCGCACCAGGTCGCATCACGTATAATTCTAACCAATGCTTAGAAATATGTCAAGCGCAATGATGTTGGTTGTCATTGGCGGCGGTGGTGGAAAGTCGGGGAGGTTCGAGCAGTAGCGTCGGGCGACGGCCGGGCAACACGTGTCAGGACATGGCCTTGGCACGAGTCTGGACGTCATAGGACGAGTCAGGACAGGGCCATGGCACTTGTCAGGACGCGTCAGGACATGGCAGTGGCACGTGTCATGACACGTCAGGACATGGCAGGGCGTGGCCATGGCATGACTCATGACGTCGTAGGACATGGCAGGGCGTGGCCATGGCAAGAGTCAGGACGTCGCACGACGCGTCAGGATATGGCCATGGCACGTGTCAGGACGCATCAGGACATGGTCGTGGCATGTGTCAGGAAGCATCAGGACATGGCCATGGCACGTGTCACGACGCGTAAGGATATGGCAAGGCGTGGCCATGGCACGAGTCGGGACGTCGCAGGACATGGCAAGGCGTGGCCATGGCACGTGTCAGGACGCATCAGGACATGGTCATGGCACATGTCAGGACGCGTCAGGACATGGCAGGGCGTGGCCATGGCACCAGTCGGGACGTCACAGGACATGGTCATGGTACGTGTCAGAACGTGTCAGGCCATGGCCATGGTACGTGTAAGGACGCGCAGGACATGGAAGGGCATGGTCATGTTACGTGTCAGGACGTGTTAAGACTTGGCCATGGTACGTGTCAAGACGTGGCCATGCCACGACATCGCACTACGTAACTCCAAGCCGCACCACGCCGCACCACGTCTAATTCTAACTAATGCTTAAAAACACGTCAAGCGCAATGATGTTGGTGGTCGTTGGCGGCGGTGGTGGAAAGTCGCGGTGGTTAGAGCGGTAGCGTCGGGCGATGGCCGGAGGACACGTGTCAGGACATGGTCATGGCACGAGTCAGGACGTCGCAGGACGAGTCAGGACATGGCCATGGCACGTGTCAGGACGTCAGGACATGGCAGTGGCACGTGTTAGGACATGGCAGGGCGTGGCCATGGCATGACTCATGATGTCGCAGGACATCGCACGGCGTGGCCATGGCAAGAGTTAGGACGTCGCAGAACATGTCAGGACATGGCCATGGCACGTGTCAGGACGCGTCAGGACATGGGAGTGGCATGAGTCAGGATGCGTCAGGATATAACCATGGCATGTGTCAGGACGAATCAGGACATGGCCATGGCATGTGTCAGGATGCATCAAGACATGGCCATGGAACGTGTAAGGACGCGTCAGGACATGGCAGGGCGTGGCCATGGCACGTGTCGGTACGTCGCAGGACATGGCAGGGCGTGGTCATGGCACGTGTCAAGACGCATCAGGACATGGCCATGGAATGTGTCAGGACGTGTCAGCACATGGCAGGGAGTGGCCATGGCACGAGTTGGGATGTCACAAGACATGGCAGGGCGTGGCCATGGCATGAGTAGGGACGTAGCAGGACATGGCAGGGAGTGGCCATGGCAAGAGTCGGGACGTCGCAGGACGTGTCAGGACAGGGCCATGGCATGTGTCAGGACGCGTCAGGACATGGCAGGGCGTGACCCTGGCACGAGTCAGGACGTCGCAGGATATGGCAGGAAATGGCCATGGTACGTGTCAGACCGGGTCTGGACATGGCCATGGCACGTGTCAGGACAGGGCAGGGCGTGGCCGTGGCATGACTCATGACGTCGGAGGACATGGCAGGGCGTGGCCATGGCAAGAGTCAGGACGTCGCAGGACGCGTCAGGACATGGCCATGGCACGTGTCAGGACGCTTCAGGACATAGCAGTGGCACGTGTCGGGACACGTCAGGACATGGCAGGGTGTGGCCATGGCATGACTCATGAAGTCGCAGGACATGGCAGGGCGTGGCCATTGCAAGAGTCAGGACATCGCAGGACGCGTCAGGACACGGCCATGGCACGTGTCATGACGCATCAGGACATGCCATGTCACGTGTCAGGATACGTCAGGACATGGTAGGGCATTGCCATGGCACGAGTCGGGATGTTGCAAGACATGGCAGGGAGTGGCCATGGCACGTGTCAAGACGCATCTGGACATGACCATGGCACGTGTGAGGAAGCATCAAGACATGGCAGGGCGTGGCCATGGCACGAGTCGGGACGTCGCAGGACATGGCAGGGCGTGGCCATGGCATGAGTCGGGACGTCGCAGGACAGGGCAGGGCGTGGCTATGGCACGAGTCTGGACGTCGTAGGACGAGTCAGAACATGGCCATGGCACGTGTCCGGACGCATCAGGACATGGCAGGGTGTGGCCATGGCACGAGTCAGGACGTCGCAGGACATGGCAGGATATGGCCATGGTACGTGTCAGGACGCGTCCGGACATGGCCATGGCACGCGTCACGACGTGGCAGGGCGTGGTCATGGCACGAGTCAGGATGTCACAGGACATGGCAGGATATGGTCATGGTATGTGTCAGGACGCGTCAAGACGTGGCCATGTCACGATTCAAGACGTCGCAGGATAGGGCAAGATATGGTCATGGTACGTGTCATGACGTGTCAGGCCATGGCCATGGTAAGTGTCAGGACGTCGCAGTACATGGCAGGATATGGTCATGGTATGTGTCAGGACGTGTCAGGCCATGGCCACAGTACGTGACAGGACGTCGTAGGACATGGCAGGATATGGTTATGGTACGTATCAGGACGTGTCAGGACATGGCCATGGTACGTGTCAGGACGTGGTCATGGCACGACATCGCACTACGTCGCTCCAAGCCGCACCACGTCGCACCACGTCTAATTCTAACCGATGCTTAGAAACATGTCAAGCACAATGATGTTGTGGTCGATGGCGGCGGTGGTGGAAAGTCAGGGTCGTTTGAGCGGTAGCGTCGGGCGACGGCCGATCGACACGTGTCAGGACATGGCCATGGCACGAGTCAGGACGTCGTAGGACGAGTCAGGACATGGCCATGGCACGTGTCAGGACGCGTCAGGACATGGCAGTGGCACGTGTCAGGACACGTCAGGATAGGGCAGTGCGTGGCCATGGCAGCACTCATGACGTCGCAGGACATGGCAGGGAGTGGCCATGGCAAGAGATAGGACGCCGCAGGACGCGTCAGGACATGGACATGGCACGTGTCAAGACGAATTAGGACATGGCCATGGCATGTGTCAGGACACATCAGGACATGCCATGGCACGTGTCAGGACGTAGCAGCACATGGCAGGGCGTGGCCATGACACGAGTCGGGATGTCGCACGACATGGCTGGGCGTGGCCATGGCATCAGTCGGGACGTAGCAGGACATAGCAGGGCGTGGCCATGGCACGAGTCGGGACGTTGCAGGACATGTCAGGACATGGCCATGGCACGTGTCAGGACGCGTCAGGACATGGCAGGGCTTGGCCATGGCACCAGTCAGGACGTCGCAGGGTATGGCAGGAAATGGCCATGGTACGTGTCAGGACGGGTCCGGACATGTCCATGGCACGCGTCAGGACATGACAGGGCGTGGCCATGGCATGACTCATGACGTCGGAGGACATTGCAGGGCGTGGCCATGGCAAGAGTCAGGACGTCGCGGGACGCGTCAGGACATGGCCATGGCACTTGTCTGGACGGGTCAGGACATGGCAGTGGCACGTGTCAGGAACATGTTTGGACATGGCAGGGCGTGGCCATGGCATGACTCATGACGTCGCAGGACATGGCAGGGTGTGGCAATGGCAAGAGACAAGACATCTCAGGACGCGTCAGGACATAGCTATGGCACGTGTCAGGACGCATCAGGACATGCCATGGCACGTGTTAGGACGCGTCAGGACATGCCATGGCACGAGTCAGGACGTCGCAGGATATGGCAGGGAGTGGCCATGGTACGTGTCAAGACGCATCAGGACATGACCATGGCACGTGTCAGGACGCATCAAGACATGGCAGGGCGTGGCCATGGCACGAGTTGGGACGTCGCAGGACATGGCAGGGCGTGGCCATGGCATGATTCGGGACGTCGCAGGACAGGGCAGGGCGTGGCCATGGCACGAGTCTGGTCGTCGTAGGACGTGTCAGGACATGGCCATGGCACGTGTCCGGATGCGTCAGGACATGGCAGGGCGTGGCCATGGCACGAGTCAGGACGTCGCAGGACATGGCAGGATATGGCCATGGTACGTGTCAGGACGCGTCCGGACATGGCCATTTCACGCGTCAGGACGTGGCAGGGCGTGGTCATGGCACGAGTCAGGACGTCACAGGACATGGCAGGATTGTTAGATAATACGCTTAACGCTAGAGGGGGGTGAATAGCGTTATAATACAAATTAGCGTAAACTTGCGGAATTTAAAAAATTGCAGGAAATAAATAAGTGCGGTAAGTAAATAAATTAGAACAAACGCACCGATATATCCTGGTTCACCACAACCCGTGGCTAGTCCAGTCCCCGAGAGACTCTCTCGAGATTTCCACTAACTTGTTAAGCTTACGGGTGCTCAACAAACCGTTACATCTTGAGGACACAAGCCTCAACAACCTTTGCTCGGAGATACAACACTCCAAGACTTCAACCAAGGAAACACAAGTTCCTTCTTACAACACAAGGGACTAACACTTCCCTTCAAGTGTACAAAAACACTTAGCACTCAAACAAGACACTCCTTTAAGAGTAGATATGAGTAAAAAGAATACGCTCAAGATCGAAACAACTTTCGGCAAGAATTTGGCTCTCAAAAGCTTATGTAATGAATATAAAATGATAAGCAATAAAGTATGCAAGCTTTAGCAATTGTATGATCAGTTGTTGTGTGTTGTTGTACTTAAAAGACTGAATTGAAGCTGTATTTATAGCTGAAAAACTTTGTATTACCGTTGCCTAATTGCCAATTAAGAATTGCTGATTTTACTCTGTGACAATCGATTGTCAATTTACCACAATCGATTGTTTGCCAGTTCTTCCAAAAATCAATCCCAGATTTTACGCTTAATAATCGATTATCTAAGATCAATAATTGATTACTGGCAACGTTCAAAAAATCATTTCCAGATATTACGTAAAACAATCGATTGTCAGAAATCTACAATCGATTACTTGGCAACGTTCAAAAAATCATTTCCGGATTTTACTTAAAACAATCGATTATTGCAAATCAATAATCGATTACTAAGCAACGTTCAAAAAATCCTTTCCAGATCTTAATTAAAAACAATCGATTATAAGAAATCAATAATCGATTACCTGACGGTATTTGAAAACATTTTGGCAACGGTCATTTATACAATCGAATATACTAAGTTAACAATCGATTATATATTAGTCTTGAAAAATCAATTTAGACACTGCCTCTTGTCAATCGATTGCTATAGGTTCACAATCGATTATTTAATAACTTTGAAAAAGTCTGGAAGACACTGCCTCAACACAATCGATTGTCATAGGTTCACAATCGATTATTTTGTGACTTTGAAAAATCTGATGGACACTGTCTCTTCACAATCGATTGTCATTAGCTTCACAATCGATTATTTTGAGTTTTGAAAAACTTTGATGGACACTGTCTCATCACAATCGATTGTCATAAGGTTCACAATCGATTGTCATGCAGATTTGAAAAATCTGATGCTCACTGCCTTAACACAATCGATTGTCAAGCAGCATACTTAAACATAATCGATTATCATAAGTACATAATCTATTATTTTAGTCCAGATTTTAGAGGCATCTTTAAAAATCATTTTGACTAAAGTAAATATGCATTATTTAAAATCATTTTGCTCTAAATTAAAAATGCATGATTTATTAAAAATATTTTTACGAGAGAAGCCAAGTCTTGAGTTTAAGTTGTTGGATCAAGATCACAATTAAATACCGACTCATATAAAACTTAATCTCGATCTTTATCTTGTGCTTGAATCTCGTTATATATCAATTTTGCGCTTGTGCATGGACCTCGTCATATGTCATTTTGTTCATAGTTTGTCATTCATCAAAACCTACAAATATGAACACACGTTTAGTATAATGACTTGAGAACGTGTTTCCAACAATTTCCCCCTTTTTGATAATAGCAAACTTTAAGCGGGATATGCATATTAGGCAATTCATAATGACGATTCAAGACAAGTAATGATATGCAACAAGTAAGTATATAGATATGCAATTTGTTCCCCCTCAATATATGAATTCCCCCTCAATTTATGCCGATAAGTATTGAGAGTGCATGCCCGTTATCTTCCCCCTTTTGCCATTAGCAAAAAAAATATAGAATAATAAAAAAAAACTTGTTTATTAAATAAATCTACTATTTCAGACATAATAACGCAAATAATGTCAAGACAATCGATTATTGATACTGGATAATCGATTATATAAAAGAAAAATCGATTGTTCTGTGCGTGAAGCTTTATAATTCCCCCTGCCTTTAGGGCGATACCTGCAAAAATACGTTAGACGTCTCCGACGCTCAAGTTACAAAACATGTGAAAGGGAAAATGCAATGCATGACTTAGATCAACGTGGAGTCAAGGATCCCGAGTTCACTACGAATTCGGAAGAAGGACTCTTTCTCTAAGGGCTTTGTAAAGATGTCGGCCAATTGATCTTTGGTTTCAACAAATTCAATTTCGACATCGCCCTTGAGAACGTGATCTCTTATAAAATGATGTCTAATTTCAATGTGTTTTGTTCGAGAATGAAGAACGGGGTTCTTCGTCAAGCATATGGCACTAGTATTATCACATCTAAGAGGGATATGATCAAGACATAGGCCATAGTCCAAGAGTTGTTGTTTCATCCAAAGGATTTGAGCGCAACAACTCCCCGCGGCTACATATTCAGCCTCGGTTGTGGACAACGCAACACTTACTTGTTTCTTGCTAAACCAAGAAATGAGAGAGCTACCGAGCAAATGGCAAGTGCCACTAGTGCTCTTGCGGTCCAATTTGCATCCAGCAAAATCGGAATCGGAATAGCCAACAAGTTGGCATGAGGAACCTTTGGGGTACTATAGACCCACATTTACATTACCAACAAGATACTTCAATATCCGCTTCACCGCAGTTAGGTGAGACTCCTTCGGACACGATTGATAACGAGTGCATAAGCACACGCTAAACATGATGTCCGGACGACTAGCAGTAAGGTAAAGGAGAGAGCCAATCATACCTCGATACTTTTTGATGTCAACTTTCTTACCTTTCTCATCTTTGTCTAGATGATCGGATGTGCTCATGGGGGTTGCCATTGCATTTGCATTGGTCATTTCAAATCGTTTCAGCAATTCTTTGCAATATTTCGCTTGGCAAATGAACGTACCTTCTTTTATTTGCTTTACTTGTAATCCCAAAAAGAATGTTAACTCACCCATCATAGACATCTCAAATTCGCTTGTCATTAAATCGGAAAATTCCTTGCACAAAACATTGTTAGTAGCACCAAATATAATATCATCCACATAGATTTGAACTAATAAAATATCATTGTTTTTATGCTTAACAAAAAGCGTGGTGTCAACTTTCCCCCTAATGAAATCATTTTCCAATAGAAATTTACTCAATCTTTCATACCAAGCTCGGGGAGCTTGTTTTAAACCATAAAGAGCCTTTTTGAGTTTGAAAACATGATCGGGAGATTTAAAATCTTCAAAACCGGGGGGTTGTTCAACATAAACTTATTCTTGAATAACACCATTTAGAAAAGCACTTTTCACATCCATTTGATATAAATTGAAATTCATAGAAGAGGCAAAAGAAAGCAATAAGCGAATAGCTTCTAATCTAGCTACGGGAGCATATGTTTCTTCATAGTCAATACCCTCTTCTTGATTATAGCCTTTTGCTACAAGCCTAGCTTTGTTTCTAGTGATTACACCATTTTCATCTAGTTTGTTTCGAAAAACCCATTTCATACCAATTATGGTATGATTTTCGGGTCTTGGCACCAAATCCCAAACGTCATTCCGTTTGAATTGGTTAAGCTCCTCTTGCATTGCCAAGGTCCAATATTCATCCCCAATTGCTTCGGAGATGGTTGTTGGTTCAATTTGAGAAACAAAGGCAGTATGTCCTAAGTGTTCTTAAGGGAGTTTCGGGTACTTACCTTTTCTCCGACGTCGCCAATTACCTGTTCGAGAGGGTGATCTTTGATTGTCCTCCACTCGTTAGGCATTTTTGTTTCCTTCTCCAATTGTGGCGTTTCCTCCGTTGATTGTTCCAAGATTTCATCTTGATTTTCCTTAGGAGTATCCTCTTGTACTTTGTCTTTTAAACTATTTAAAATACCTGCAAGATCAGAACAAGAATCCTTTCTCGCCAAGCGAGCATTATTTTCGGAAAACACAATATGAGGGGATTCCTCCACAGTTTGGGTTCTATTATTAAATACCCTATATGCTTTGCTACGTGAAGAATACCCAATAAAAATTCCCTCATCGGATTTGGCATCAAATTTTCCCAATTGGTCTTTTCCATTGTTATGAATAAAAACTTTACAACCGAATACTCTAAAATGGGAGATATTTGGTTTCCTTCCCTTGTAGAGTTCATAAGGGGTTTTCATGAGTATTGGCCTTATGACTACTCTATTTAAAACGTAGCATGCGGTACTCACGGCATCCGCCCAAAAATGTTTGGGAATCTTAGCCTCTTCGAGCATGGTTCTAGCCATCTCTTCGAGACACCTATTTTTCCTTTCCACCACCCCATTTTTTTGTGGTGTTCGTGGAGCGGAAAAGGTATGCTCGATACCGAGTTCGTCACAAAAGTCCGCAAAGAGATTGTGATCAAACTCTCCCCCATGATCACTCTAATTGAAGTGACGGTTGTTTCCTTTTCGTTTTGAACACGTTTAAGAAAATATTTAAAATTCTGAAAAGCATCACTTTTATGGGCAAGAAATAAAGTCCATGTAAATCTGGAATAATCATCAACAATAACAAAAGCATAACGATTTCTACCAAGACTTTCAATGCGAGATGGTCCAAACAAATCCATGTGAAGCAATTGCAATGGTCTAGTAGTTGAAACAATATTTTTCGATTTAAAAGATGCTTTTGTTTGCTTCCCTTTTTGACAAGAATCACAAATAGAGTCATTTTCAAATTTCAAATTTGGAAGACCAACAACTAAATTTTGTGAAACCAATTTGTTCAAAAGATGCATGTTGATGTGAGCTACTCTACGATGCCATAACCAAGAATCATCCTCTTCGCTCATTAAACAATTCACATATTCGGGTGAAGAATTTGCAAGATCAACCATATAAATGTTATCCATTCTAAAACCACGAAGGATAATTTTAAAATCGCTACGTCTAAAAACTAAGCATTCATCTGAATCAAATAAAACAAGATTTCCCTTGTCACATAATTGACTTATGCTCAAGAGATTATGTTTTAAACCTTTCACAAGTAATATATGCTTAATGGAAGAAATTTCATCCTTACCGACCGATCCGATGCCGATAATCTTTCCTTTATTGTTATCACCAAAAATGACACTTCCCCCTTCCTTGTGTTCTAGTTGAAGGAATTTGGATTCGTCTCCCGTCATGTGCTTGGAGCATCCACTATCAAGGTACTATAGTACACTTGATCCCTTCAAACATACCTACAAAACAGATAAATGAGTTTTAGGTACCCATGCCATTTTGGGTCCTTGGGGGTTAGGCAAATCATAGTGATGTGATGTAGTGTTATGTCTATGTCGTGTAAAACAAGCAGGAGCAATATGTCCAATTCATCAACAATAATGACAAGTCACGTTAGGATTATGCATCCTTCTAGGTTGATAGTAATTGGAAGGGCGAAAATCATTTGCTCTATTCTTGACAATATAACTATTGCGCAAATCATGAAAATCATTTCTCCTACCATTTGTTCTAGGATATGCATCATTTATAGAATAGTTGTTTCTAGGTTGGAAGTCATTTCTAGGTGTTTCAAAAGGTTCAACATTCCTTCTAGTGTTTGGCCTAGAATGTGCATTATTTCTAGCATGATTATTTCTAGGTTGCGATTGATGAAAACCATTTCTAGGTTTGTTGTATCTAGGATGAACATTTGTTTTATTTATCCTAGGTTGAGCCTTAGGTGGTTGGGGTTTGGCTTCAACTTTCTCTTTAGGCTCGTTTCTAAAACATATGCCATGCTTGGTCGACTTCAAATTAACAAGCACTTCATTCAAATTTTTATGAGAAGAGTTAAACTTATCTAAGGTGCCCTTAAGCCTTTCTACTTCATTTTTGAGATGCATGCAAGAAGTACAATTTCTAGAACTCTCGGGCTTGTCGGCGCTTCTTTTGCCAAAAAATTTGTTTTCATCTCTCAACTTCTCATTTTCTAAAATCAGTTTTTCCAATTCCTTTTCTTTAAAAGAGAGTTGTTTTTGAAAATCTTTTTCTTTTAAAGAAGCATTTTCTTTTATACTCTTAACAGTTTTTGAAGCTTTAATAAATTCGCTATACAACTCATCAAAAGCATTTTGCATTTCTTCAAGGGAAAAGAAATTTTTGGAAGAAATTTGACATACCTCTTCTTTGTTGTCTTCTTGTGCCATAAGACAAAGATTTGCGGCTTCGTCTTCTTCTTTATCACTTGACTCGTCACCGGAGTCGCCTCCCCAAGATATGTATGCTCGTGCTTCTTGAAGGGTTTCTTCTCCTTTTTAGCATTTGGGCAATTTGATTTAATGTGCCCGGTTTCTCCGCACTCATAGCACTTTATTTGATCTCCTTGCTTTTTGCCCTTTCGTTCATACTCTTTTCGCATGAACTTTTGAAATCTCTTGATAACGAGTCCGAACTCGTTGTCTCCGTCCTTATCATTTTGAGGTTGGCTTGTGCTTGCCTTGAGAGCGATTCTTTGCTTCCTTTGATCATCAATAAGAGGGTTAAGTATAGTATATTCATAAGTTTTAAGATTACCTCTCAATGCGTCGATGGTGACATTTGAAATTCCCATGGATTCTTGAATCGCGTCGGCCTTGGACCGCCATTCTGGAGTGAGACTTCGGAGAATTTTCCGGACAAGTTCCTTATCCGTGAAGGTCTTCTTAAGAGCATGTAAATCATTTACGATTTTTGAAAATCGTTCAAACATCTCATCGACCTTTTCGCCTTCCTTCATGTGTAACAATTCATATGCATGGGTTAGGAAATCAATTTTGGCTTCCCTTACCTGGTCCGTACCTTCGTACGTAATTTCCAGCTTGTCCCACATTTGCTTCGCCGTTGTGCAACAAGATATCTTCCTGTAATCATCAGTATTTACAGCACAATATAATAAATTAATAGCATTAGCATTATTTTGCACCTTTCGGATATCATCTGCATCGTATTCATCTTCGGACTTTGGGACCCATTCATTTTCAACCTTCTTGGTTGGAATTTGTTCTCCATTCATTATGACCTTCCAAAGATGAAAACTATTTGATTGTACAAATATTCTCATCCTCTCCTTCCAGTATTATAATTTGTACAATCAAATAGCGGTGGTCGGGTGGAGCATTGTCCTTCACCTATTCCTGCAAAAGAATCACGAGTAGAAGCCATGGATGTTTCTCTCAAACGGTTAAGTCTTCAGAGAGTTGGGCTCTGATACCAATTGTTAGATAATACGCTTAACGCTAGAGGGGGGGGGGGGGTGAATAGCTTTATAATAAAAATTAGCGTAAACTTGCGGAATTTAAAAAATTGCAGGAAATAAATAAGTGCGGAAAGTAAATAAATTAGAACAAACGCACCGATATATCCCGGTTCACCACAACCCGTGGCTAGTCCAGTCCCCGAGAGACTCTCTCGAGATTTCCACTAACTTGTTAAGCTTACGGGTGCTCAACAAACCGTTACAACTTGAGGACACAAGCCTCAACAACCTTTGCTCGGAGATACAACACTCCAAGACTTCAACCAAGGAAACACAAGTTCCTTCTTACAACACAAGGGACTAACACTTCCCTTCAAGTGCACAAAAACACTTAGCACTCAAACAAGACACTCCTTTAAGAGTAGATATGAGTAAAAAGAATACACTCAAGATCGCAACAACTTTCGACAAGAATTTGGCTCTCAAAAGCTTATGTAATGAATATAAAATGATAAGCAATAAAGTATGCAAGCTTTAGCAATTGTATGATCAGTTGTTGTGTGTTGTTGTACTTAAAAGACTGAATTGAAGCTGTATTTATAGCTGAAAAACTTTGTATTACCGTTGCCTAATTGCCAATTAAGAATTGCTGATTTTACTCTGTGACAATCGATTGTCAATTTACCACAATCGATTGTTTGCCAGTTCTTCCAAAAATCAATCCCAGATTTTACGCTTAACAATCGATTATCTAAGATCAATAATCGATTACTGGCAACGTTCAAAAAATCATTTCCAGATTTTACGTAAAACAATCGATTGTCAGAAATCTACAATCGTTTACTTGGCAACCTTCAAAAAATCATTTCCGGATTTTACTTAAAACAATCGATTATAGCAAATCAATAATCGATTACTCAGCAACGTTCAAAAAATCCTTTCCAGAGTTTAATTAAAAACTATCTATTATAAGAAATCAATAATCAATTACCTGACGGTAATTGAAAATATTTTGGCAACAGTCATTTATACAATCGATTATACTAAGTTAAAAATCGATTATATATCAGTCTTGAAAAGTCAATTTAGACACTGCCTCTTGTGAATCGATTGTTATAGGTTCACAATCAATTATTTAATAACTTTGAAAAAGTCTGGAAGACACTGCCTCAACACAATCGATTGTCATAAGTTCATAATCGATTATTTTGTGACTTTGAAAAATCTGATGGACACTGTCTCTTCACAATCGATTGTCATTAGCATCACAACGATTATTTTGAGTTTTGAAAAACTTTGATGGACACTGCCTCATCACAATCGATTGTCATAAGGTTCACAATCAATTCTCATGCAGATTTGAAAAATCTGATGCTCACTGCCTTTACACAATCGATTGTCGTAAGTTCACAATCGATTGTCAAGCAGCTGACTTAAAAATAATCGATTATCATAAGTACATAGTCGATTATTTTAGTCCAGATTTTAGAGGCATGATTAAAAATCATTTTGACTAAAGTAAAAATGCATTATTTAAATCATTTTGCTCTAAATTAAAAATGCATGATTTGTTAAAAATATTTTTACGAGAGAAGCCACGTCTGGAGTTTAAGTTGTCGGATCAAGATCACAATTAAATACCGACTCATATAAAACTTAATCTCGATCTTTGTCTTATGCTTGAATCTCGTTATATATCAATTTTGCGCTTGTGCTTGAACCTCGTCATATGTCATTTTGCGCATAGTTTGTCATTCATCAAAACCTACAAATATGAACACACGTTTAGTATAATGCCTTGAGAACGTGTTTCCAACAAGGATATGGTCATGGTATGTGTCAGGACGCGTCAGGACGTGGCCATGTCACGATTCAGGACGTCGCAGGACAGGGCAAGATATGGTCATGGTACGTGTCATGACGTGTCAGGCCATGGCCATGGTACGTGTCAGGACGTCGCAGTACATGGCAGGATATGGCCATGGTACGTGTCAGGACGTGTCAGGTTATGGCCACGGTACGTGACAGGACGTCGCAGGACATGGCAGGATATGGTCATGGCACGTATCAGGACGTGTCAGGACATATCCATGGTACGTGTCAGGACGTGGCCATGGCACGACATCGCACTACGTCGCTCCAAGCCGCACTATGTCGCACCACGTCTATTGTTAACCAATGCTTAGAAACATGTCAAGCGCAATGATGTTAGCGGCGGTGGTGGAAAGTCGGGGTGGTTCGAGCGGTAGCGTCGGGCGATGGTCGGTCGACACGTGTCAGGACATGGCAATGGCACGAGTCAGGACGTCGCAGGACGAGTCACGACGTTGCAGGACGAGTCAGGACATGTCCATGGCACGTGTCAGGACGCGTCAGGACATGGCAGTGGCACGCGTCAGGACATGGCAGGGCACGGCCATGGCATGACTCATGACGTCGCAGGACATGGCAGGGCGTGGCCATGGCAAGAGTCAGGACGTCGCAAGACGCGTCAGGACATAGCCATGGCACGTGTCAGGACGCGTCACGACATGGCAGTGGCACGTGTCAGGACACGTCAGGACATGGCAGGGCGTGGCCATGGCATGACGCATGACGTCGCAGGACATGGCAGGGCGTGGCCATGGCAAGAGTCAGGACATCGCAAGACGCGTGAGGACATGCCATGGCACGTGTCAGGACGCGTCAGGACATGGCAGGGCGTGGCCATGGCACGAGTCAGAACGTCGCAGGACATGGCAGGGCGTGGCCATGGCACGGGTCAGGACGCATCAGCACATGGCCATGGCACGTGTCAGGACGCGTCAGGACTTGGCAGGGCGTTCCCATGGCACGAGTGGGGACGTCGCAGGACATGGCAGGGCGTGGCCATGGCACGAGTCGGGACGTCGCAGGACATGGCAGGGGTGGCCATGGCACGAGTTGGGACGTCGCAGGACGTGTTAGGACATGGCCATGGCACGTGTCAGGACGCGTCAGGACATGGAAGGGCGTGGCCATGGCACGAGTCAGGACGTCGCAGGACATGGCAGGGCGTGGCCATGGCACGAGTCATGACGTCGCAGGACATGGCAGGATATGGCCATGGTACGTGTCAGGACGCGTCCGGACATGGCCATGGCACGAGTCAGGACGTTGCAGGACATGGCCATGGCACGCGTCAGGACATGGCAAGGCGTGGTCATGGCACGAGTCAGGACGTCGCAGTACATGGCAGGAATATGGCCATGGTACGTGTCAGGACGCGTCAGGACGTGGCCATGGCACGATTCAGGACGTCACATGACAGGGCAGGATATGATCATGGTACGTGCCATGACGTGTCAGGCCACCCATGGTACGTGTAAGGACATCGCAGAACATGGTCATGGTACGTGTCAGGACGTGTCAGGCCATGGCCATGGTACGTGTAAGGACGCGCAGGACATGGCAGGGTATGGTCATGATACGTGTCAAGACGTGTCAAGACTTGGCCATGGTACGTGTCAAGACGTGGCCATGCCACGACATCGCACTACGTAACTCCAATCCGCACCACGCCGCACCACGTCTAATTCTAACCAATGCTTAAAAACACGACAAAGCGCAATGATGTTGGTGGTCGTTGGCGGCGGTGGTGGAAAGTCGGGGTGGTTCGAGCGGTAGCGTCGGGCGACGGCCAGAGGACACGTGTCAGGACATGGCCATGGCACGAGTCAGGACGTCGCAGGACGAGTGAGGACATGGCCATGGCACGTGTCAGGACGCGTCAGGACATGGCAGTGGCATGTGTCAGGACACGTCAGGACATGGCAAGGCGTGGCCATGGCATGACTCATGACGTCGCAGGACATCGCACGGCGTGGCCATGGCAAGAGTTAGGACGTCGCAAGACACGTCAGGACATGGCCATGGCACGTGTCAGGACGCGTCAGGACATGGGAGTGGCATGTGTCAGGCTGCGTCAGGATATAACCATGGCACGTGTCAGGACGCGTCAGGACATGGCAGTGGCACGTGTCAGGACACGTCAGGACAGGGCAGCGCGTGGCCATGGCAGGACTCATGACGTCGCAAGACATGGCAGGGCGTGGCCATGGCAAGAGATAGGACGTCGCAGGACGCGTCAAGGCATGGCCGTGGCAGGTGTCAAGACGCATCAGAACATGGCCATGGCATGTGTCAGAACACATCAGGACATGCCATGGCACGTGTAAGCACGCGTCAGGACATGGCAGGGCGTGGCGATGGCACGAGTCAGGAGGTCACAGGACACGGCAGGGCGAGGCCATGGCACGTGTCAGGATGCATCAGCACATGGCCATGGCACGTGTCAGGACGCGTCAGGACATGGCAGGGCATGGCCATGACACGAGTCGGGACGTCGCAAGACATGGCAGGGCGTGGCCATTGCACGAGTCGAGACATCGCAGGACATGGCAGGGCGTGGCCATGGCACGAGTCGGGACGTCACAGGACATGTCAAGACATGGCCATGGCACGTGTCAGGACGCGTCAGGACATGGCAGGGCGTGGCCATGGCACGAGTCAGGACGTCGCAGGACATGGCAGGGCATGGCCATGGCACGTGTCAAGACACATCAGGACATCGCCATGGCACGTGTCAGGACGCGTCAAAACATGGCAGGGAGTGGCCATGGCACGTGTCAAGACGCATCTGGACATGACCATGGCACGTGTCAGGACGCATCAAGACATGGCAGGGCGTGGCCATGGCACGAGTTGGGACGTCGCAGGACATGGCAGGGCGTAGCCATGGCAAGAGTCGGGACGTCGCAGGACAGGGCAGGGCGTGGCCAATGCACGAGTCTGGACGTCGTAGGACGTGTCAGGACATGGCCATGGCACGTGTCCGGACGCGTCAGGACATGGCAGGGTGTGGCCATGGCACGAGTCAGGACGTCGCAGGACATGGCAGGATATGGCCGTGGTACGTGTCAGGACGCGTCCGGACATGGCCATGGCACGCGTCAGTACGTGGCAGGGCGTGGTCATGGCACGAGTGAGGACGTCACAGGACATGGCAGGATATGGTCATGGTATGTGTCAGGACGCGTCAGGATGTGGCCATGTCACGATTCAGGATGTCGCAGGACAGGGCAAGATATGGTCATGGTACGTGTCATGACGTGTCAGGCCATGGCCATGGTAAGTGTCAGGACGTCGCAGTACATGGCAGGATATGGTCATGGTATGTGTCAGGACGTGTCAGGCCATGGCCACGGTATGTGACAGGACGTCGCAGGACATGGCAGGATATGGTGATGGTACGTATCAGGACGTGTCAGGACATGGCCATGGTACGTGTCAGGACGTGGTCATGGCACGACATCGCACTACGTCGCTCCAAGCCGCACCACGTCGCACCACGTCTAATTCTAACCAATGCTTAGAAACATGTCAAGCGCAATGATGTTGTGGTCGATGGCGGTGTTGGTGGAAAGTCAGGGTCGTTTGAGCGGTAGCGTCGGGCGACAGATTGATCGACACGTGTCAGGACTTGGCCATGGCACGAGTCCGGACGTCGTATGACGAGTCAGGACATGGCCATGGCACGTGTCAGGACGCGTCAGGACATGGCAGTGGCACGTGTCAGGACACGTCAGGACAGGGCAGCGCGTGTCAGGACACGTCAGCACATGGCAGGGCGTGGCCATGGCATGAGATAGGACGTCGCAGGACGCGTAAGGACATGGCCATGGAACGTGTCAAGACGCATCAAGACATGGCCATGGCATGTGTCAGGACGCATCAAGACATGCCATGGCACGTGTAAGCACGCGTCAGGACATGGCAGGGCGTGGCGATGGCACGAGTCGGGAGGTCACAGGACACGGCAGGGCGAGGCTATGGCACGTGTGAGGACGCATTAGCACATGGCCATGGCACGAGTCGAGACGTCGCAGGACATGGCAGGGCGTGGCCATGGCACGAGTCGGGACGTCGCAGGACATGTCAGGACATGGTCATGGCACGTGTCAGGACGCGTCACGACATGGCAGGGCGTGGCCATGGCACGAGTCAGGACGTCGCAAGACATGGCGGGTCATGGCCATGGCACGTGTCAAGACACATCAGGACATCGCCATGGCACGTGTCAGGACGCATCAAAACATGGCAGGGCGTGGCCATGGCACGAGTCGGGACGTCGCAGGACATGGCAGGGCGTGGCCATGGCATGAGTCGGGACGTCGCAGGACATGGCAGGGCGTGGCCATGGCACGTGTCGGGACGTCGCAGGACGTGTCAGGACATGGCCATGGCACGTGTAAGGACGCGTCAGGACATGGCAGGGCAGGGCCATGGCACGTGTCCGGACGTATCATGACATGGCCATGGCACGTGTCAAGGCGCGTCAGGACATGGCAGGGCGTGGCCATGGAACGAGTCCGGATGTCGCAGGACATGGCAGGGCGTGGCCATGGCACGAGTCAGGACGTCGCAAGACGTGTAAGGACATGGCCATGGCACGTGGCAGGACGTGGCCATGGCACGCGTCAAGACGTGGCAGGGCGTGGCCATGGCACGAGTCAGGACGTCGCAGGACATGGCCATGGCACGCGTCAGGACGTGGCAGGGCGTGGTCATGGCACGAGTCAGGACGTCACAGGACATGGCAGCATATGGTCATGGTACGTGTCACGACGCGTCAGGACGTGGCAATGGCACGATTCAGGACATCGCAGGACATGGAAAAATATGGTTATGGTATGTGTCATGACGTGTCAGGCCATGGCCATGGAACGTGTTAGGACGTCGCAGGACATGGCAGGCTATGGCCATGGCACGAGTCAGGACGTTGCAGGACATGGCAGGCTATGGCCATGATACGTGTCAGGACGCGTCCGGACATGGCCATGGCACGCGTCAGGATGTCGCAAGACATGGCAGGGCGTGGCCATGGCACGAGTCGGGATGTCGCAGGACATGGCAGGGCGTGGCCATGGCACGAGTAGGGATGTCGAAGGACGTGTCAGGACATGGCCATGGCACGTGTCAGGACGCATCAGGACGTGGCAAGGCGTGGCCATGGCACGAGTTAGGACGTCGTAGGACATGGCCATGGCAAGCGTCAGGACGTGGCCGGGCGTCGTCATGGCACGAGTCAGGACATCAAAAGACATGGTTGGATATGGTCATGGTATGTGTCAGGACGCGTCGGGACATGGCCATGGCACGTGTCAGGACGCGTTAGGACATGGCAGGGCGTGGCTGGACATGGCCATGGCACGCGTCAAGACGTGGCAGGGCGTGGCCATGGCACGAGTCAGGACGTCGCAGGATATGGCCATGGCACGCGTCAGGACGTGGCAGGGCGTGGTCATGGCACGAGTCAGGACGTCATCGGACATGGCAGGATATGGTCATGGTACGTGTCACGACGCGTCAGGACGTGGCCATGGCACGATTCAGGACATCGCAGGACATGGAAAGATATGGTTATGGTATATGTCATGGCGTGTCAGGCCATGGCCATGGAACGTGTCAGGACGTCGCAGGATATGGCGTGGCCATGGCACGAGTCGGGACGTCACAGGACATGTCAAGACATGGCCATGGCACATGTCAGGACGCGTCAGGACATGGCAGGGCGTGGCCATGGCACGAGTCAGGACGTCGCAGGACATGGCAGGGCATGGGCATGGCACGTGTCAAGACACATCAGGACATTGCCATGGCACGTGTCAGGACGCGTCAAAACACGGCAGGGAGTGGCCATGGCACGTGTAAAGACGCATCTGGACATGACCACGGCACGTGTACGGACACATCAAGACATGGCAGGGCGTGGCCATGGCACGAGTCGGGACGTCACAGGACATGGCAGGGCGTAGCCATGGCATGAGTCGGGACGTCGCAGGAAAGGGCAGGGCGTGGCCATGGCACGAGTCTGGACGTCGTAGGACGTGTCAGGACATGGCCATTGCATGTGTCCGGACGCGTCAGGACATGGCAGGGTGTGGCCATGGCACGAGTCAGGACGTCGCAGGACATGGCAGGATATGGCCATGGTACGTGTCAGGACGCGTCCGGACATGGCCATGGCACGCGTCAGGACGTGGCAGGGCGTGGTCATGGCACGAGTCAGGACGTCACAGGACATGGCAGGATATGGTCATGGATGTGTGAAGACGCGTCAGGATGTGGCCATGTCACGATTCAGGACGTCGCAGGACAGGGCAAGATATGGTCATGGTACGTGTCATGACGTGTCAGGCCATGGCCATGGTAAGTGTCAGGACGTCGCAGTACATGGCAGGATATGGTCATGGTATGTGACAGGACGTGTCAGGCCATGGCCACGGTACGTGACAGGACGTCGCAGGACATGGCAGGATATGGTCATGGTACGTATCAGGACGTGTCAGGACATGGCCATGGTACGTGTCAGGACGTGGTCATGGCACGACATCGCACTACGTCGCTCCAAGCCGCACCACGTCGCACCACGTCTAATTCTAACCAATGCTTAGAAACACGTCAAGCGCAATGATGTTGTGGTCGATGGCGGCGGTGGTGGAAAGTCACGGTCGTTTGAGTGGTAGCGTCAGGCGACGGATTGATCGACAGGTGTTAGGACATGGCCATGGCACGAGTCAGGACGTCGTAGGACGAGTCAGGACATGGCCATGGTACGTGTCAGGACGCGTCAGGACATGGCAGTGGCACGTGTCAGGACACGTCAGGACAGGGCAGTGCGTGTCAAACGTCAGGATATGGCAGGGCGTGGCCATGGCAAGAGATAGGACGTCGCAGGACGCGTCAGGACATGGCCATGGCACGTGTCAAGACGCATCAGGACATGGCCATGGCATGTGTCAGGACGCATCAAGACATGCCATGGCACGTGTAAGCACGAGTCAGGACATGGCAGGGCGTGGCGATGGCCTGAGTCGGGAGGTCACAGGACACGGCAGGGCGTGGCCATGGCACGTGTGAGGACGCATTAGCACATGGCCATGGCACGTGTAAGGACGCGTCAGGACATGTCAGCGCATGGCCATGACACAAGTCGGGACGTCGGAGGACATGGCAGGGCGTGGCCATGGCACGAGTCGAGACGTCGCAGGACATGGCAGGGCGTGGCCATGGCACGAGTCGGGACGTCGCAGGACATGGCAGGGCGTGGCCATGGCATGAGTCGGGACGTTGCAGGACATGGCAGGGCGTCGCCATGGCATGAGTCGGGACGTCGCAGGACATGGCAGGGCGTGGCCATGGCACGTGTCGGGACGTCGCAGGACGTGTCAGGACATGCCATGGCACGTGTAAGGACGCGTGAGGACATGGTAGGGCGTGGCCATGGCACGTGTCCGGACGTATCATGACATGGCCATGGCACGTGTCAAGACGCGTCAGGACATGGCAGGGCGTGGCCATGGCACGTGTCGAGACGTCGCAGGACATGGCAGGGCGTGGCCATGGCACGAGTCAGGACGTCGCAAGACGTGTAAGAACATGGCCATGGCACGTGGCAGGACGCGTTAGGACATGGCAGGGCGTGGCCGGACATGCTATGGCACGCGTCAAGACGTGGCAGGGCGTGGCCATGGCACGAGTCAGGACGTCGCAGGACATGGCCATGGCACGCGTCAGAACGTGGCAGGGCGTGGTCATGGCACGAGTCAGGACGTCACAGGACATGGCAGGATATGGTCATGGTACGTGTCACGACGCGTCTGGACGTGGCAATGGCACGATTCAGGACATCGCAGGACATGGAAAGATATGGTTATGGTATGTGCCATGACGTGTCAGGCCATGGCCATGGAACATGTCAGGACGTCGCAGGACATGGCAGGCTATGGCCATGGCACGAGTCAGGATGTTGCTGGACATGGCAGGCTATGGCCATGATACGTGTCAGGACGCGTCCGGACATGGCCATGGCACGCGTCAGGACGTCGCAGGACATGGCAGGGCGTGGCCATGGCACGAGTCGGGACGTCGCAGCACAAGGCAGGGCGTGGCCATGGCACGAGTAGGGATGTCGAAGGACGTGTTAGGACATGGCCATGGCACGTGTCAGGACGCGTCAGGACGTGGCAAGGTGTGGCCATGGCATGAGTCAGGACGTCGTAGGACATGGCCATGGCAAGCGTCAGGACGTGGCAGGGCGTCGTCATGGCACGAGTCAGGACATCAAAGGACATGGCTGGATATGGTTATGGTATGTGTCAGGACGCGTCAGAACATGGCCATGGCACGTGTCAGGACGCGTTAGGACATGGCAGGGCGTGGCTGGACATGGCCATGGCACGCATCATGACGTGGCAGGGCGTGGCCATGGCACGAGTCAGGACGTCGCAGGATATGGCCATGGCACGCGTCAGGACGTGGCAGAGCGTGGTCATGGCGCGAGTCAGGACGTCATCGGACATGGCAGGATATGGTTATGGTACGTGTCACGACGCGACAGGACATGGCCATGGCATGATTCAGGACATCGCAGGACATGGAAAGATATGGTTATGGTATGTGTCATGACGTGTCAGGCCATGGCCATGGAACGTGTCAGGACGTCGCAGGATATGGCGTGGCCAGGGCACGAGTCGGGACGTCACAGGACATGTCAGGACATGGCCATGGCACGTGTCAGGACGCGTCAGGACATGGCATGGCGTGGCCATGGCACGAGTCAGGACATCGCAGGACATGGCAGGGCATGGCCATGACACGTGTCAAGACACATCAGGACATCGCCATGGCACGTGTCAGGACGCGTCAAAACATGGCAGGGAGTGGCCATGGCACGTGTCAAGACGCATCTAGATATGACCATGGCACGTGTCAGGACGCATCAAGACATGCCAGGGCGTGGCCATGGCATGAGTCGGGACGTCGCAGGACATGGCAGGGCGTAGCCATGGCATGAGTCGGGACGTCGCAGGACAGGGCAGGGCGTGGCCATGGCACAAGTCTGGACGTCGTACGACGTGTCAGGACATGGCCATGGCACGTGTCCGGACGCGTCAGGACATGGCAGGATGTGGCCATGGCACGAGTCAGGACGTCGCAGGACATGGCAAGATGTGGCCATGGTACGTGTCAGGACGCGTCCGGACATGGCCATGGCACGCGTCAGGACGTGGCAGGGCGTGGTAATGGCACGAGTCAGGACGTCACAGGACATGGCAGGATATGGTCATGGTATGTGTCAAGACGCGTCAGGATGTGGCCATGTCATTATTCAGGACGTCGCAGGACAGGGCAAGATATGGTCATAGTACGTGTCATGACGTGTCAGGCCATGGCCATGGTAAGTGTCAGGACGTCGCAGTACATGGCAGGATATGGTCATGGTATGTGTCAGGACGTGTCAGGCCATGGCCACGGTACGTGACAGGACGTCGCAAGACATGGCAGGATATGGTCATGGTACGTATCAGGACGTGTCAGGACATGGCCATGGTACCTGTCAGGACGTGGTCATGGCACGACATCGCACTACGTCGCTCCAAGCCGCACCACGTCTAATTCTAACCAATGCTTAGAAACATGTCAAGCGCAATGATGTTGTGGTCGATGGCGGCGGTGGTGGAAAGTCAGGGTCGTTTGAGCGGTAGCGTCGGGCGACGGATTGATCGACACGTATTTGGACATGGCCATGGCACGAGTCAGGACGTCGTAGGACGAGTCAGGACATGGCCATGGCACGTGTCAGGACGCGTCAGGACATGGCAGTGCCACGTGTCAGGACACTTCAGGACAGGGCAGCGCGTGTCAGGAAACGTCAGGACATGGCAGGGCGTGGCCATGGCAAGAGATAGGACGTCGCAGGACGCGTCAGGACATGGCCATGGCACGTGTCAAGACGCATCAAGACATGGCCATGGCATGTGTCAGGACGCATCAAGACATGCCATGGCACATGTAAGCACGCATCAGGACATGGCAAGGCGTGGCAATGGCACGAGTCGGTAGGTCACAGGACACGGCAGGGCGAGGCCATGGCACGTGTGAGGACGCATTAGCACATGGCCATGGCACGTGTAAGGACGCGTCAGGACATGTCAGGGCATGACCATGACACAAGTCGGGACGTCGGAGGACATGGCAGGGCGTGGCCATGGCAAGAGTCAAGACGTCGCACGACATGTCAGGGCGTGGCCATGGCACGAGTCGGGACGTCGCAGGACATGGCAGGGCGTGGCCATGGCATGAGTCGGGACGTCGCAGGACATGGCAGGGCGTGGCCATGGCATGAGTCGGGACGTCGCAGGACATGGCAGGGCGTGGCCATGGCACGTGTCGGGACGTCGCAGGACGTGTCAGGACATGCCATGGCACGTGTAAGGACGCGTCAGGACATGGCAGGGCGTGGCCATGGCACGTGTCCGGACGTATCATGACATGGCCATGGCACGTGTCAAGACGCGTCTGGACATGGCAGGGCGTGGCCATGGCACGAGTCGGGACGTCGCAGGACATGGCAGGGCGTGGCCATGGCACGCGTCATGACGTGGCAGGGCGTGGCCATGGCACGCGTCAGAACGTGGCAGGGCATGGTCATGGCACGAGTCAGGACGTCACATCATGGTACGTGTCACGACGCGTCAGGACGTGGCAATGGCACGATTCAGGACATCGCAGGACATGGAAAGATATGGCTATGGTATGTGTCATGACGTGTTAGGCCATGGCCATGGAACGTGTCAGGACGTCGCAGGACATGGCAGGCTATTGCCATGGCACGAGTCAGGACGTTGCAGGACATGGCAGGCTATGGCCATGATACGTGTCAGGACGCGTCCGGACATGGCCATGGCACGCGTCACGACGTCGCAAGACATGGTAGGACGTGGCCATGGCACGCGTCGGGACGTCGCAGGACAAGGCAGGGCGTGGCCATGGCACAAGTAGGGATGTCGAAGGACGTGTCAGGACATGGCCATGGCACGTGTCAGGACGCGTCAGGACGTGGCAAGGCGTGGCCATGGCACGAGTTAGGACGTCGTAGGACATGGCCATGGCAAGCGTCAGGACGTGGCCGGGCGTCGTCATGGCACGAGTCAGGACATCAAAGGACATGGTTGGATATGGTCATGGTATGTGTCAGGACGCGTCAGGACATGGCCATGGCACGTGTCAGGACGCGTTAGGACATGGCAGGGCGTGGCTGAACATGGCCATGGCACGCGTCATGACGTGGCAGGGCGTGGCCATGGCACGAGTCAGGACGTCGCAGGATATGGCTATGGCACGCGTCAGGACGTGGCAGGCGTGGTCATGGCACGAGTCAGGACGTCATCGGACATGGCAGGATATGGTCATGGTACGTGTCACGACGCGTCAGGGCGTGGCCATGGCACGATTCAGGACATCGCAGGACATGGAAAGATATGGTTATGGTATGTGTCATGACGTGTCAAGCCATGGCCATGGAACGTGTCAGGATATGGCGTGGCCAGGGCACGAGTCGGGACGTCACAGGACATGTCAAGACATGGCCATGGCACGTGTCAGGACGCATCAGGACATGGCAGGGCGTGGCCATGGCACGAGTCAGGACGTCGCAGGACATGGCAGGGCATGGCCATGGCACGTGTCAAGACACATCAGGACATTGCCATGGCACGTGTCAGGACGCATCAAAACACGGCAGGGAGTGGCCATGGCACGTGTAAAGACGCATCTGGACATGACCATGGCACATGTCAGGACGCATCAAGACATGGAAGGGCGTGGCCATGGCACGAGTCGGGACGTCGCAGGACATGGCAGGGCGTAGACATGGCATGAGTCGGGACGTCGCAGGACAGGGCAGGGCGTGGCCATGGCACGAGTCTAGACGTCGTAGGACGTGTCAGGACATGGCAGGGTGTGGCCATGGCACGAGTCAGGACGTCGCAGGACATGGCAGGATATGGCCATGGTACGTGTCAGGACGCGTCCGGACATGGCCATGGCACGCGTCTGGACGTGGCAGGGCGTGGTCATGGCACGAGTCAGGACGTCACAGGACATGGCAGGATATGGTCATGGTATGTGTCAGGACGCGTCAGGATGTGGTATTGTCACGATTCAGGACGTCGCAGGACAGGGCAAGATATGGTCATGGTACGTGTCATGACGTGTCAGGCCATGGCCATGGTAAGTGTCAGGACGTCGCAGTACATGGCAGGATATGGTCATGGTATGTGTCAGGACGTGTCAGGCCATGGCCACGGTACGTGACAGGACGTCGCACGACATGGCAGGATATGGTCATGGTACGTATCAGGACGTGTCAGGACATAGCCATGGTACGTGTCAGGACGTGGTCATGGCACGACATCGCACTACGTCGCTCCAAGCCGCACCACGTCGCACCACATCTAATTCTAACCAATGCTTAGAAACATGTCAAGCGCAATGATGTTATGGTCGATGGCGGCGGTGGTGGAAAGTCAGGGTCGTTTGAGCGGTAGAGTCGGGCGACGCATTGATCGACACGTGTTAGGACATGGCCATGGCACGAGTCAGGACGTCGTCGGACGAGTCAGGACATGGCCATGGCACGTGTCAGGACGCGTCAGGACATGGCAGTGGCACGTGTCAGGACACGTCAGGACAGGGCAGCGCGTGTCAGGAAACGTCAGAACATGGCAGGGCGTGGCCATGGCAAGAGATAGGACGTCGCAAGACGCGTCAGGACAGGGCCATGGCATTTGTCAGGACGCATCAAGACATGCCATGGCACGTGAAAGCACGCGTCAGGACATGGCAGGGCGTGGCGATGGCACGAGTCGGGAGGTCACAGGACACGGCAGGGCGACGCCATGGCACGTGTGAGGACGCATTAGCACATGGCCAAGGCACGTGTAAGGACGCGTCAGGACATGTCAGGGCATGGCCATGACACAAGTCGGGACGTCGCAGGACATGGCAGGGCGTGGCCATGGCACGAGTCGAGACGTCGCAGGATATGGCAGGGCGTGGCCATGGCACGAGTCGGGACGTCGCAGGACATGTCAGGACATGGTCATGGCACGTGTCAAGACGCGTCAGGACATGGCAGGGCGTGGCCATGGCACGAGTCAGGACGTCGCAGGACATGGCGGGTCATGGCCATGGCACGTGTCAAGACACATTAGGACATCGCCATGGCACGTGTGAGGACGCATCAAAACATGGCAGGGCGTGGCCATGGCACGAGTCGGGACGTCGCAGGACATGGCAGGGCGTGGCCATGGCATGAGTCGGGACGTCGCAGGACATGGCAGGACGTGGCCATGGCACGTGTCGGGACGTCGCAGGACGTGTCAGGACATGGCCATGGCACGTGTAAGGACGCGTCAGGACATGGCAGGGCATGGCCATGGCACGTGTCCGGACGTATCATGACATGGCCATGGCACGTGTCAAGATGCGTCAGGACATGGCAGGGCGTGGCCATGGTACGAGTCGGGACGTCGCAGGACATGGCAGGGCGTGGCCATGGCACGAGTCAGGACGTCGCAAGACGTGTAAGGACATGGCCATGGCACGTGGCAGGACGCGTTAGGACATGGCAGGGCGTGGCCGGACATGGCCATGGCACGCGTCAAGACGTGGCAGGGCGTGGCCATGGCACGAGTCAGGACGTCGCAGGACATGGCCATGGCACGCGTCAGGACGTGGCAGGGCGTGGTCATGGCACGAGTCAGGAGGTCACAGGACATGGCAGGATATGGTCATGGTACGTGTCACGACGCGTCAGGACGTGGCTATGGCACGTGTCAGGACGCGTTAGGACATGGCAGGGCGTGGCTGGACATGGCCATGGCACGCGTCAAGACGTGGCAGGGCGTGGCCATGGCACGAGTCAGGACGTCGCAGGATATGGCCATGGCATGCGTCAGGACGTGGCAGGGCGTGGTCATGGCACGAGTCAGGACGTCACCGGACATGGCAGGATATGGTCATGGTACGTGTCATGACGCGTCAGGAAGTGGCCATGGCACGATTCTGGACATCGCAGGACATGGAAAGATATGGTTATGGTATGTGTCATTAGGTGTCAGGCCATGGCCATGGAACGTGTCAGGACGTCGTAGGACATGGCAGGCTATGGCCATGGCACGAGTCAGGACCTTGCAGGACATGGCAGGATATTGCCATGATACGTGTCAGGACGCGTCCGGACATGGCCATTGCACCCGTCAAGGACGTCGCAGGACATGGCAGGGCGTGGCCATGGCACGAGTCGGGACGTTGCAGGACATGGCAGGGCGTGGCCATGGCACGAGTAGGGATGTCGCAGGACGTGTCAGGACATGGCCATGGCACGTGTCCGGACGCGTCAGGACATGGCAGGATGTGGCCATGGCACGAGTCAGGACGTCGCAGGACATGGAAAGATATGGCCATGGTACGTGTCAGGACGCGTCCGGACATGGCCATGGCACGCGTCAGGACGTGGCAGGGCGTGGTAATGGCACGAGTCAGGACGTCACAGGACATGGCAGGATATGGTCATGGTATGTGTCAAGACGCGTCAGGATGTGGCCATGTCATGATTCAGGACGTCGCAGGACAGGGCAAGATATGATCATAGTACGTGTCATGACGTGTCAGGCCATGGCCATGGTAAGTGTCAGGACGTCGCAGTACATGGCAGGATATGGTCATGGTATGTGTCAGGACGTGTCAGGCCATGGCCACGTTACGTGACAGGACGTCGCAAGACATGGCAGGATATGGTCATGGTACGTATTAGGACGTGTCAGGACATGGCCATGGTACGTGTCAGGACGGGTCATGGCACGACATCGCACTACGTCGCTCCAAGCCGCACCACGTCGCACCACGTCTAATTCTAACCAATGCTTATAAACATGTCAAGCACAATGATGTTGTGGTCGATGGCGGCGGTGGTGGAAAGTCAGGGTCCTTTGAGCGGTAGCGTCGGGCGACGGATTGATCGACACGTATTTGGACATGGCCATGGCACGAGTCAGGACGTCGTAGGACGAGTCAGGACATGGCCATGGCACGTGTCAGGACGCGTCAGGACATGGCAGTGGCACGTGTCAGGACACGTCAGGACAGGGCAGCGCGTGTCAGGAAACGTCAGGACATGGCAGGGCGTGGCCATGGCAAGAGATAGGACGTCGCAGGACGCGTCAGGACATGGCCATGGCACGTGTCAAGACGCATCAAGACATGGCCATGGCATGTGTCAGGACGCATCAAGACATGCCATGGCACATGTAAGCACGCATCAGGACATGGCAAGGCGTGGCAATGGCACGAGTCGGTAGGTCACAGGACACGGCAGGGCGAGGCCATGGCACGTGTGAGGACGCATTAGCACATGGCCATGGCACGTGTAAGGACGCGTCAGGACATGTCAGGGCATGGCCATGACACAAGTCGGGACGTCGGAGGACATGGCAGGGCGTGGCCATGGCAAGAGTCGAGACGTCGCAGGACATGTCAGGGCGTGGCCATGGCACGAGTCGGGACGTCGCAGGACATGGCAGGGCGTGGCCATGGCATGAGTCGGGACGTCGCAGGACATGGCAGGGCGTGGCCATGGCATGAGTCGGGACGTCGCAGGACATGGCAGGGCGTGGCCATGGCACGTGTCGGGACGTCGCAGGACGTGTCAGGACATGCCATGGCACGTGTAAGGACGCGTCAGGACATGGCAGGGCGTGGCCATGGCACGTGTCCGGACGTATCATGACATGGCCATGGCACGTGTCAAGACGCGTCTGGACATGGCAGGGCGTGGCCATGGCACGAGTCGGGACGTCGCAGGACATGGCAGGGCGTGGCCATGGCACGCGTCATGACGTGGCAGGGCGTGGCCATGGCATGCGTCAGAACGTGGCAGGGCGTGGTCATGGCACGAGTCAGGACGTCACATCATGGTACGTGTCACGACGCGTCAGGACGTGGCAATGGCACGATTCAGGACATCGCAGGACATGGAAAGATATGGCTATGGTATGTGTCATGACGTGTTAGGCCATGGCCATGGAACGTGTCAGGACGTCGCAGGACATGGCAGGCTATGGCCATGGCACGAGTCAGGACGTTGCAGGACATGGCAGGCTATGGCCATGATACGTGTCAGGACGCGTCCGGACATGGCCATGGCACGCGTCACGACGTCGCAGGACATGGTAGGACGTGGCCATGGCACGCGTCGGGACGTCGCAGGACAAGGCAGGGCGTGGCCATGGCACAAGTAGGGATGTCGAAGGACGTGTCAGGACATGGCCATGGCACGTGTCAGGACAATTCAGGACGTGGCAAGGCGTGGCCATGGCACGAGTCAGGACGTCGTAGGACATGGCCATGGCAAGCGTCAGGACGTGGCCGGGCGTCGTCATGGCACGAGTCAGGACATCAAAGGACATGGTTGGATATGGTCATGGTATGTGTCAGGACGCGTCAGGACATGGCCATGGCACGTGTCAGGACGCGTTAGGACATGGCAGGGCGTGGCTGGACATGGCCATGGCACGCGTCATGACGTGGCAGGGCGTGGCCATGGCACGAGTCAGGACGTCGCAGGATATGGCTATGGCACGCGTCAGGACGTGGCAGGCGTGGTCATGGCACGAGTCAGGACGTCATCGGACATGGCAGGATATGGTCATGGTACGTGTCACGACGCGTCAGGACGTGGCCATGGCACGATTCAGGACATCGCAGGACATTGAAAGATATGGTTATGGTATGTGTCATGACGTGTCAAGCCATGGCCATGGAACGTGTCAGGATATGGCGTGGCCAGGGCACGAGTCGGGACGTCACAGGACATGTAAAGACATGGCCATGGCACGTGTCAGGACGCATCAGGACATGGCAGGGCGTGGCCATGGCACGAGTCAGGACGTCGCAGGACATGGCAGGGCATGGCCATGGCACGTGTCAAGACACATCAGGACATTGCCATGGCACGTGTCAGGACGCGTCAAAACACGGCAGGGAGTGGCCATGGCACGTGTAAAGACGCATCTGGACATGACCATGGCACGTGTCAGGACGCATCAAGACATGGCAGGGCGTGGCCATGGCACGAGTCGGGACGTCGCAGGACATGGCAGGGCGTAGACATGGCATGAGTCGGGACGTCGCAGGACAGGGCAGGGCGTTGCCATGGCACGAGTCTGGACGTCGTAGGACCTGTCAGGACATGGCCATGGCACGTGTCCGGACGCGTCAGGACATGGCAGGGTGTGGCCATGGCACGAGTCAGGACGTCGCAGGACATGGCAGGATATAGCCATGGTACGTGTCAGGACGCGTCCGGACATGGCCATGGCACGCGTCTGGACGTGGCAGGGCGTGGTCATGGCACGAGTCAGGACGTCGCAGGACAGGGCAAGATATGGTCATGGTACGTGTCAGGCCATGGCCATGGTAAGTGTCAGGACGTCGCAGTACACGGCAGGATATGGTCATGGTATGTGTCAGGACGTGTCAGGCCATGGCCACGGTACGTGACAGGACGTCGCAGGACATGGCAGGATATGGTCATGGTACGTATCAGGACGTGTCTGGACATGGCCATGGTACGTGTCAGGACGTGGTCATGGCACGACATCGCACTACGTCGCTCCAAGCCGCACCACGTCGCACCACATCTAATTCTAACCAATGCTTAGAAACATGTCAAGCGCAATGATGTTGTGGTCGATGGCGACGGTGGTGGAAAGTCAGGGTCGTTTGAGCGGTAGAGTCGGGCGACGCATTGATCGACACGTGTTAGGACATGGCCATGGCACGAGTCAGGACGTCGTAGGACGAGTCAGGACATGGCCATGGCACGTGTCAGGACGCGTCAGGACATGGCAGTGGCACGTGTCAGGACACGTCAGGACAGGGCAGCGCGTGTCAGGAAACGTCAGAACATGGCAGGGCGTGGCCATGGCAAGAGATAGGACGTCGCAAGACGCGTCAGGACATGGCCATGGCATGTGTCAGGACACATCAAGACATGCCACGGCACGTGTAAGCACGCGTCAGGACATTGCAGGGCGTGGCGATGGCACGAGTCGGGAGGTCACAGGACACGGCAGGGCGAGGCCATGGCACGTGTGAGGACGCATTAGCACATGGCCAAGGCACGTGTAAGGACGCGTCAGGACATGTCAGGGCATGGCCATGACACAAGTCGGGACGTCGCAGGACATGGCAGGGCGTGGCCATGGCACGAGTCGAGACGTCGCAGGATATGGCAGGGCGTGGCCATGGCACGAGTCGGGACGTCGCAGGACATGTCAGGACATGGTCATGGCACGTGTCAAGACGCGTCAGGACATGGCAGGGCGTGGCCGTGGCACGAGTCAGGACGTCACAGGACATGGCGGGTCATGGCCATGGCACGTGTCAAGACACATTAGGACATCGCCATGGCACGTGTGAGGACGCATCAAAACATGGCAGGGCGTGGCCATGGCACGAGTCGGGACGTCGCAGGACATGGCAGGGCGTGGCCATGGCATGAGTCGGGACGTCGCAGGACATGGCAGGGCGTGGCCATGGCACGTGTCCGGACGTCGCAGGACGTGTCAGGACATGGCCATGGCACGTGTAAGGACGCGTCAGGACATGGCAGGGCATGGCCATGGCACGTGTCCGGACGTATCATGACATGGCCATGGCACGTGTCAAGATGCGTCAGGACATGGCAGGGCGTGGCCATGGCACGAGTCAGGACGTCGCAGGACATGGCAGGGCGTGGCCATGGCACGAGTCAGGACGTCGCAAGACGTGTAAGGACATGGCCATGGCACGTGGCAGGACGCGTTAGGACATGGCAGGGCGTGGCCGGACATGGCCATGGCACGCGTCAAGACGTGGCAGGGCGTGGCCATGGCACGAGTCAGGACGTCGCAGGACATGGCCATGGCACGCGTCAGGACGTGGCAGGGCGTGGTCATGGCACGAGTCAGGACGTCACAGGACATGGCAGGATATGGTCATGATACGTGTCACGACGCGTCAGGACGTGGCTATGGCACGTGTCAGGACGCGTTAGGACATGGCAGGGCATGGCTGGACATGGCCATGGCACGCGTCAAGACGTGGCAGGGCGTGGCCATGGCACGAGTCAGGACGTCGCAGGATATGGCCATGGCACGCGTCAGGACGTGGCAGGGCGTGGTCATGGCACGAGTCAGGACGTCACCGGACATGGCAGGATATGGTCATGGTACGTGTCATGACGCGTCAGGACGTGGCCATGGCACGATTCAGGACATCGCAGGACATGGAAAGATATGGTTATGGTATGTGTCATTAGGTGTCAGGCCATGGCCATGGAACGTGTCAGGACGTCGTAGGACATGGCAGGCTATGGCCATGGCACGAGTCAGGACCTTGCAGGACATGGCAGGATATGGCCATGATACGTGTCAGGACGCGTCCGGACATGGCCATGGCACCCGTCAAGGACGTCGCAGGACATGGCAGGGCGTGGCCATGGCACGAGTCGGGACGTCGCAGGACATGGCAGGGCGTGGCCATGGCACGAGTAGGGATGTCGCAGGACGTGTCAGGACATGGCCATGGCACGTGTCAGGACGCGCCAAGACGTGGGAAGGCGTGGCCATGGCACGAGTCAGGACGTCGCAGGACATGGCCATGGCACACGTCATGACATGGCAGGGCGTCCTCATGGCACGAGTAAGGACGTCAAAGGACATGGCTGGATATGGTCATGGTACGTGTCAGGACGCGTCAGGACGTGGCCATGGCATTATTCAGGACGTCGCATGACGTGTCAGGCCATGGCTATGGAATGTGTCAAGACGTCGCAGGACATGGCAGGATATGGTCATGGTAAGTGTCAGGACGTGTCAGGCCATGGCCATGGTACGTAATAGGACGTCGCAAGACATGGCAGGATATGGTAATGGTACGTGTCAGGACGTGTCAGGACATGGCCATGGTACTTGTCAGGACGTGATCATGGCACGACATCGCACTACGTCACTCCAAGCCGCACCACGTCGCACCATGTCTAATTCTAACCAATGCTTAGAAACAAGTCAAGCGCAATGATGTTAGTGGTCGTTGGCAACGGTGGTGGAAAGTTGGGGTGGTTCGAGCAGTAGCGTCGGGCGACGGCCGGTCGACACGTGTCAGGACATGGCCATGGCACGAGTCAGTACGTCGCAGGACGAGTCAGGACATGGCCATGGCACATGTCAGGACGCGCCAGGACATGGCAGTAGCACGGTCAGGACACGTCAGGACATGGCAGGGGGTGGCCATGGCATGACTCATGACGTCGCAGTACATGGCAAGGCATGGCCATGGCAAGAGTTAGGACGTCGCAGGACGCGCCAGAACATGGCCATGGCACGTGTCAGGACGCATCAGGACATGGCCATGGCATGAGTCAGGATGCATCAGGACATGGCCATGGCACGTGTCAGGACGCGTCAGGATATGGCAGGGTGTGGCCATGGCACGAGTGGGGACGTCGCAGGACATGGCAGGGCGTTGCCATGGCACGTGTCACGACGCATCAGGACATGGCCATGCCACGTGTCAGGACGCGTCAGGACATGGCAATGGCACGTGTCAGGACGCGTCAGGACATGGCAGTGGCACTGGTCATGACACGGCCATGGCACGTGTCAGGACGCATCAGGACATGGCCATGGCATGTGTCAGGATGCATCGGGACATGCCATGGCACGTGTCAGGACACGTCACGATATGGAAGGGCGTGGCGATGGCACGAGTCAAGACGTCGCAGGACACGGCAGGGCGTGGCCATGGCACGTGTCAGGACGCATCAGGACATGGCCATGGCACGTGTCAGGACGCGTCAGGACATGGCAGGGCGTGGCCATGGCACGAGTCGGGACGTCGTAGAACATGGCAGGGCGTGGCCATGGCACGAGTCGGGATGTCACAGGACATGGCAGGGCGTGGCCATGGCACGAGTCGTAACGTCGCCAACGTGTCAGGACATGGCAATGGCACGTGTCAGGACGCGTCACGACATGGTAGTGGCACGTGTTAGGACACGTCAGGACATGGCAAGGCGTGCCCATGGCATGACTCATGACGTCGCAGTACATGGCAGGGCGTGGCCATGGCAAGAGTCAGGACATCGCAGGACGCGTCAGGACAGGGCCATGGCACGTGTCAGGACGCATCAGGACATGGCCATTGCGTGAGTGAGGACGCATCAGGACATGGCCATGGCACATGTCAGGACGTGTCAGGACATGGCAGGGCGTGGCCATGGCACGAGTCGGGACGTCGCAGGACATGGCAGGGCGTGGCCATGGCACGAGTCAGGACGTCACAGGACATGGCCATGGCACGAGTCGGGACATCGCCGGACGTGTCCGGACATGGCCATGGCACGCGTCAGGACGTGGCAGGGTGTGGCCATGGCAGGAGTTAGGACCTCACAAACATGGCCATGGCACGCGTCAGGACGTTGCAGGGCGTGGTCATGGCATGAGTCAGGATGCCGCAGGACATGGCAGGATATGGCCATGGTACGTGTCACGACGCGTCAGGGCGTGGCCATGGTATGTGTCACGACGCGTCAGGACGTGGCCATGGCATGATTCAGGATGTCGCAAGACATGGCAGGATATGATCATGGTACGTGTCATGATGTGTCAGGCCATGGCCATTGTACGTGTAAGGACGTCGCAGGACATGGCAGGATATGGTCATGGTACGTGTCAGGATGTTTCTGGCCATGGCCATGGTACGTGTAAGAACGCGTAGGACACGGCAGAGAATGGTCATGGTAGTGTTAGGACGTGTCAGGACTTGGCGATGGTACGTGTCAAGACGTGGCCATGGCACGACATCTGGTCATGGTACGTGTAAGGACGTGTCTGGACTTGGCCATGGTACGTGTCAAGATGTGGCCATGGCACGACATCGCACTACGTCGCTCCAAGCCGCACCATGTCGCACCACGTCTAATTCTAACCAATGCTTAGAAACATGTCAAGCGCAATTATGTTGGTGGTCGTTGGCGGCGGTGGTGGAAAGTCAGGGTGGTTTGAGCGGTAGCGTCGGGCGACGGCTGGTCGACACGTGTCAGGACATGGACATGGCACGAGTCAGGAAGTCGCAGGACGAGTCAGGACATGGCCATGGCACGAGTCAGGACGTCGCAGGACGAGTCAGGACATGGCTATGGCACGTGTCAGGACGCGTCAGGACATGACAGTGGCACGTGTCAGGACACGTCAGGACATGGAAAGGCGTGGCAATGGCAGGACTCATGATGTCGCAGGACATGGCAGAGCATGGCCATGGCAAGAGTTAGGACGTCGCACAACGCGTCAGGACATGGCCATGGCACGTGTCAGGACGCATCATGACATGGCTATGGCATGTGTTAGGATGCATCAGGACATGCCATGGCATGTGTCAGGACGCGTCCGGACATGGCAGGGCGTGGCGATGGCACGAGTCGAGACGTCGCAGGACACGGCAGGGCATGGCCATGGCACGTGTCAGGACGCATCAGGACATGGCCATGGCAAAAGTCAGGACGTCGCAAGACAAGTCAGGACATGGCCATGGCACGTGTCAGGACGCGTCAGGACATGGCAGTGGCACGTGTCAGGACAGGTCAGGACAAGGCAGGGCGTGGCCATGGCAGGATTCATGACGTAGCAGGACATGACAGGGCTTGGACATGGCAAGAGTAAGGACGTCGCAGGACGCGTCAGGTCATGGCCATGGCACATGTCAGGACGCATCAGGACATGTCCATGGCATGTGTCAGGATGCATCAGGATATGCCATGGCACGTGTCAGGACGTGTCAGGACATGGCAGGGCCTGGCGATGGCACGAGTCGGACGTCGCAGAACACGGTAGGGCGTGGCCATGGCACGTGTCAGGACGCATCAGGACATGGCCATGGCACGAGTCAGGACGTCGCAAGACGAGTCAGGACATGGCCATGGCACGAGTCAGGACGTCGCAAGACGAGTCAGGACATGGCCATGGCACGTGTCAGGACGCGTCAGGACATGGCAGTGGCTCGTGTCAGAACACATCAGGACATGGCAGGGCGTGGCCATGGCAGGACTCATGACGTCGCAGGACATGGTAGGGCGTGGCCGCTGCAAGAGTAAAGACGTTGCAGGACACGTCAGGACATGGCCATGGCACGTGTCAGGACGCATCAGGAGATGGCCAGGATATGTGTCAGGACGCATCAGGACATGCCATGGCACGTGTCAGGACGCGTCAGGATATGGAAGGGCGTGGCGATGGCACGAGTCGGGACGCATTAGGACATGGCCATGGCACGTGTAAGGACGCGTCAGGACATGGCAGGGCATGGCCATGGCACGAGTCGGAACGTCGCAGGACATGGCAGGGCGTGGCCATGGCACGAGTCGGGACGTCGCAGGACATGGCAGGGCGTGGCCATGGCACGAGTCGTAACGTCGCCAACGTGTCAGGACATGGCCATGGCACGTGTCAGGATGCTCAGGACATGGAAGTGGCACGTGTTAGGACACGTCAAGACATGGCAGGGCGTACCCATGGCATGACTCATGACGTCACAGTACATGGCAGGGCGTGGCCATGGCAAGGTCAGCATGTCGTAGGACGCGTCAGGACATGGCCATGGCACGTGTCAGGACGCATCAAGACATGGCCATTGCATGAGTCAGGACGCATCAGGACATGGCCATGGCACATGTCAGGATGCGTAAGGACATGGCAGGGCGTGGCCATGGCACGAGTTGGGACGTCGCAGGACATGGCAGGGCGTGGCCATGGCACGAGTCAGGACGTCACAGGACATGGCCATGGCACGAGTCGGGACGTCGCAGGACGTGTTCGGACATGGCCATGGCACGCGTCAGGACGTGGCAGGGCGTGGCCATGGCACGAGTTAGGTCCTCACAGACATGGCCATGGCACGCGTTAGGACGTAGCAGGGCGTGGTCATGGCATGAGTCAGGATATCGCAGGACATGGCAGGATATGGCCATGGTACGTGTCAGGACACGTCAGAGCGTGGCCATGGTATGTGTCAGGACGCGTCAGGACGTGGCCATGGCATGATTCAGGACGTCGCAAGACATGGCAGGATATGATTATGGTACGTGTCATGATGTGTCAGGCCATGGCCATTGTACGTGTAAGGACGTCGCAGGACATGGCAGGATATGGTCATGGTACGTGTCAGGACGTGTCTGGCCATGGCCATGGTACGTGTAAGGACGCGTAGGACATGGCAGGGAATGGTCATGTGTTAGGACGTGTCAGGGCTTGGCGATGGCACGAGTCGGGACGTCGCAGGACACGACAGGGCGTGGCCATGGCACGTGTCACGACGCATTAGGACATGGCCAGGGCACGTCTCAGGACGCGTCAGGACATGGCAGGGCGTGGCCATGGCACGAGTCGGGACGTCGCAGAACATGGCAGGGCATGGCCATGGCACGAGTCGGGACATCGCAGGACATGGCAGGGCGTGGCCATTGCACGAGTCGTAACATCTCCAACGTGTCAGGACATGGCCATGGCACGTGTCAGGACGCGTCAGGACATGGTAGTGGCACGTGTTATGACACGTCAGGACATGGCAGGGCGTGCCCATGGCATTACTCATGACATCGCAGTACATGGCAGGGTGTGGCCAAGGCAAGAGTCAGGACGTCATAGGACGCGGCAGGGCGTGGCCATGGCACGATTCAGGACCTCACAGACATGGCCATGGAACGCGTCAGGACGTAAAAGGGCGTGGTCATGGCATGAGTCAGGATGTCGTAGGACATGGCAGGATATGACCATTGTACGTGTCAGGACGCGTCAGGGCGTGGCCATGGTACGTGTTTGGACGCGTCAGGACGTGGCCATGGCACGATTCAGGACGTCGCAAGACATGGCATGATATGATCAGGGTACGTGTCATGACATGTCAGGCAATGGCCATTGTACGTGTAAGGACGTCGCAGGACATGGCAGGATATGGTCATGGTACGTGTCAGGACGTGTCTGGCCATGACCATGGTACGTGTACGGACGCGTAGGACATGGCAGGGTCTAGTCATGGTACGTGTTAGGACGTGTCAGGACTTGGCCATGGTACGTGTCAAGACGTGGCCATGACACGACATCTGGTAATGGTACGTGTTAGGACGTGTAAGGACTTGGCCATGGTACGTGTCAGACGTGGCCATGGCACGACATCGCACTACGTTGCTCCAAGCCGCACCACGTCTAATTATAACCAATGCTTAGAAACATGTCAAGCGCAATGATGTTGGTGGTCGTTGGCGGCGCTGGTGGAAAATCAGGGTGGTTTTAGCGGAAGCGTCGGGCGACGGCTGGTCGACACGTGTCAGGACATGGCCATGGCACGTGTCAGGACGCATCAGGACATGGCAGTGGCACGTGTCAGGACACGTCAGGACATGGCAAGGCATGGCCATGGCAGGACTCATGACGTCGCAGGACATGGGAGGGTGTGGCTGTGGCAAGAGTTAGGACGTCGCAGGACGCGTTAGGTCATGGCCATGGCACGTGTCTGGACGTATCAGGACATGGCCATGGCATGTGTTAGGGCGCATCTGGACATGCCATGGCACGTGGCAGGACGCGTCAGGACATGGCAGGGCGTGGCGATGGCATGAGTCGGGACATCGCAGGACATGGCAGGGCGTAGCCATGGCACGTGTCAGGACGTATCAGGACATGGCCATGGCACGTGTCAGGACGCGCCAGGACATGGCAGGGCGTGGCCATGGCACGAGTCGGGACGTCGCAGAACATGGCAGGGCATGGCCATGGCACGAGTCAGGACGTCGCAGGACATGGCAGGGCGTGGCCATGGCACGAGTTGTAACGTCGCCAACATGTCAGGACATGGCCATGGCACGTGTCAGGACGCGTCAGGATATGATAGTGGCACGTGTTAGGACACGTTAGGACATGGCAGGGCGTGCCCATGGCATGACACATGATGTCGCAGTACATGGCAGGGCGTGGCCATGGCAAGAGTCAGGACGTCGTAGGACGCGTCAGGACATGGCCATGGCACGTGTCAGGACGCATCAGGACATGGCCATTGCATGAGTCAGGACGCATCAGGACATGGCCATGGCACATGTCAGGACGCGTCAGGACATAGCAGGGCGTGGCCATGGCACGAGTCGGGACGTCGCAGGAAATGGCAGGGCGTGGCCATGGCACGAGTCAGGACGTCACAGGACATGGCCATGGCACGAGTCGGGACGTCGTAGGACGTGTCCGGACATGGCCATGCCACGCGTCAGGATGTGGCAGGGCGTGTCCATGGCACGAGTCAGGACCTCACAGACATGGCTATGGCACGTGTCAGGACGCATCAGGACATGGCCATTGCCTGAGTCAGGACGCATCAGGACATGGCCATGGCACATGTCAAGATGCGTCAGGACATGGCAGGGCGTGGCCATGGCACGAGTCGGGACGTCGCAGGACATGGCAGGGCGTGGCCATCGCACGAGTCAGGACGTCACAGGACATGGCCATGGCACGAGTCGGGACGTCGCAGGACGTGTCCGGACAAGGCCATGGCACGCGTCAGGACGTGGCAGGGCGTGGCCATGGCACGAGTCAGGACCTCACAGACATGGCCATGGCATGCGTCAGGACGTAGCAGGGCGTGGTCATGGCATGAGTCAGGATGTCGCAATACGTGGCAGGATATGGCCATTGTACGTGTCAAGATGCGTCAGGGCGTGGCCATTGTACGTGTTAGGACGCGTCAGGACGTGGCCATGGCACGATTCAGGACGTCGCAAGACATGGCAGGATATGATCATGGTACGTGTCATGACGTGTCAGGCAATGGCCATTGTACGTGTAAGGACGTCGCAGGACATGGCAGGGTGTGGCCATGGCAAGAGTTAGGACGTCGCAGGACGCGTCAGGACATGGCCATGGCACGTGTCAGGACGCATCAGGACATGGCCATGGCATGTGTCAGGACGCATCAGGACATGCCATGGCACGTGGCAGGACGCGTCAGGACATGGCAGGGCGTGGCGATGGCATGAGTCGGGACATCGCAGGACATGGCAGGGCGTAGCCATGGCACGTGTCAGGACGTATCAGGACATGGCCATGGCACGTGTCAGGACGCGTCAGGATATGGCAGGGCGTGGCCATGGCACGAGTCGGGACGTCGCAGAACATGGCAGGGCATGGCCATGGCACGAGTCGGGATGTCGCAAGACATGGCAGGGCGTGGCCATGGCACGAGTCGTAACGTCGCCAACGTGTCAGGACATGGCCATGGCACGTGTCAGGACGCGTCAGGACATGGTAGTGGCACGTGTTAGGACACGTCAGGACATGGCAGGGCGAGCCCATGGCATGACTCATGTCGTCGCAGTACATTGCAGGGCGTGGCCATGGCAAGAGTCAGGACGTCGTAGGACGCGTCAGGACATGGCCATGGCACGGGTCAGGACGCATCAGGACATGGCCATTGCATGAGTCAGGACGCATCTGGACATGGCCATGGCACATGTCAGGACGCGTCAGGACATAGCAGGGCGTGGCCATGGCACGAGTCGGGACGTCGCAGGAAATGGCAGGGCGTGGCCATGGCACGAGTCAGGACGTGGAAGGGTGTGGACATGGCAGGATATGGCCATGGTACGTGTCAGGATGCGTCAGGGCGTGGCCATGGTATGTGTCACGACGCGTCAGGACGTGGCCATGGCATGATTCAGGACGTCGCAAGACATGGCAGGATATGATCATGGTACGTGTCATGATGTGTCAGGCCATGGCCATTGTACGTGTAAGGACGTCGCAGGACATGGCAGGATATGGTCATGGTACGTGTCAGGACGCTTCTGGCCATGGCCATGGTATGTGTAAGGACGCGTAGGACATGGCAGAGATTGGTCATGGTAGTGTTAGGACGTGTCAGGACGCGTCAGGATATGGCAGGGCGTGGCCATGGCACGAGTCGGGACGTCGCAGAACATGGCAGGGCATGGCCATGGCACGAGTCGGGATGTCGCAAGACATGGCAGGGCGTGGCCATGGCACGAGTCGTAACGTCGCCAACGTGTCAGGACATGGCCATGGCACGTGTCAGGACGCGTCAGGACATGGTAGTGGCACGTGTTAGGACACGTCAGGACATGGCAGGGCGAGCCCATGGCATGACTCATGTCGTCGCAGTACATTGCAGGGCGTGGCCATGGCAAGAGTCAGGACGTCGTAGGACGCGTCAGGACATGGCCATGGCACGGGTCAGGACGCATCAGGACATGGCCATTGCATGAGTCAGGACGCATCTGGACATGGCCATGGCACATGTCAGGACGCGTCAGGACATGGCAGGGCGTGGCCATGGCACGAGTCGGGACGCCGCAGGACGTGTCCGGACATGGCCATGGCACGCGTCAGGACGTGGAAGGGTGTGGACATGGCAGGATATGGCCATGGTACGTGTCAGGATGCGTCAGGGCGTGGCCATGGTATGTGTCACGACGCGTCAGGACGTGGCCATGGCATGATTCAGGACGTCGCAAGACATGGCAGGATATGATCATGGTACGTGTCATGATGTGTCAGGCCATGGCCATTGTACGTGTAAGGACGTCGCAGGACATGGCAGGATATGGTCATGGTACGTGTCAGGACGCTTCTGGCCATGGCCATGGTATGTGTAAGGACGCGTAGGACATGGCAGAGATTGGTCATGGTAGTGTTAGGACGTGTCAGGACTTGGCGATGGTACGTGTCAAGACGTGGCCATGGCACGACATCTGGTCATGGTACGAGTCAGGATGTGTCAGGACTTGGCCGTGGTACGTGTCAAGACGTGGCCATGGCACGACATCGCACTACGTCGTTCCAAGCCACACCACGTCGCACCACGTCTAATTCTAACCAATGCTTAGAAACATGTCAAGCGCAATTATGTTGGTGGTCGTTGGCGGCGGTGGTGGAAAGTCAGGGTGGTATGAGCGGTAGCGTCGGGCGACGGCTGGTCGACATGTGTCAGGACATGGACATGGCACGAGTCAGGAAGTCTCAGGACATGGCAGGGCGTGGCCGTGGCAAGAGTTAGGACGTCGCAGGACGCGTCAGGACATGGCCATGGCACGTGTCAGGACGCATCAGGACACGGCCATGGCATGTGTCAGGACGCATCACGACATGCCATGGCACGTGTCAGGACGCGTCAGGACATGAAAGAGCGTGGCGATGGCACGAGTCGGGACGTCGCAAGACACGACAGGGCGTGGCCATGGCACGGGTCAGGACGCATCAGGACATGGCCATGGCACGAGTCAGGACGTCGCAAGACGAGTCAGGACATGGCCATGGCCTGTGTCAGGACGTGTCAGGACATGGCAGTGGCACGTGTCAGGACACGTCAGGACATGGCAGGGCGTGGCCATGGCAGGACTCATGACGTCGCAGGACATGGCAGGGCGTGGCCATGGCAAGAGTAAGGACGTCGCAGGACGCATCAGGACATGGCCTTGGCACGTGTCAGGACGCATCGGGACATAGCCATGGCATGTGTCACGACGCAACAGGACATGCCATGGCACGTGTCAGGACGCGTCAGGATATGGCAGGGCGTGGCGATGGCATGAGTCGGGAAGTTGCAGGACACGACAGGGCGTGGCCATGGAACGTGTCAGGACGTATCAGGACATGACCATGGCACGAGTCAGGATGTCGCAAGACGAGTCAGGACATGGCCATGGCACGTGTCAGGACGTGTCAGGACATGGCAGTGGCACGTGTCAGGACACGTCAGGAGATGGCAGGGCGTGGCCATGGCAGGACTCATGACGTTGCAGGACATGGCAGGGCCTAGCCAAGGCAAGAGTAAGGACGTCGCAGGACGCGTCAGGACATGGCCATGGCACGTGTCAAAACGCATCAGGACATGGCCATGGCATGTGTCAGGACGCATCAGGACCTGCCTTGGCACGTGTCAGGATGCGTCAGGACATGGAGGGACGTAGCGATGGCACGAGTTGGGACGTCGCAGGACACGACAGGGCGTGGCCATGGCACGTGTCAGGACGCATCAGGACATGGCCATGACACGTGTCAGGACGCGTCAGGACATGGCAGGGCGTTGCCATGGCACGAGTCGGGACGTTGCTGAACATGTCAGGGCGTGGCCATGGCACGAGTCGGGACGTAGCAGGACATGGCAGGGCGTTGCCATGGCACGAGTCGTAACGTCGCCAACGTGTCTGGACATGGCCATGGCACGTGTCAGGACGCGTCAGGACATGGTAGTGGCACGTGTTAGGACACGTCAGGACATGGCAGGGCGTGCCCATGGCATGACTCATGACGTCGCAGTACATGGCAGGGCGTGGCCATGGCAAGAGTCAGGACGTTGTAGGACGCGTCAGGACATGGCCATGGCACGTGTCAGGACGCATCAGGACATGGCCATTGCATGAGTCAGGACGCATCAGGACATGGCCATGGCACGTGTCAGGACGCGTCAGGACATGGTAGTGGCACGTGTTAGGACACGTCAGGACATGGCAGGGCGTGCCCATGGCATGACTCATGACGTCGCAGTACATGGCAGGGCGTGGCCATGGCAAGAGTCAGGACGTCGTAGGACGCGTCAGGACATGGCCATGGCACGTGTCAGGACGCATCAGGACATGGCCATTACGTGAGTCAGGACGCATCAGGACATGGCCATGGCACATGTCAGGACGCGTCAGGACATGGCAGCGCGTGGCCATGGCACGAGTTGGGACGTCGCAGGACATGGAAGGGCGTGGCCATGGCACGAGTCAGGACATCACAGGACATGGCCATGGCACGAGTCGGGACGTCGCAGGACGTGTCCGGACATGGCCATGGCACGCGTCAGGACGTGGCAGGGCGTGGCCATGGCACGAGTTAGGACCTCACAGACATGGCCATGGCACGCGTCACGACGTAGCAGGGTGTGGTCATGGCATGTGTCAGGATGTCGCAGGACATGGAAGGATATGGCCATGGTACGTGTCAGGACACGGCAGGGCGTGGCCATGGCACGTGTCAGGACGCATCAGGACATGGCCATGACACGTGTCAGGACGCGTCAGGACATGGCAGGGCGTGGCCATGGCACGAGTCGGGACGTCGCTGAACATGTCAGGGCGTGGCCATGGCACGATTCGGGACGTCGTAGGACATGGCAAGGCGTGGCCATGGCACGAGTCGTAACGTCGCCAACATGTCAGGACATGGCCATTCCACGTGTCAGGACGCGTCAGGACATGGTAGTGGCACGTGTTAGGACACATTCAGGACATGGCAGGGCGTGCCCATGGCATGACTCATGACGTCGCAGTACATGGCAGGGCGTGGCTATGGCAAGAGTCAGGACGTCGTAGGATGCGTCAGGACATGGCCATGGCACGTGTCAGGACGCATCAGGACATGGCCATTGCATGAGTCAGGACGCATTAGGACATGGCCATGGCACATGTCAGGACGCGTCAGGACATGGCAAGGCGTGGCCATTGCACGAGTTGGGACGTCGCAGCACACTGCAGGGCGTGGCCATGGCACGAGTCAGGACGTCACAAGACATGGCCATGGCACGAGTCGGGACATCGCATGACGTGTCCGGACAGGGCCATGGCACGCGTCAGGACGTGGTAGGGCGTGGCCATGGCACGAGTTAGGACCTCACAGACATGGCCATGGCACGCGTCAGGACGTAGCAGGCGTGGTCATGGCATGAGTCAAGATGTCACAGGACATGGCAGGATATGGCCATGGTACGTGTCAGGACACGTCAGGGCGTGGCCATGGCATGATTCTAGACGTCGCAAGACATGGCAGGATATGATCATGGTATGAGTCATGATGTGTCAGGCCATGGCCATTGTACGTGTAAGGACGTCGCAGGACATGGCAGGATATGGTCATGGTACGTGTCAGGACGTGTCTGGCCATGACCATGGTACGTGTAAGGACGCGTAGGACATGGCAGGGTATGGTCATGGTAGTGTTAGGACGTGTCAGGACTTGGCGATGGTACGTGTCAAGACGTGGCCATGGTACGTGTTAGGATGCGTTTGGACGTGGCCATGGCACGATTCAGGACGTCGCAAGACATGGCAGGATATGATCATAGTACGTGTCAGGCAATGGCCATTGTACGTGTAAGGACGTCGCAGGACATGGCAGGATATGGTCATGGTACGTGTTAGGACGTGTCTGGCCATGGCCATGGTACGTGTAAGGACACATTGGACATGGCAGGGTCTGGCCATGGCACGTGTCAGGACGCATCAGGACATGGCCATTGCACGTGTCAGGACGCGTCAGGACGCTGGGCGTGGCCATGGCACGAGTCGGGACGTCGCAGAACATGCAGAGCGTGGCCATGGCACGAGTCGGGACGTCGCAGGACATGGCAGGGCGTGGCCATGGCACGAGTCGTATCGTCTCCAACGTGTCAAGACATGGCTATGGCACGTGTCAGGACGCGTCAGGACATGGTAGTGGCACATTATTGGACACATCAGGACATGGCAGGGCGTGCCCATGGCATGACTCATGACGTCGCACTACATGGCAGGGCGTGGCCATGGCAAGAGTAAGGACGTCGTAGGACGCGACAGGACAAGGCCATGGCACGTGTCAGAACGCATCAGGGCATGGCCATTGCATGAGTCAGGACGCATCAGGATATGGCCAAGGCACGTGTCAGGACGCGTCAGGACATGGCAGGGCATGGCTATGGCACGAGTCGGGGTGTTGCAGGACATGGCAGGGCGTGGCCATGGTACGAGTTAGGACGCGTCAGGACGTGGCCATGGCACAATTCAAGACGTCGCATGACATGGCAGGATATGATCATGGTACATGTCATGACGTGTCAGGCAATGGCCGTTGTACGTTTAAGGACGTCGCAAGACATGGCAGGATATGGTCATGGTACGTGTTAGGACGTGCTGGCCATGGCCATGGTACGTGTAAGGACGCGTAGGACATGGCAAGGTCTGGTCATGGTACGTGTTAGGACGTGTGAGGACTTGGCCATGGTACGTGTCAAGACGTGGCCATGGCACGACATCTGGTCATGGTACGTGACAGGACATTGCAGGACATGGCAGGATATTGTCATGGTACGTGTCAGGACGTGTCAGGACATGGCCATGGGACGTGTCAGGACGTGGCCATGGCACGACATCGCACTACATGGCTCCAAGCCGAACCACGTCGTACCACGTCTAATTCTAACCAATGCTTAGAAACATGTCAAGCGCGATGATGTTGGTGGTCATTGGCGGCGGTGGTGGAAAATCAGGGTGCTTTGAGCGGTAGCGTCGGGCGATGGCAGGTCGACACGTGTCAGGACATGGCCATGGCACGAGTCAGGAAGTTGCAGGACGAGTCAGGACATGGCCATGGCACGAGTCAGGACATCGCAGGACGAGTCAGGACATTGCCATGGCACGTGTCAGGACGCGACAGGACATGACAGTGGCACGTGTCAGGACACGTCAGGACATGGCAAGGCGTGGCCATGGCAGGACTCATGACGTCTCAGGACATGGCAGGGCGTGGCCGTGGCAAGAGTTAGGATGTCGCAGGACGCGTCAGGACATGGCCATGGCACGTGTCAGGACGCATCAGGACACGGCTATGGCATGTGTCAGGACACATCAGGACATGCCATGGTACGTGTCAGGATGCGTCAGGACATGAAAGAGCGTGGCGATGGCACGAGTCGGGACGTCGCAAGACACGGCAGGGCGTGGCCATGGCACGGGTCAGGACGCATCAGGACATGGCCATGGCACAAGTCAGGACGTCGCAAGACGAGTCAGGACATGGCTATGGCACGTGTCAGGACGTGTCAGGACATGGCAGTGGCACGTGTCAGGACACGTCAGGACATGGCAGGGCGTGGCCATGGCAGGACTCATGACGTCGCAGGACATGGCAGGGCGTGCCATGGCAAGAGTAAGGACGTCGCAGGACGCATCAGGACATGGCCATGGCACGTGTCAGGACGCATCGGGACATAGCCATGGCATGTGTCACGACGCAACATGACATGTCATGGCACGTGTCAGGACGCGTCAGGATATGGCAGGGCGTGGCGATGGCACGAGTCGGGACGTTGCAGGACATGACAGGGCGTGGCCATGGAACGTGTCAGGACATATCAGGACATGGCCATGGCACGAGTCAGGATGTCGCAAGACGAGTCAGGACATGGCCATGGCACGTGTCAGGACGTGTCAGGACATGGCAGTGGCACGTGTCAGGACACGTCAGGAGATGGCAGGGCGTGGCCATGGCAGGACTCATGACGTTGCAGGACATGGCAGGGCCTGGCCAAGGCAAGAGTAAGGACGTCGCAGGATGCGTCAGGACATGGCCATGGCACGTGTCAAGACGCATCAGGACATGGCCATGGCATGTGTCAGGACGCATCAGGACATGCCATGGCACGTGTTAGGATGCGTCAGGACATGGCGGGACGTGGCGATGGCACGAGTTGGGACGTCGCAGGACACGACAGAGCGTGCCCATGGCACGTGTCAGGACGCATCAGGACATGGCCATGACACGTGTCAGGACGCGTCAGGACATGGCAGGGCGTTGCCATGGCACGAGTCGAGACGTCGCTGAACATGTCAGGGCGTGGCCCTGGCACGAGTCGGGACGTAGCAGGACATGGCAGGGCGTTGCCATGGCACGAGTCGTAACGTCGCCAACGTGTCAGGACATGGCCATGGCACGTGTCAGGACGCGTCAGGACATGGTAGTGGCACGTGTTAGGACACGTCAGGACATGGCAGGGCGTGCCCATGGCATGACTCATGACGTCGCAGTACATGGCAGGGCGTGGCCATGGCAAGAGTCAGGACGTCGTAGGACGCGTCAGGACATGGCCATGGCACGTGTCAGGACGCATCAGGACATGGCCATTACATGAGTCAGGACGCATCAGGACATGGCCATGGCACATGTCAGGACGCGTCAGGACATGGCAGGGCGTGGCCATGGCACGAGTTGGGACGTCACAGGACATGGAAGGGCGTGGCCATGGCACGAGTCAGGACGTCACAGGACATGGCCATGGAATGAGTCGGGACGTCGCAGGACGTGTCCGGACATGGCCATGGCACGCGTCAAGACGTGGCAGGGCGTGGCCATGGCACGAGTTAGGACCTCACAGACATGGCCATGGCACGCGTCAGGACGTAGCAGGGCGTGGTCATGGCATGTGTCAGGATGTCGCAGGACATGGAAGGACATGGCCATGGTACGTGTCAGGACACGGCAGGGCGTGGCCATGGCACGTGTCAGGACGCATCAGGACATGGCCATGACACGTGTCAGGACGCGTCAGGATATGGCAGGGCGTGGCCATGGCACGAGTCGGGACGTCGCTGAACATGTCAGGGCGTGGCCATGGCATGAGTCGGTACGTCGCAGGACATGGCAAGGCGTGGCCAAGGCACGAGTCGTAACGTCGCCAACATGTCAGGACATGGCCATGGCACGTGTCAGTACGCGTCAGGACATGGTAGTGGCACGTATTAGGACACATTCAGGACATGGCAGGGCGTGCCCATGTCATGACTCATGACGTCGCAGTACATGGCAGGGCGTGGCCATGGCAAGAGTCAGGACGTCGTAGGCACGTCAGGACATGGCCATGGCACGTGTCAAGACGCATCAGGACATGGCCATTGCATGAGTTAGGACGCATCAGGACATGGCCATGGCACATGTCAGGACGCGTCAGGACATGGCAAGGCCTGGCCATGGCAGGACTCATGACGTCGCAGAAAATAGCAGGGCATGGCCATGGCAAGAGTAAGGACGTCGCAGGACGCATCAGGACATGGCCATGGCACGTATCAGGACGCATCAAGACATGGCCATGGCATGTGTCAGGACGCATCAGGACATGCCATGGCACGTGTCAGGACGCGTCAAGATATGGCAGTGCGTGGCGATGGCACGAGTGTTGGACGTCGCAGGACACGGCAGGGCGTGGCCATGGCACGTGTCAGGACGCATCAGAACATGGCCATGGCACGTGTCAGGACGCGTCAGGACATCGCAGGGCGTGGCCATGGAATGAGTCGGGACGTCGCAGAACATGGCATGGCGTGGCCATGGCACGAGTCGGGACGTCGCAGGACATGGCAGGGCGTGGCCATGGCACGAGTCGTAACGTCGCCAACGTGTCAGGACATGGCCATGGCACGTGTCAGGACGCGTCAAGACATGGTAGTGGCACGTGTTAGGACACGTCAGGACATGGCAGGGCGTGCCCATGGCATGACTCATGACGTCGTAGTACATGGCAGGGCGTGGCCATGGCAAGAGTCAGGACGTCGTAGGACGCGTCAGGACATGGCCATGGCACGTGTCAGGACGCATCAGGACATGGCCATTGCATGAGTCAGGATGCATCAGGACATGGCCATGGCACATGTCAGGATGCGTCAAGCCATGGCAGGGCGTGGCCATGGCACGAGTCGGGACGTCGCAGGACATGGCAGGGCGTGGCCATGGCACGAGTCAAGACGTCACAGGACATGGCCATGGCACGAGTCGGGACGTCGCAGGACGTGTCTGGACATGGCGATGGCACGCGTCAGGACGTGGCAGGGCGTGTCCTTGGCACGATTCAGGACCTCACAGACATGGCCATGGCACGCTTCAGGACGTAGCAGGGCGTGGTCATGGCATGAGTCAGGATGTCGCAGGACATGGCAGGGTATGGCCATGGTACGTGTCAGGACGCGTCAGGGCGTGGCCATGGTACGTGTCAGGACGCGTCAGGGCGTGGCCACGGTACGTGTCAGGATGCGTCAGGACGTGGCCATGGAACGATTCAGGGCGTTGCAAGACATGGCAGGATATGATCATGGTACGTGTCATGACGTGTCAGGCCATGGCCATTGAACGTGTAAGGACGTCGCAGGACATGGCAGGATATGGTCATGGTACGTGTCAGGACGTGTCTGGCCATGGCCATTGTACGTGTAAGGACGCGTAGGACATGGCAGGGTATGGTCATGGTAGTGTTAGGACGTGTGAGGACTTGGCGATGGTACGTGTCAAGACGTGGCCATGGCACGACATCTGGTCATGGTACGTGTCAGGACGTGTCAGGACTTGGCCATGGTACGTGTCAAGACGTGGCCATGGCACGACATCGCACTACGTCACTCCAAGCCGCACCACGTCGCACCACGTCTAATTCTAACCAATGCTTAGAAACATGTCAAGCGCAATGATGTTGGTGGTCGTTGGCCGCGGTGGTGGAAAGTCAGGGTGGTTTGAGCGGTAGCGTCGGGCGTCGGATGGTCGACACGTGTAAGTACATGGCCATGGCACGAGTCAGGAAGTCGCAGGACGAGTCAGGGCGTGGCCATGCCAAGAGTTAGGACGTCGCAGGACGCGTTAGGACATGGCCATGGCACGTGTCAGGACGCATCAGGATATGGCTATGGCATGTGTCATGGCGCATCAGGACATGCCATGGCATGTGTCAGGACGCGTCAGGACATGGCAGGGCGTGGCGATGGCACGAGTCGGGATGTCGCAGGACACGGCAGGGCGTGGCCATGGCACGTGTCAGGACGCATCAGGACATGGCCATGGCACATGTCAGGACGCGTCAGGACATGGCAGTGGCATGTGTCAGGAGACGTCAGGACATGGCAGGGCGTGGCCATGGCAGGACTCATGACGTCACAGGACATGGCAGTGCTTGGACATGGCAAGAGTAAGGACGTCGCAGGACGCGTCAAGACATGGCCATGGAACGTGTCAGGACGCATCAGGACATGGCCATGGCATGTGTCAGGACGCATCAGGACATGCCATGGCACATGTCAGGACGCGTCAGGATAAGGCAGGGCGTGGCGATGGCACGAGTCGGGACGTCGCAGGACACGGCAGGGCGTGGCCATGGCACGTGTCAGGACGCATCAGGACATGGCCATGGCACGAGTCAGGATGTCGCAAGACGAGTCAGGACATGGCCATGGCACGTGTCAGGACGTGTCAGGACATGGCAGTGGCACGTGTCAGGACACATCAGGACATGGCACGGCGTGGCCATGGCAGGACTCATGACGTCGCAGGACATGGCAGGGCGCGACCAAGGCAAGAGTAAGGACGTCGCAGGACGCGTCAGGACATGGCCATGGCACGTGTCAGGACGCATCAGGACATGGCCATGGCATGTGTCACGACGCATCAGGACATGCCATGGCGCGCGTCAGGACGCGTCAGGATATGGCAGGGCGTGGCGATGGCACGAGTCGGGACGTTGCAGGACACGACAGGGCATGGCCATGGCACGTGTCAGGACGCATCAGGACATGGCCATGGCACGAGTTAGGACGTCGCTAGACGAGTCAGGACATGGCCATGGCACGTGTCAGGACATGGCAGTGGCACGTGTCAGGACACGTAAGGACATGGCAGGGCGTGGCTATGGCAGGATTCATGACGTTGCAGGACATGGCAGGGCGTGGCCACGGCAAGAGTAAGGACGTCGCAGGACGCGTCAGGACATGGCCATGGCACGTGTCAGGACGCATCAAGACATGGCCATGGCATGTGTCAGGACGCATCAGGACATGCCACGGCACGTGTCAGGATGCGTCAGGACATGGCGGGACGTGGCGATGGCACGAGTTGGGACGTCGAAGGACACGGCAGGGCGTGGCCATGGCACGTGTCAGGACGCATCAGGACATGGCCATGACACGTGTCAGGACGCGTCAAGAAATGGCAGGGCGTGGCCATGGTACGAGTCGGTACGTCGTTGAACATGTCAGGGCGTGGCCATGGCACGAGTCGGGACGTCGCAGGACATGGCAGAGCGTGGCCATGGCACAAGTCGTAACGTCGCCAACGTGTCAGGACATGGCCATGGCACGTGTCAGGACACGTCAGGTCATGGTGGTGGCACGTGTTAGGACACGTCAGGATATGGCATGGCGTGCCCATGGCATGACTCTTGATGTCGCAGTACATGGCAATGGCAAGAGTCAGGACATCGTAGGACGCGTCAGGACATGGCCATGGCACGTGTCAGGACGTATCAGCACATGGCCATTGCATGAGTCAGGACGCATTAGGACATAGCAATGGCACATGTCAGGACGCGTCAGGACATGGAAGGGCGTGGCCATGACACGAGTTGGGACGTCGCAGGACATGGTAGGGCGTGGCCATGGCACGAGTCAGGACGTCACAGGACATGGCCATGGCACGAGTCAGGACGTCGCAGGACGTGTCAGGACATGCCCATGGCACGCGTCAGGACGTGGCAAGGCGTGGCCATGGCACGAGTTAGGACCTCACCGACATGGCCATGGCACGCGTCAGGACGTAGCAGGGCGTGGTCATGGCATGAGTCAGGATGTCGCAGGACATGGCAGGATATGGCCATGGTACGTTTCAGGACACGTCAGGCGTGGCCATGGTATGTGTTAGGACGCGTCAGGACGTGGCCATGGCATGATTCAGGACGTCGCAAGACATGGCAGGATGTGATCATGGTACGTGTCAGGCCATGGCCATTGTACGTGTAAGGACGTCGCAGGACATGGCAGGATATGGTCATGGTACGTGTCAGGATGTGTCTGGCCATGGCCATGGTACGTGTAAGGACGCGTAGGACATGGCAGGGACTGGTCATGGTAGTGTTAGGACGTGTCACGGATTGGCGATGGTACGTGTCAAGACGTGGCCATGGCACGACATCTGGTCATGGTACATGTCAGGACATGTCAGGACTTGGCCATGGTACGTGTCAAGACGTGGCCATGGCACGACATCGCACTACGTCGGTCCAAGCCGTACCACGTCGCACCACGTCTAATTCTAACCAATGCATAGAAACAAGTCAAGCGTAATTATGTTGGTGGTCGTTGGCGGCGGTGGTGGAAAGTCAGGGTGGTTTGAGCGGTAGCGTCGGGCGACGGCTGGTCAACACGTGTCTGGACATGGCCATGGCACGAGTCAGGAAGTCGCAGGACGAGTCAGGACATGGCCATGGCACGAGTTAGGACGTCGCATGACGAGTCAGGACATGGCTATGGCACGTGCCAGGACATGGCAGGGCCCGGACATGGCCATGGCATGCGTCAGGACGTGGCAGGGCGTGGCCATGGCACGAGTCAGGACCTTACAGACATGGCCATGGCACGCGTCAGGACGTAGCAGGGCGTGGTCATGGCATGAGTCAGGATGTCGCAGGACATGGCATGATATGGCCATTGTACGTGTCAAGATGCGTCAGGGCGTGGCCATGATACGTGTTAGGATACGTTTGGACGTGGCCATGGCACGATTCAGGACGTCGCAAGACATGGCACGATATGATCATGGTACGTGTCATGACGTGTCAGGCAATGGCCATTGTACTTTAAGGACGTCGTAGGACATGGCAGGAGATGGTCATGGTACGTGTCAGGACGTGTCTGGCCATGGCCATGGTACGTGTAAGGACGCGTAGGACATGGCAGGGTCTGGCCATGGCACGTGTCAGGACGCATCAGGACATGGCCATAGCACGTGTTAGGACGCGTCAGGACATGGCAGGGCGTGGCCATGGCACGAGTCGGGACGTCGCAGAACATGCAGGGCGTGGCCATGGCACAAGTCGGGACGCAGCAGGACATGGCAGGGCGTGGCCATGGCACGAGTCGTATCATCTCCAACGTGTCAAGACATGGCTATGGCACGTGTCAGGACGCGTCAGGACATGGTAGTGGCACGTGTTTGGACACGTTAGGACATGGCAGGGCATGCCCATGGCATGACTCATGACGTCGCACTACATGGCAGGGCGTTGCCATAGCAAGAGTCAGGACGTCGTAGGACGCGACAGGACATGGCCATGGCACGTGTCAGGACGCATCAGGACATGGCAATTGCATGAGTCAGGACGCATTAGGATATGGCCCTGGCACGTGTCAGGACACGTCAGGACATGGCAGGGCGTGGCTATGGCACGAGTCGGGGTGTCGCAATACATGGCAGGGCGTGGCCATGGTACGAGTTAGGATGCGTCAGGACGAGGCCATGGCACGATTCAAGACGTCGCAAGACATGGCAGGATATGATCATGGTACGTGTCATGACGTGTCAGGCAATGGCCATTGTACGTGTAAGGACGTTGAAGGACATGGCAGGATATGGTCATTGTACGTGTCAGGACCTGCTGGCCATGGCCATGGTATGTGTAAGGACACGTAGGACATGGCAAGGTCAGGTCTTGGTACGTGTTAGGACGTGTGAGGACTTGGCCATGGTACGTGTCAAGACTTGGCCATGGCACGACATCTGGTCATGGTACGTGACAGGACATGGCAGGACATGGCAGGATATGGTCATGGTACGTGTTAGGACGTGTCAGGACATGGCCATGGGACGTGTCAGGACGTGGCCATGGCACGACATCGCACTACGTCGCTCCAAGCCGCACCACGTCGCACCACGTCTAATTCTAACCAATGCTTAGAAACATGTCAAGCGCAATGATGTTGGTGGTCATTGGCGGCGGTGGTGGAAAATCAAGGTGGTTTGAGCGGTAGCGTCGGGCGACGGCTGGTCGACACGTGTCAGGACATGGCCATGGCACGAGTCAGGAAGTTGCAGGACAAGTCAGGACATGGCCATGGCACGAGTCAGGACGTCGCAGGACGAGTCAGGACATGGCCATGGCACGTGTCAGGACGCGACAGGACATGGCACTGGCACGTGTCAGGACACGTCAGGACATGGCAAGGCGTGGCCATGGCAGGACTCATGACGTCTCAGGACATGGCAGGGCGTGGCCGTGGCAAGAGGTAGGACGTCGCAGGACGCGTCAGGACATGGCCATGGCACGTGTCAGGACACATCAGGACACGGCCATGGCATGTGTCAGGACGCATCAGGACATGCCATGGCACGAGTCAGGACGTCGCAAGACGAGTCAGGACATGGCCATGGCACGTGTCAGGACATAGCAGTGGCACGTGTCAGGACACGTCAGGACATGGCAGGGTGTGGCCATGGCAGGACTCATGACGTCGCAGGACATGGCAGGGCGTGGCCATTGCAAGAGTAAGGACGTCGCAGGACGCATCAAGACATGGCCATGGCACGTGTCAGGACGCATTAGGACATGGCCATGGCATGTGTCACGACGCATCAGGACATGCCATGGTACGTGTCAGGACGCGTCGGGATATGGCAGGGCGTGGAGATTGCACGAGTCGGGACGTTGCAGGACACGACAGGGCGTGGCCATGGAACGTGTCAGGACGCATCAGGACATGGCCATGGCACGTGTCAGGACATGTCAGGACATGGCAATGGCACGTGTCAGGACACGTCATGACATGGCAGGGCGTGGCCATTGTAGGAGTCATGACGTTGCAGGACATGGCAGGGCCTGGCCAAGGCAAGAGTAAGGACGTCGCAGGACGCGTCAGGATATGGCCATGGCACGTGTCAAGACGCATCAGGACATGGCCATGGCATGTGTCAGGACGCATCAGGACATGCCATGGCACGTGTCAGGATGCGTCAGGACATGGCGGGACGTGGCGATGGCACGAGTTGGGACGTCGCAGGACACGGTAGGGCGTGGCCATGGCACGTGTCAGGACGCATCAGGACATGGCCATGACACGTGTCAGGACGCGTTAAGACATGGCAGGGCGTGGCCATGGCACGAGTCGGGACGTCGCTGAACATGTCAGGGCGTGGCCATGGTACGAGTCGGGACGTCGCAGGACATGGCAGGGCGTGGCCATGGCACGAGTCGTAACGTCGCCAACATGTCAGGACATGGCCATGGCACGTGTCAGGACGCGTCTGGACATGGTAGTGGCACGTGTTAGGACACGTCCGGACATGGCAGGGCGTGCCCATGGCATGACTCATGACGTCGCAGTACATGGCAGGGGGTGGCCATGGCAAGAGTCAGGACGTCGTAGGACGCGTCAGGACATGGCCATGGCACGTGTCAGGACGCATCAAGACATGGCCATTGCATGAGTCAGGACGCATCAGGACATGGCCATGGCACATGTCAGGACGCGTCAGGACATGGCAGGGCGTGGCCATGGCACGAATTGGGACGTCGCATGACATGGCAGGGCGTGGCCATGGCACGAGTCAGGACGTCACAGGACATGGCCATGGCACGAGTCGGGACGTCGCAGGACGTGTCCGGACATGGCCATGGCACGCGTCAGGACGTGGCAGGGCGTGGCCATGGCATGACTCATGACGTCGTAGTACATGGCAGGGCGTGGCCATGGCAAGAGTCAGGACGTCGTAGGACGCGTCAGGACATGGCCATGGCACGTGTCAGGACGCATCAGGACATGGCCATTGCATGAGTCAGGACGCATCAGGACATGGCCATGGCACATGTCAGGACGCGTCAAGCCATGGCAAGGCGTGGCCATGGCACGAGTCGGGACGTCGCAGGACATGGCAGGGCTTGGCCATGGCACGAGTCAAGACGTCACAGGACATGGCCATGGCACGAGTCGGGACGTCGCAGGACGTGTCTGGACATGGCGATGGCACGCGTCAGGACGTGGCAGGGCGTGTCCTTGGCACGATTCAGGACCTCACAGACATGGCCATGGCACGCTTCAGGACGTAGCAGGGCGTGGTCATGGCATGAGTCAGGATGTCGCAGGACATGGCAGGGTATGGCCATGGTACGTGTCAGGACGCGTCAGGGCGTGGCCATGGTACGTGTCAGGACGCGTCAGGGCGTGGCCACGGTACGTGTCAGGATGCGTCAGGGCGTGGCCACGGTACGTGTCAGGATGCGTCAGGACGTGGCCATGGAATGATTCAGGGTGTCGCAAGACATGGCAGGATATGATCATGGTACATGTCATGACGTGTCAGGCCATGGCCATTGAACGTGTAAGGACGTCGCAAGACATGGCAGGATATGGTCATGGTACGTGTCAGGACGTGTCTGGCCATGGCCATGGTACGTGTAAGGACGCGTAGGACATGGCAGGGTATGGTCATGGTAGTGTTAGGACGTGTCAGGACTTGGCGATGGTACGTGTCAAGACGTGGCCATGGCACGACATCTGGTCATGGTACGTGTCAGGACGTGTCAGGACTTGGCCATGGTACGTGTCAAGACGTGGCCATGGCACGACATCGCACTACGTCACTCCAAGCCGCACCACGTCGCACCACGTCTAATTCTAACCAATGCTTAGAAACATGTCAAGCGCAATGATGTTGGTGGTCGTTGGCCGCGGTGGTGGAAAGTCAGGGTGGTTTGAGCGGTAGCGTCGGGCGTCGGATGGTCGACACGTGTCAGTACATGGCCATGGCACGAGTCAGGAAGTCGCAGGACGAGTCAGGGCGTGGCCATGCCAAGAGTTAGGACGTCGCAGGACGCGTTAGGACATGGCCATGGCACGTGTCAGGACGCATCAGGATATGGCTATGGCATGTGTCATGGCGCATCAGGACATGCCATGGCATGTGTCAGGACGCGTCAGGACATGGCAGGGCGTGGCGATGGCACGAGTCGGGATGTCGCAGGACACGGCAGGGCGTGGCCATGGCACGTGTCAGGACGCATCAGGACATGGCCATGGCACGAGTCAGGACGTCGCAAGATGAGTCAGGACATAGCCATGGCACATGTCAGGACGCGTCAGGACATGGCAGTGGCACGTGTCAGGACACGTCAGGACATGGCAGGGCGTGGCCATGGCAGGACTCATGACGTCACAGGACATGGCAGGGCTTGGCCATGGCAAGAGTAAGGACGTCGCAGGACGCGTCAAGACATGGCCATGGAACGTGTCAGGACGCATCAGGACATGGCCATGGCATGTGTCAGGACGCATCAGGACATGCCATGGCATGTGTCAGGACGCGTCAGGATAAGGCAGGGCGTGGCGATGGCACGAGTCGGGACGTCGCAGGACACGGCAGGGCGTGGCCATGGCACGTGTCAGGACGCATCAGGACATGGCCATGGCACGAGTCAGGATGTCGCAAGACGAGTCAGGACATGGCCATGGCACGTGTCAAGACGTGTCAGGACATGGCAGTGGCACGTGTCAGGACACATCAGGACATGGCACGGCGTGGCCATGGCAGGACTCATGACGTCGCAGGACATGGCAGGGCGCGGCCAAGGCAAGAGTAAGGACGTCGCAGGACGCGTCAGGACATGGCCATGGCACGTGTCAGGACGCATCAGGACATGGCCATGGCATGTGTCACGACGCATCAGGACATGCCATGGCGCGCGTCAGGACGCGTCAAGATATGGCAGGGCGTGGCGATGGCACGAGTTGGGACGTTGCAGGACACGACAGAGCATGGCCATGGCACGTGTCAGGACGCATCAGGACATGGCCATGGCACGAGCTAGGACGTCGCTAGACGAGTCAGGACATGGCCATGGCACGTGTCAGGACATGGCAGTGGCACGTGTCAGGACACGTCAGGACATGGCAGGGCGTAGCTATGGCAGGACTCATGACGTTGCAGGACATGGCAGGGCGTGGCCAAGGCAAGAGTAAGGACGTCGCAGGACGCGTCAGGACATGGCCATGGCACGTGTCAGGACGCATCAAGACATGGCCATGGCATGTGTCAGGACGCATCAGGACATGCCACGGCACGTGTCAGGATGCGTCAGGACATGGCGGGACGTGGCGATGGCACGAGTTGGGACGTCGCAGGACACGGCAGGGCGTGGCCATGGCACGTGTCAGGACGCATCAGGACATGGCCATGACACGTGTCAGGACGCGTCAAGAAATGGCAGGGCGTGGCCATGGTACGAGTCGGTACGTCGTTGAACATATCAGGGCGTGGCCATGGCACGAGTCGGGACGTCGCAGGACATGGCAGAGCATGGCCATGGCACAAGTCGTAACGTCGCCAACGTGTCAGGACATGGCCATGGCACGTGTCAGGACGCGTCAGGTCATGGTAGTGGCACGTGTTAGGACACGTCAGGATATGGCAGGGCGTGCCCATGGCATGACTCATGACGTCGCAGTACATGGCAATGGCAAGAGTCAGGACATCGTAGGACGCGTCAGGACATGGCCATGGCACGTGTCAGGACGTATCAGCACATGGCCATTGCATGAGTCAGGACGCATTAGGACATAGCAATGGCACATGTCAGGACGCGTCAGGACATGGAAGGGCGTGGCCATGACACGAGTTGGGACGTCGCAGGACATGGCAGGGCGTGGCCATGGCACGAGTCAGGACGTCACAGGACATGGCCATGGCACGAGTCAGGACGTCACAGGACGTGTCAGGACATGCCCATGGCACGCGTCAGGACGTGGCAAGGCGTGGCCATGGCACGAGTTAGGACCTCACCGACATGGCCATGGCACGCGTCAGGACGTAGCAGGGCGTGGTCATGGCATGAGTCAGGATGTCGCAGGACATGGCAGGATATGGCCATGGTACGTTTCAGGACACGTCAGGCGTGGCCATAGTATGTGTTAGGACGCGTCAGGACGTGGCCATGGCATGATTCAGGACGTCGCAAGACATGGCAGGATGTGATCATGGTACGTGTCAGGCCATGGCCATTGTACGTGCAAGGACGTCGCAGGACATGGCAGGATATGGTCATGGTACGTGTCAGGACGTGTCTGGCCATGGCCATGGTACGTGTAAGGAGGCGTAGGACATGGCAGGGACTGGTCATGGTAGTGTTAGGACGTGTCAGGGATTGGCGATGGTACGTGTCAAGACGTGGCCATGGCACGACATCTGGTCATGGTACGTGTCAGGACGTGTCAGGACTTGGCCATGGTACGTGTCAAGACGTGGCCATGGCACGACATCGCACTACGTCGGTCCAAGCCGTACCACGTCGCACCACGTCTAATTCTAACCAATGCATAGAAACAAGTCAAGCGTAATTATGTTGGTGGTCGTTGGCGGCGGTGGTGGAAAGTCAGGGTGGTTTGAGCGGTAGCGTCGGGCGACGGCTGGTCAACACGTGTCTGGACATGGCCATGGCACGAGTCAGGAAGTCGCAGGACGAGTCAGGACATGGCCATGGCACGAGTTAGGACGTCGCATGACGAGTCAGGACATGGCTATGGCACGTGCCAGGACATGGCAGGGCCCGGACATGGCCATGGCATGCGTCAGGACGTGGCAGGGCGTGGCCATGGCACGAGTCAGGACCTTACAGACATGGCCATGGCACGCGTCAGGACGTAGCAGGGCGTGGTCATGGCATGAGTCAGGATGTCGCAGGACATGGCATGATATGGCCATTGTACGTGTCAAGATGCGTCAGGGCGTGGCCATGATACGTGTTAGGATACGTTTGGACGTGGCCATGGCACGATTCAGGACGTCGCAAGACATGGCACGATATGATCATGGTACGTGTCATGACGTGTCAGGCAATGGCCATTGTACTTTAAGGACGTCGTAGGACATGGCAGGAGATGGTCATGGTACGTGTCAGGACGTGTCTGGCCATGGCCATGGTACGTGTAAGGACGCGTAGGACATGGCAGGGTCTGGCCATGGCACGTGTCAGGACGCATCAGGACATGGCCATAGCACGTGTTAGGATGCGTCAGGACATGGCAGGGCGTGGCCATGGCACGAGTCGGGACGTCGCAGAACATGCAGGGCGTGGCCATGGCACAAGTCGGGACGTCGCAGGACATGGCAGGGCGTGGCCATGGCACGAGTCGTATCATCTCCAACGTGTCAAGACATGGCTATGGCACGTGTCAGGACGCGTCAGGACATGGTAGTGGCACGTGTTTGGACACGTCAGTACATGGCAGGGCGTGCCCATGGCATGACTCATGACGTCGCACTACATGGCAGGGCGTTGCCATGGCAAGAGTCAGGACGTCGTAGGATGCGACAGGACATGGCCATGGCACGTGTCAGGACGCATCAGGACATGGCAATTGCATGAGTCAGGACGCATTAGGATATGGCCCTGGCACGTGTCAGGACGCGTCAGGACATGGCAGGGCGTGGCTATGGCACGAGTCGTGGTGTCGCAGGACATGGCAGGGCGTGGCCATGGTACGAGTTAGGACTCGTCAGGACGAGGCCATGGCACGATTCAAGACGTCGCAAGACATGGCAGGATATGATCATGGTACGTGTCATGACGTGTCAGGCAATGGCCATTGTACGTGTAAGGACGTCGCAGGACATGGCAGGATATGGTCATTGTACGTGTCAGGACCTGCTGGCCATGGCCATGGTATGTGTAAGGACACGTAGGACATGGCAAGGTCAGGTCATGGTACGTGTTAGGACGTGTGAGGACTTGGCCATGGTACGTGTCAAGACTTGGCCATGGCACGACATCTGGTCATGGTACGTGACAGGACATCGCAGGACATGGCAGGATATGGTCATGGTACGTGTTAGGACGTGTCAGGACATGGCCATGGTACGTGTCAGGACGTGGCCATGGCACGACATCGCACTACGTCGCTCCAAGCCGCACCACGTCGCACCACGTCTAATTCTAACCAATGCTTAGAAACATGTCAAGCGCAATGATGTTGGTGGTCATTGGCGGCGGTGGTGGAAAATCAGGGTGGTTTGAGCGGTAGCGTCGGGCGACGGCTGGTCGACACGTGTCAGGACATGGCCATGGCACGAGTCAGGAAGTTGCAGGACAAGTCAGGACATGGCCATGGCACGAGTCAGGACGTCGCAGGACGAGTCAGGACATGGCCATGGCACGTGTCAGAACGCGACAGGACATGGCACTGGCACGTGTCAGGACACGTCAGGACATGGCAAGGCGTGGCCATGGCAGGACTCATGACGTCTCAGGACATGGCAGGGCGTGGCCGTGGCAAGAGTTAGGACGTCGCAGGACGCGTCAGGACATGGCCATGGCACGTGTCAGGACACATCAGGACACGGCCATGGCATGTGTCAGGACGCATCAGGACATGCCATGGCACGAGTCAGGACGTCGCAAGACGAGTCAGGACATGGCCATGGCACGTGTCAGGACATGGCAGTGGCACGTGTCAGGACACGTCAGGACATGGCAGGGTGTGGCCATGGCAGGTGTCACGGGGCCGATTTTGGCCACTTAAATCCTGGCCGAGGTTTCGCCTCCGTGCGGCAGTCAAGCCTTGCCTGACTCAGCCTTCCCCCAAAACTTGCCAATCGAACACAAGTTTGGCCTTAGACGAATTTGGGCAGCAAAACTGAATATAAATGAGACAAGCATATACGGGAACAATTTCCCAACCTTTATATTAATATGGAAAATAATACAAAGGACCCTCACTCGCGCTATGAACAATGCCGCTCACAGCCCACTCTCCGACTAAGATGACCTTGTCAATCTTGGCCGAACACTCGGATTGTCTCACAACCCAAGTCCCCTTTTTCCTTGAAACACTTAGAACTCCTCACGTTTCTCTCGTGTTTCCCAGCAAGCAACTACACACGAATTACTTGACTTCACTTGCTTCGTTCTGCCTTAGCCTAGGGGTCCTATTTATAGCACATAGGAACCCCTTTACATGCACATTTTCGTCCAACAGCCCACTTCCCCACTAAGCTAACATGTTCCTAACTTTGTGGCTGACACCCCCAGCCACTTAGGATCCACTACTCACGAAATGGGGCATTATACAAGCATTACAAGATAATGGGGATCATGGGGGAACATGGGAGATCATGGCCTACAAACAAGGAACTCCTGCCAACCGCTTCCATGTGCTTCTCATGTGCAATTCGGACCAGCTGCATTCCGCCCTAAGGATGCTCGAGCCATGCCTTAGTTAATTTAACATTGTCCCATACCAATGCCGGCGCAATCCGCTGCCATCATATTTCCCGCACACTGCCCGGCGCCCATACACCGTGCGCACACTGCCTTTGGCCCTTGTCCGTTGCCATGTTCCTTTCTGCCTCATTTCCCTCGTGCCATCACTTGTATTTTCTTTCCTATAGCCTTGCCTTGGCTATTGAAAGCCTTTGCCGTCAACCCGCATTCCCGCTTTGCCTTAGCTTAGCCCGCATTTAGCTGTCCCGACCAATGTCATGCCGACTGTCTTTGGCGCGCATGCCGTGCCATGCCGCCCCATTTTGCCGATGCTGCCTTGTCAAGCCCTTTCCAAGCAAACCTTGTCCGCCCCAAGGTCTTGGCCTTGCTTGCCCGTTCCAGCCCGTCGACCCACTGATATTGGCGCGCATGCCATGCCATGCTGCCGCCCGTCCGTTGCCTTGTCAAGCCCTTCCAAGCAAACCTTGCCCATGCCAAGGTCTTGGCCTTGCTTGCACATCCGTTTGGCGCGCATGCCGTGCCATGCTGCCGCCCGTCCTTGCCAATACTGCCTTGTCAAGCCCTTCCAAGCAAACCTTTGCGCGCCAAGGTCTTGGCCTTGCTTGCACATACTAGCATATCGACTTCCCGTCCATTGGCGCGCATGCCGTACCATGCTGCCGCCCGTCCTTGCCGACTTTCAAAGTTAGGGTCCTAACAAACCACCCACACCCTTTGAAATCGACGTCCTCGTCGAGTCGTCTCAATTGACGTACCTCGGAGGGTCATTGACATACCCCCCTTCTGGTTCCTCATCCTCCGCCACCTTGTCCTGTCCCTGTGCCGCAAGTACTGCATTTATCTTAGCCTGCACTGGACAGTTCCTTTTCAAGTGCGGACCACCACAAGTGAAACAGCCATCAAACTTGCTGCTTCCCTCCTTGCCCTTGTGAAGTTCTCGTCTCACAGTGTCGGCAAGTTCACCACTTCCAGGTGCTTGGCCCTTCCCGGTTCCCTTCCATTCCCTTGCCTTCCTTCCGTCGGCCTTTGAATGCGAAGTATCCATAGGTTCACCACCTATCTTTAGGTCTGCCAACGCATCTGCGGCCGCAATGGCAGTAGAGAGGCTTTGCACATTTTGCCTTCTCAACTCCAATTGCGCCCAATTCTTCAACCCGCTCATGAAGTAATGCAGCTTGTCTTCTTCCGCCATATTACTCACATTGAGCATCAAGGATGAGAATTCCTTTACATACTCCTCACCGTGCCACTTTGCTTCAAGTGACGCAGCCCATCGCGTGCCATCCACGATGAATTCGTTGGAAGGAATTGGGATTTTAATTCCTTCTTCATCAACTCCCAAGTTTCAATTCTTGGCAGTCCAGCACCTTCTCCATCCGCACTTCGTGTACGCCACCACACCTTTGCATCATCTGTCAAGTACATTGGTGTGATCACCACCTTATCGGCATCGGCTATACGTGCAGCCTGGAAATACTGCTCCACGTCCCAAAGGAAATTTTCCAGTTCCTTGGCACTTCTTGCACCACCATAAGGCTTCGGCTCCGGAATCCTCAACTTAGTGCGCTCATCAGTTCTAGGGGCAGAATCTTGCAATGCCCTTCGAAGATCAGCCACTTCTCGTCGCAACTCTTCCTTCTCTTGGCGTACCAAGGCCATTTCTGCCAGCGTTGTCTCGTGCCTCGCCGCATAATCTGCCTCCAACCGCGCCATTCTCGCAAGAACAGAAGAATCATCATTCTCGAGAGCTTGCCCAACTAGTGTTTCCAACTGCTCAACTCTTTGACGCAGCTCCGCATTTGTGCCTCCCGCCATGTTCTCAAAAATTTCAACGTAATCTGCCACTGATCGTTTCGTCACTGCCACAACTTGCTATGGCACGTCGTGTCTCCGCTGCACACGATCTGCCTTCAACCGCGCTCTGATACCAACTGTCACGGGGCCGATTTTGGCCACTTAAATCCTGGCCGAGGTTTCGCCTCCGTGCGGCAGTCAAGCCTTGCCTGACTCAGCCTTCCCCCAAAACTTGCCAATCGAACACAAGTTTGGCCTTAGACGAATTTGGGCAGCAAAACTGAATATAAATGAGACAAGCATATACGGGAACAATTTCCCAACCTTTATATTAATATGGAAAATAATACAAAGGACCCTCACTCGCGCTATGAACAATGCCGCTCACAGCCCACTCTCCGACTAAGATGACCTTGTCAATCTTGGCCGAACACTCGGATTGTCTCACAACCCAAGTCCCCTTTTTCCTTGAAACACTTAGAACTCCTCACGTTTCTCTCGTGTTTCCCAGCAAGCAACTACACACGAATTACTTGACTTCACTTGCTTCGTTCTGCCTTAGCCTAGGGGTCCTATTTATAGCACATAGGAACCCCTTTACATGCACATTTTCGTCCAACAGCCCACTTCCCCACTAAGCTAACATGTTCCTAACTTTGTGGCTGACACCCCCAGCCACTTAGGATCCACTACTCACGAAATGGGGCATTATACAAGCATTACAAGATAATGGGGATCATGGGGGAACATGGGAGATCATGGCCTACAAACAAGGAACTCCTGCCAACCGCTTCCATGTGCTTCTCATGTGCAATTCGGACCAGCTGCATTCCGCCCTAAGGATGCTCGAGCCATGCCTTAGTTAATTTAACATTGCCCATACCAATGCCGGCGCAATCCACTGCCATCATATTTCCCGCACACTGCCCGGCGCCCATACACCGTGCGCACACTGCCTTTGGCCCTTGTCCGTTGCCATGTTCCTTTCTGCCTCATTTCCCTCGTGCCATCACTTGTATTTTCTTTCCTATAGCCTTGCCTTGGCTATTGAAAGCCTTTGCCGTCAACCCGCATTCCCGCTTTGCCTTAGCATAGCCCGCATTTAGCTGTCCCGACCAATGTCATGCCGACTGTCTTTGGCGCGCATGCCGTGCCATGCCGCCCCATTTTGCCGATGCTGCCTTGTCAAGCCCTTTCCAAGCAAACCTTGTCCGCCCCAAGGTCTTGGCCTTGCTTGCCCGTTCCAGCCCGTCGACCCACTGATAGTGGCGCGCATGCCATGCCATGCTGCCGCCCGTCCGTTGCCTTGTCAAGCCCTTCCAAGCAAACCTTGCCCATGCCAAGGTCTTGGCCTTGCTTGCACATCCGTTTGGCGCGCATGCCGTGCCATGCTGCCGCCCGTCCTTGCCAATACTGCCTTGTCAAGCCCTTCCAAGCAAACCTTTGCGCGCCAAGGTCTTGGCCTTGCTTGCACATACTAGCATATCGACTTCCCGTCCATTGGCGCGCATGCCGTACCATGCTGCCGCCCGTCCTTGCCGACTTTCAAAGTTAGGGTCCTAACAGCAGGACTCATGACGTCGCAGGACATGGCAGGGCGTGGCCATGGCAAGAGTAAGGACGTCGCAGGACGCATCAAGACATGGCCATGGCACGTGTCAGGACGCATTAGGACATGGCCATGGCATGTGTCACGACGCATCAGGACATGCCATGGCACGTGTCAGGACGCGTCGGGATATGGCAGGGCGTGGAGATTGCACGAGTCGGGACGTTGCAGGACACGACAGGGCGTGGCCATGGAACGTGTCAGGACGCATCAGGACATGGCCATGGCACGTGTCAGGACATGTCAGGACATGGCAATGGCACGTGTCAGGACACGTCATGACATGGCAGGGCGTGGCCATGGCAGGAGTCATGACGTTGCAGGACATGGCAGGGCCTGGCCAAGGCAAGAGTAAGGACGTCGCAGGACGCGTCAGGACATGGCCATGGCACGTGTCAAGACGCATCAGGACATGGCCATGGCATGTGTCAGGACGCATCAGGACATGCCATGGCACGTGTCAGGATGCGTCAGGACATGGCGGGACGTGGCGATGGCACGAGTTGGGACGTCGCAGGACACGGTAGGGCGTGGCCATGGCACGTGTCAGGACGCATCAGGACATGGCCATGACACGTGTCAGGACGCGTTAGGACATGGCAGGGCGTGGCCATGGCACGAGTCGGGACGTCGCTGAACATGTTAGGGCGTGGCCATGGTACGAGTCGGGACGTCGCAGGACATGGCAGGGCGTGGCCATGGCACGAGTCGTAACGTCGCCAACATGTCAGGACATGGCCATGGCACGTGTCAGGACGCGTCTGGACATGGTAGTGGCACGTGCTAGGACACGTCCGGACATGGCAGGGCGTGCCCATGGCATGACTCATGATGTCGCAGTACATGGCAGGGTGTGGCCATGGCAAGAGTCAGGACGTCGTAGGACGCGTCAGGACATGGCCATGGCACGTGTCAGGACGCATCAGGATATGGCCATTGCATGAGTCAGGACGCATCAGGACATGGCCATGGCACATGTCATGACGCGTCAGGACATGGCAGGGCGTGGCCATGGCACGAATTGGGACGTCGCATGACATGGCAGGCCGTGGCCATGGCACGAGTCAGGACGTCACAGGACATGGCCATGGCACGAGTCGGGACGTCGCAGGACGTGTCCGGACATGGCCATGGCACGCGTCAGGACGTGGCAGGGCGTGGCCATGGCACGAGTTAGAACCTCACTGACATGGCCATGGCACGCGTCAGGACGTAGCAGGGCGTGGTCATGGCATGAGTCAGGATGTCGCAGGACATGGCAGGATATGGCCATGGTACGTGTCAGGACACGGCAGGGCGTGGCCATGGCACGTGTCAGGACGCATCAGGACATGGCCATGACACGTGTCAGGACGCGTCAGGACATGGCCATGACACGTGTCAGGACGCGTCAGGACATGGCAGGGTGTGGCCATGGCACGAGTCAGGACGCATCAGGACATGGCCATTGCATGAGTCAGGACGCATCGGGATATGGCCATGGCACGTGTCAGGACGCGTCAGGACATGGCAGGGCGTGGCTATGGCTCGAGTCGGGGTGTCGCAGGACATGGCAGGGCGTGGCCATGGTACGAGTTAGGACGCGTCAGGACGTGGCCATGGCACGATTCAGGACGTCGCAAGACATGGCAGGATATGATCATGGTACGTGTCATGACGTGTCAGGCAATGGCCATTGTACGTGTAAGGACATCGCAGGACATGGCAGGATATGGTCATGGTACGTGTCAGGACGTGCTGGCCATGGCCATGGTACGTGTAAGGACGCGTAGGACATGGCAAGGTCTGGTCATGGTACGTGTTAGGACGTGTGAGGACTTGGCCATGGAACGTGTCAAGACGTGGCCATGGCACGACATCTGGTCATGGTACGTGACAGGACATCGCAGGACATGGCAGGATATTGTCATGGTACGTGTTAGGACGTGTCAGGACATGGCCATGGGACGTGTCAGGACGTGGCCATGGCACGACATCGCACTACGTCGCTCCAAGCCGCACCACGTCTAATTCTAACCAATGCTTAGAAACATGTCAAGCGCAATGATGTTGGTGGTCATCGGCGGCGGTGGTGGAAAATCAGGGTGGTTTAAGCGGTAGCGTCGGGCGACGGCTGGTCGACACGTGTCAGGACATGGCCATGGCACGAGTCAGGAAGTTGCAGGACGAGTCAGGACATCGCCATGGCACGAGTCAGGACATCGCAGGACGAGTCAGGACATGGCCATGGCACGTGTCAGGACGCGACAGGACATGGCAGTGGCACGCGTCAGGACACGTCAGGACATGGCAAGGCGTGGCCATGGCAGGACTCATGACGTCTCAGGACATGGAAGGGCGTGGCCGTGGCAAGAGTTAGGACGTCGCAAGACGCGTCAGGACATGGCCATGGCACGTGTCAGGACGCATCAGAACACGGCCATGGCATGTTTCATGACGCATCAGGACGTGCCATGGCACGAGTCAGGACGTCGTAAGACGAGTCAGAACATGGCCATGGCACGTGTCAGGACGTGTCAGGACATGGTAGTGGCACGTGTCAGGACACGTCAGGACATGGCAGGGCGTGGCCATGGCAGGACTCATGACGTCGCAGAAAATGGCAGGGCGTGGCCATGGCAAGAGTAAGGACGTCGCAGGACGCATCAGGACATGGCCATGGCACGTGTCAGGACGCATTTGGATATGGCCATGGCATGTGTTACGACGCATCAGGACATGCCATGGCACGTGTCAGGACGCGTCGGGATATGGCAGGGCGTGGCGATGGCACGAGTCGGGACGTTGCAGGACACAATAGGGCGTGGCCATGGAACGTGTCAGGACGCATCAGGACATGGCCATGGCACGTGTTAGGACGTGTCAGGACATGGCAGTGGCACGTGTCAGGAAATGTCAGGACATGGCAGGGCGTGGCCATGGCAGGAGTCATGATGTTGCAGGACATGGCAGGGCCTGGCCAAGGCAAGAGTAAGGACGTCGTAGGACGCGTCAGGACATGGCCATGGCACGTGTCAAGACGCATCAGGACATGGCCATGGCATGTGTCAGGACGCATCAGGACATGCCATGGCACGTGTCACGATGCGTCAGGACATGGCGGGACGTGGCGATGGCACGAGTTGGGACGTCGCAGGACACGGTAGGGCGTGGCCATGGCACGTGCAGGACGCATCAGGACATGGCCATGACACGTGTCAAGACGCGTCAGGACATGGCCATGACACGTGTCAGGACGCGTCAGGACATGGTATTGGCACGTGTTAGGACACGTCAGGACATGGCAGGGCGTGCCCATGGCATGACTTATGACGTCGCACTACATGGCAGGGTGTGGCCATGGCAAGAGTCAGGACGTCGTAGGACGCGACAGGACATGGCCATGCCACGTGTCAGGACGCATCAGGACATGGCCTTTGCATGAGTTAGGACGCATCAGGATATGGCCATGGCACGTGTCAGGACGCGTCAGGAAATGGCAGGGCGTGGCTATGGCACGAGTCGGGGTGCCGCAGGACATGGCAGGGCGTGGCCATGGTACGAGTTAGGACGCGTCAGGACGTGGCCATGGCACGATTCAGGACGTCGCAAGACATGGCAGGATATGATCATGGTACGTGTCATGACGTGTCAGGCAATGGCCATTGTACGTGTAAGGACGTCGCAGGACATGGCAGGATATGGTCATGGTACGTGCCAGGACGTGTCTGGCCATGGCCATGGTACGTGTAAGGACGCGTAGGACATGGCAAGGTCTGGTCATGGTACGTGTTTGGACGTGTAAGGACTTGGCCATGGTACGTGTCAAGACGTGGCTATGGCACGACATCCGGTCATGGTACGTGACAGGACATGGCAGGACATGGCAGGATATGGTCATGGTACGTGTCAGGACGTGTCAGGACATGGCCATGGGACGTGTCAGGACGTGGCCATGGCACGACATCGCACTACGTCGCTCCAAGCTGCACCACGTCGCACCACGTCAAATTCTAACCAATGCTTAGAAACATGTCAAGCGCAATGATGTTGGTGGCCATTGGCGGCGGTGGTGGACACGTGTCAGGACATGGCCATGGCACGAGTAACGAAGTTGCAGGACGAGTCAGGACATGGCCATGGCACGAGTCAGGACGTCGCAGGACGAGTCAGGACATGGCAATGGCACGAGTCAGGACGTCGCAGGACGAGTCAGGACATGGCCATTGCACGTTTCAGGACGCGACAGGACATGGCAGTGGCACGTGTCAGGACATGTCAGCACATGGCAAGGCGTGGCCATGGCAGGACTCATGACGTCTCAGGACATGGCAGGGCGTGGCCATGGCAAGAGTTAGGACGTCGCAGGACGCGTCAGGACATGGCCATGGCACGGGTCAGGACGCATCAGAACACGGCCATGGCATGTGTCAAGACGCATCAGGACATGCCATGGCACGTGTCAGGACGCGTCAGGACATGAAAGGGCGTGGCGATGGCACGAGTCGGGACCTCGCAAGACACGGCAGGGCGTGGCCATGGCACGGGTCAGGACGCATCAGGACATGGCCATGGCATGTGTCCGGACGCATCAGGACATGCCATGGCATGTGTCAGGACGCGTCAGGACATGGCAGGGCGTGGCGATGGCACGAGTCGGGACGTCGCAGGACACGGTAGGGCGTGGCCATGGCACGTTTGAGGACGCATCAGGACATGGCCATGGCACGAGTCAGGACGTCGCAAGACGAGTCAGGACATGGCCATGGAACGTGTCAGGACGCGTCAGGACATGGCAAGGCCTGGCCATGGCAGGACTCATGACGTCGTAGAAAATAGCAGGGCATGGCCATGGCAAGAGTAAGGACGTCGCAGGACGCATCAGGACATGGCCATGGCACGTATCAGGACGCATCAAGACATGGCCATGGCATGTGTCAGGACGCATCAGGACATGCCATGGCACGTGTCAGGACGCGTCAAGATATGGCAGTGCGTGGCGATGGCACGAGTGTTGGACGTCGCAGGACACGGCAGGGCGTGGCCATGGCACGTGTCAGGACGCATCAGAACATGGCCATGGCACGTGTCAGGACGCGTCAGGACATCGCAGGGCGTGGCCATGGAATGAGTCGGGACGTCGCAGAACATGGCATGGCGTGGCCATGGCACGAGTCGGGACGTCGCAGGACATGGCAGGGCGTGGCCATGGCACGAGTCGTAACGTCGCCAACGTGTCAGGACATGGCCATGGCACGTGTCAGGACGCGTCAAGACATGGTAGTGGCACGTGTTAGGACACGTCAGGACATGGCAGGGCGTGCCCATGGCATGACTCATGACGTCGTAGTACATGGCAGGGCGTGGCCATGGCAAGAGTCAGGACGTCGTAGGACGCGTCAGGACATGGCCATGGCACGTGTCAGGACGCATCAGGACATGGCCATTGCATGAGTCAGGATGCATCAGGACATGGCCATGGCACATGTCAGGATGCGTCAAGCCATGGCAGGGCGTGGCCATGGCACGAGTCGGGACGTCGCAGGACATGGCAGGGCGTGGCCATGGCACGAGTCAAGACGTCACAGGACATGGCCATGGCACGAGTCGAGACGTCGCAGGACGTGTCTGGACATGGCGATGGCACGCGTCAGGACGTGGCAGGGCGTGTCCTTGGCACGATTCAGGACCTCACAGACATGGCCATGGCACGCTTCAGGACGTAGCAGGGCGTGGTCATGGCATGAGTCAGGATGTCGCAGGACATGGCAGGGTATGGCCATGGTACGTGTCAGGACGCGTCAGGGCGTGGCCATGGTACGTGTCAGGACGCGTCAGGGCGTGGCCACGGTACGTGTCAGGATGCGTCAGGACGTGGCCATGGAACGATTCAGGGCGTTGCAAGACATGGCAGGATATGATCATGGTACGTGTCATGACGTGTCAGGCCATGGCCATTGAACGTGTAAGGACGTCGCAGGACATGGCAGGATATGGTCATGGTACGTGTCAGGACGTGTCTGGCCATGGCCATTGTACGTGTAAGGACGCGTAGGACATGGCAGGGTATGGTCATGGTAGTGTTAGGACGTGTCAGGACTTGGCGATGGTACGTGTCAAGACGTGGCCATGGCACGACATCTGGTCATGGTACGTGTCAGGACGTGTCAGGACTTGGCCATGGTACGTGTCAAGACGTGGCCATGGCACGACATCGCACTACGTCACTCCAAGCCGCACCACGTCGCACCACGTCTAATTCTAACCAATGCTTAGAAACATGTCAAGCGCAATGATGTTGGTGGTCGTTGGCCGCGGTGGTGGAAAGTCAGGGTGGTTTGAGCGGTAGCGTCGGGCGTCGGATAGTCGACACGTGTCAGTACATGGCCATGGCACGAGTCAGGAAGTCGCAGGACGAGTCAGGGCGTGGCCATGCCAAGAGTTAGGACGTCGCAGGACGCGTTAGGACATGGCCATGGCACGTGTCAGGACGCATCAGGATATGGCTATGGCATGTGTCATGGCGCATCAGGACATGCCATGGCATGTGTCAGGACGCGTCAGGACATGGCAGGGCGTGGCGATGGCACGAGTCGGGATGTCGCAGGACACGGCAGGGCGTGGCCATGGCACGTGTCAGGACGCATCAGGACATGGCCATGGCACATGTCAGGACGCGTCAGGACATGGCAGTGGCATGTGTCAGGAGACGTCAGGACATGGCAGGGCGTGGCCATGGCAGGACTCATGACGTCACAGGACATGGCAGGGCTTGGACATGGCAAGAGTAAGGACGTCGCAGGACGCGTCAAGACATGGCCATGGAACGTGTCAGGACGCATCAGGACATGGCCATGGCATATGTCAGGACGCATCAGGACATGCCATGGCACATGTCAGGACGCGTCAGGATAAGGCAGGGCGTGGCGATGGCACGAGTCGGGACGTCGCAGGACACGGCAGGGCGTGGCCATGGCACGTGTCAGGACGCATCAGGACATGGCCATGGCACGAGTCAGGATGTCGCAAGACGAGTCAGGACATGGCCATGGCACGTGTCAGGACGTGTCAGGACATGGCAGTGGCACGTGTCAGGACACATCAGGACATGGCACGGCGTGGCCATGGCAGGACTCATGACGTCGCAGGACATGGCAGGGCGCGACCAAGGCAAGAGTAAGGACGTCGCAGGACGCGTCAGGACATGGCCATGGCACGTGTCAGGACGCATCAGGACATGGCCATGGCATGTGTCACGACGCATCAGGACATGCCATGGCGCGCGTCAGGACGCGTCAGGATATGGCAGGGCGTGGCGATGGCACGAGTCGGGACGTTGCAGGACACGACAGGGCATGGCCATGGCACGTGTCAGGACGCATCAGGACATGGCCATGGCACGAGTTAGGACGTCGCTAGACGAGTCAGGACATGGCCATGGCACGTGTCAGGACATGGCAGTGGCACGTGTCAGGACACGTAAGGACATGGCAGGGCGTGGCTATGGCAGGATTCATGACGTTGCAGGACATGGCAGGGCGTGGCCAAGGCAAGAGTAAGGACGTCGCAGGATGCGTCAGGACATGGCCATGGCACGTGTCAGGACGCATCAAGACATGGCCATGGCATGTGTCAGGACGCATCAGGACATGCCACGGCACGTGTCAGGATGCGTCAGGACATGGCGGGACGTGGCGATGGCACGAGTTGGGACGTCGAAGGACACGGCAGGGCGTGGCCATGGCACGTGTCAGGACGCATCAGGACATGGCCATGACACGTGTCAGGACGCGTCAAGAAATGGCAGGGCGTGGCCATGGTACGAGTCGGTACGTCGTTGAACATGTCAGGGCGTGGCCATGGCACGAGTCGGGACGTCGCAGGACATGGCAGAACGTGGCCATGGCACAAGTCGTAACGTCGCCAACGTGTCAGGACATGGCCATGGCACGTGTCAGGACACGTCAGGTCATGGTAGTGGCACGTGTTAGGACACGTCAGCATATGGCATGGCGTTCCCATGGCATGACTCTTGATGTCGCAGTACATGGCAATGGCAAGAGTCAGGACATCGTAGGACGCGTCAGGACATGGCCATGGCACGTGTCAGGACGTATCAGCACATGGCCATTGCATGAGTCAGGACGCATTAGGACATAGCAATGGCACATGTCAGGACGCGTCAGGACATGGAAGGGCGTGGCCATGACACGAGTTGGGACGTCGCAGGACATGGTAGGGCGTGGCCATGGCACGAGTCAGGACGTCACAGGACATGGCCATGGCACGAGTCAGGACGTCGCAGGACGTGTCAGGACATGCCCATGGCACGCGTCAGGACGTGGCAAGGCGTGGCCATGGCACGAGTTAGGACCTCACCGACATGGCCATGGCACGCGTCAGGACGTAGCAGGGCGTGGTCATGGCATGAGTCAGGATGTCGCAGGACATGGCAGGATATGGCCATGGTACGTTTCAGGACACGTCAGGCGTGGCCATGGTATGTGTTAGGACGCGTCAGGACGTGGCCATGGCATGATTCAGGACGTCGCAAGACATGGCAGGATGTGATCATGGTACGTGTCAGGCCATGGCCATTGTACGTGTAAGGACGTCGCAGGACATGGCAGGATATGGTCATGGTACGTGTCAGGATGTGTCTGGCCATGGCCATGGTACGTGTAAGGACGCGTAGGACATGGCAGGGACTGGTCATGGTAGTGTTAGGACGTGTCACGGATTGGCGATGGTACGTGTCAAGACGTGGCCATGGCACGACATCTGGTCATGGTACGTGTCAGGACATGTCAGGACTTGGCCATGGTGCGTGTCAAGACGTGGCCATGGCACGACATCGCACTACGTCGGTCCAAGCCGTACCACGTCGCACCACGTCTAATTCTAACCAATGCATAGAAACAAGTCAAGCGTAATTATGTTGGTGGTCGTTGGCGGCGGTGGTGGAAAGTCAGGGTGGTTTGAGCGGTAGCGTCGGGCGACGGCTGGTCAACACGTGTCTGGACATGGCCATGGCACGAGTCAGGAAGTCGCAGGACGAGTCAGGACATGGCCATGGCACGAGTTAGGACGTCGCATGACGAGTCAGGACATGGCTATGGCACGTGCCAGGACATGGCAGGGCCCGGACATGGCCATGGCATGCGTCAGGACGTGGCAGGGCGTGGCCATGGCACGAGTCAGGACCTTACAGACATGGCCATGGCACGCGTCAGGACGTAGCAGGGCGTGGTCATGGCATGAAACAGGATGTCGCAGGACATGGCATGATATGGCCATTGTACGTGTCAAGATGCGTCAGGGCGTGGCCATGATACGTGTTAGGATACGTTTGGACGTGGCCATGGCACGATTCAGGACGTCGCAAGACATGGCACGATATGATCATGGTACGTGTCATGACGTGTCAGGCAATGGCCATTGTACTTTAAGGACGTCGTAGGACATGGCAGGAGATGGTCATGGTACGTGTCAGGACGTGTCTGGCCATGGCCATGGTACGTGTAAGGACGCGTAGGACATGGCAGGGTCTGGCCATGGCACGTGTCAGGATGCATCAGGACATGGCCATAGCACGTGTTAGGACGCGTCAGGACATGGCAGGGCGTGGCCATGGCACGAGTCGGGACGTCGCAGAACATGCAGGGCGTGGCCATGGCACAAGTCGGGACGCAGCAGGACATGGCAGGGCGTGGCCATGGCACGAGTCGTATCATCTCCAACGTGTCAAGACATGGCTATGGCACGTGTCAGGACGCGTCAGGACATGGTAGTGGCACGTGTTTGGACACGTTAGGACATGGCAGGGCGTGCCCATGGCATGACTCATGACGTCGCACTACATGGCAGGGCGTTGCCATAGCAAGAGTCAGGACGTCGTAGGACGCGACAGGACATGGCCATGGCACGTGTCAGGACGCATCAGGACATGGCAATTGCATGAGTCAGGACGCATTAGGATATGGCCCTGGCACGTGTCAGGACACGTCAGGACATGGCAGGGCGTGGCTATGGCACGAGTCGGGGTGTCGCAGGACATGGCAGGGCGTGGCCATGGTACGAGTTAGGATGCGTCAGGACGAGGCCATGGCACGATTCAAGACGTCGCAAGACATGGCAGGATATGATCATGGTACGTGTCATGACGTGTCAGGCAATGGCCATTGTACGTGTAAGGACGTCGAAGGACATGGCAGGATATGGTCATTGTACGTGTCAGGACCTGCTGGCCATGGCCATGGTATGTGTAAGGACACGTAGGACATGGCAAGGTCAGGTCTTGGTACGTGTTAGGACGTGTGAGGACTTGGCCATGGTACGTGTCAAGACTTGGCCATGGCACGACATCTGGTCATGGTACGTGACAGGACATGGCAGGACATGGCAGGATATGGTCATGGTACGTGTTAGGACGTGTCAGGACATGGCCATGGGACGTGTCAGGACGTGGCCATGGCACGACATCGCACTACGTCGCTCCAAGCCGGACCACGTCGCACCACGTCTAATTCTAACCAATGCTTAGAAACATGTCAAGCGCAATGATGTTGGTGGTCATTGGCGGCGGTGGTGGAAAATCAAGGTGGTTTGAGCGGTAGCGTCGGGCGACGGCTGGTCGACACGTGTCAGGACATGGCCATGGCACGAGTCAGGAAGTTGCAGGACAAGTCAGGACATGGCCATGGCACGAGTCAGGACGTCGCAGGACGAGTCAGGACATGGCCATGGCACGTGTCAGGACGCGACAGGACATGGCACTGGCACGTGTCAGGACACGTCAGGACATGGCAAGGCGTGGCCATGGCAGGACTCATGACGTCTCAGGACATGGCAGGGCGTGGCCGTGGCAAGAGGTAGGACGTCGCAGGACGCGTCAGGACATGGCCATGGCACGTGTCAGGACACATCAGGACACGGCCATGGCATGTGTCAGGACGCATCAGGACATGCCATGGCACGAGTCAGGACGTCGCAAGACGAGTCAGGACATGGCCATGGCACGTGTCAGGACATAGCAGTGGCACGTGTCAGGACACGTCAGGACATGGCAGGGTGTGGCCATGGCAGGACTCATGACGTCGCAGGACATGGCAGGGCGTGGCCATTGCAAGAGTAAGGACGTCGCAGGACGCATCAAGACATGGCCATGGCACGTGTCAGGACGCATTAGGACATGGCCATGGCATGTGTCACGACGCATCAGGACATGCCATGGTACGTGTCAGGACGCGTCGGGATATGGCAGGGCGTGGAGATTGCACGAGTCGGGACGTTGCAGGACACGACAGGGCGTGGCCATGGAACGTGTCAGGACGCATCAGGACATGGCCATGGCACGTGTCAGGACATGTCAGGACATGGCAATGGCACGTGTCAGGACACGTCATGACATGGCAGGGCGTGGCCATTGTAGGAGTCATGACGTTGCAGGACATGGCAGGGCCTGGCCAAGGCAAGAGTAAGGACGTCGCAGGACGCGTCAGGACATGGCCATGGCACGTGTCAAGACGCATCAGGACACGGCCATGGCATGTGTCAGGACGCATCAGGACATGCCATGGCACGTGTCAGGATGCGTCAGGACATGGCGGGACGTGGCGATGGCACGAGTTGGGACGTCGCAGGACACGGTAGGGCGTGGCCATGGCACGTGTCAGGACGCATCAGGACATGGCCATGACACGTGTCAGGACGCGTTAAGACATGGCAGGGCGTGGCCATGGCACGAGTCGGGACGTCGCTGAACATGTCAGGGCGTGGCCATGGTACGAGTCGGGACGTCGCAGGACATGGCAGGGCGTGGCCATGGCACGAGTCGTAACGTCGCCAACATGTCAGGACATGGCCATGGCACGTGTCAGGACGCGTCTGGACATGGTAGTGGCACGTGTTAGGACACGTCCGGACATGGCAGGGCGTGCCCATGGCATGACTCATGACGTCGCAGTACATGGCAGGGGGTGGCCATGGCAAGAGTCAGGACGTCGTAGGACGCGTCAGGACATGGCCATGGCACGTGTCAGGACGCATCAAGACATGGCCATTGCATGAGTCAGGACGCATCAGGACATGGCCATGGCACATGTCAGGACGCGTCAGGACATGGCAGGGCGTGGCCATGGCACGAATTGGGACGTCGCATGACATGGCAGGGCGTGGCCATGGCACGAGTCAGGACGTCACAGGACATGGCCATGGCACGAGTCGGGACGTCGCAGGACGTGTCCGGACATGGCCATGGCACGCGTCAGGACGTGGCAGGGCGTGGCCATGGCATGACTCATGACGTCGTAGTACATGGCAGGGCGTGGCCATGGCAAGAGTCAGGACGTCGTAGGACGCGTCAGGACATGGCCATGGCACGTGTCAGGACGCATCAGGACATGGCCATTGCATGAGTCAGGACGCATCAGGACATGGCCATGGCACATGTCAGGACGCGTCAAGCCATGGCAAGGCGTGGCCATGGCACGAGTCGGGACGTCGCAGGACATGGCAGGGCGTGGCCATGGCACGAGTCAAGACGTCACAGGACATGGCCATGGCACGAGTCGGGACGTCGCAGGACGTGTCTGGACATGGCGATGGCACGCGTCAGGACGTGGCAGGGCGTGTCCTTGGCACGATTCAGGACCTCACAGACATGGCCATGGCACGCTTCAGGACGTAGCAGGGCGTGGTCATGGCATGAGTCAGGATGTCGCAGGACATGGCAGGGTATGGCCATGGTACGTGTCAGGACGCGTCAGGGCGTGGCCATGGTACGTGTCAGGACGCGTCAGGGCGTGGCCACGGTACGTGTCAGGATGCGTCAGGGCGTGGCCACGGTACGTGTCAGGATGCGTCAGGACGTGGCCATGGAATGATTCAGGGTGTCGCAAGACATGGCAGGATATGATCATGGTACGTGTCATGACGTGTCAGGCCATGGCCATTGAACGTGTAAGGACGTCGCAAGACATGGCAGGATATGGTCATGGTACGTGTCAGGACGTGTCTGGCCATGGCCATGGTACGTGTAAGGACGCGTAGGACATGGCAGGGTATGGTCATGGTAGTGTTAGGACGTGTCAGGACTTGGCGATGGTACGTGTCAAGACGTGGCCATGGCACGACATCTGGTCATGGTACGTGTCAGGACGTGTCAGGACTTGGCCATGGTACGTGTCAAGACGTGGCCATGGCACGACATCGCACTACGTCACTCCAAGCCGCACCACGTCGCACCACGTCTAATTCTAACCAATGCTTAGAAACATGTCAAGCGCAATGATGTTGGTGGTCGTTGGCCGCGGTGGTGGAAAGTCAGGGTGGTTTGAGCGGTAGCGTCGGGCGTCGGATGGTCGACACGTGTCAGTACATGGCCATGGCACGAGTCAGGAAGTCGCAGGACGAGTCAGGGCGTGGCCATGCCAAGAGTTAGGACGTCGCAGGACGCGTTAGGACATGGCCATGGCACGTGTCAGGACGCATCAGGATATGGCTATGGCATGTGTCATGGCGCATCAGGACATGCCATGGCATGTGTCAGGACGCGTCAGGACATGGCAGGGCGTGGCGATGGCACGAGTCGGGATGTCGCAGGACACGGCAGGGCGTGGCCATGGCACGTGTCAGGACGCATCAGGACATGGCCATGGCACGAGTCAGGACGTCGCAAGATGAGTCAGGACATGGCCATGGCACATGTCAGGACGCGTCAGGACATGGCAGTGGCACGTGTCAGGACACGTCAGGACATGGCAGGGCGTGGCCATGGCAGGACTCATGACGTCACAGGACATGGCAGGGCTTGGCCATGGCAAGAGTAAGGACGTCGCAGGACGCGTCAAGACATGGCCATGGAACGTGTCAGGACGCATCAGGACATGGCCATGGCATGTGTCAGGACGCATCAGGACATGCCATGGCACGTGTCAGGACGCGTCAGGATAAGGCAGGGCGTGGCGATGGCACGAGTCGGGACGTCGCAGGACACGGCAGGGCGTGGCCATGGCACGTGTCAGGACGCATCAGGACATGGCCATGGCACGAGTCAGGATGTCGCAAGACGAGTCAGGACATGGCCATGGCACGTGTCAGGACGTGTCAGGACATGGCAGTGGCACGTGTCAGGACATATCAGGACATGGCACGGCGTGGCCATGGCAGGACTCATGACGTCGCAGGACATGGCAGGGCGCGGCCAAGGCAAGAGTAAGGACGTCGCAGGACGCGTCAGGACATGGCCATGGCACGTGTCAGGACGCATCAGGACATGGCCATGGCATGTGTCACGACGCATCAGGACATGCCATGGCGCGCGTCAGGACGCGTCAAGATATGGCAGGGCGTGGCGATGGCACGAGTTGGGACGTTGCAGGACACGACAGAGCATGGCCATGGCACGTGTCAGGACGCATCAGGACATGGCCATGGCACGAGCTAGGACGTCGCTAGACGAGTCAGGACATGGCCATGGCACGTGTCAGGACATGGCAGTGGCACGTGTCAGGACACGTCAGGACATGGCAGGGCGTAGCTATGGCAGGACTCATGACGTTGCAGGACATGGCAGGGCGTGGCCAAGGCAAGAGTAAGGACGTCGCAGGACGCGTCAGGACATGGCCATGGCACGTGTCAGGACGCATCAAGACATGGCCATGGCATGTGTCAGGACGCATCAGGACATGCCACGGCACGTGTCAGGATGCGTCAGGACATGGCGGGACGTGGCGATGGCACGAGTTGGGACGTCGCAGGACACGGCAGGGCGTGGCCATGGCACGTGTCAGGACGCATCAGGACATGGTCATGACACGTGTCAGGACGCGTCAAGAAATGGCAGGGCGTGGCCATGGTACGAGTCGGTACGTCGTTGAACATATCAGGGCGTGGCCATGGCACGAGTCGGGACGTCGCAGGACATGGCATAGCATGGCCATGGCACAAGTCGTAACGTCGCCAACGTGTCAGGACATGGCCATGGCACGTGTCAGGACGCGTCAGGTCATGGTAGTGGCACGTGTTAGGACACGTCAGGATATGGCAGGGCGTGCCCATGGCATGACTCATGACGTCGCAGTACATGGCAATGGCAAGAGTCAGGACATCGTAGGACGCGTCAGGACATGGCCATGGCACGTGTCAGGACGTATCAGCACATGGCCATTGCATGAGTCAGGACGCATTAGGACGTAGCAATGGCACATGTCAGGACGCGTCAGGACATGGAAGGGCGTGGCCATGACACGAGTTGGGACGTCGCAGGACATGGCAGGGCGTGGCCATGGCACGAGTCAGGACGTCACAGGACATGGCCATGGCACGAGTCAGGACGTCACAGGACGTGTCAGGACATGCCCATGGCACGCGTCAGGACGTGGCAAGGCGTGTCCATGGCACGAGTTAGGACCTCACCGACATGGCCATGGCACGCGTCAGGACGTAGCAGGGCGTGGTCATGGCATGAGTCAGGATGTCGCAGGACATGGCAGGATATGGCCATGGTACGTTTCAGGACACGTCAGGCGTGGCCATGGTATGTGTTAGGACGCGTCAGGACGTGGCCATGGCATGATTCAGGACGTCGCAAGACATGGCAGGATGTGATCATGGTACGTGTCAGGCCATGGCCATTGTACGTGCAAGGACGTCGCAGGACATGGCAGGATATGGTCATGGTACGTGTCAGGACGTGTCTGGCCATGGCCATGGTACGTGTAAGGAGGCGTAGGACATGGCAGGGACTGGTCATGGTAGTGTTAGGACGTGTCAGGGATTGGCGATGGTACGTGTCAAGACGTGGCCATGGCACGACATCTGGTCATGGTACGTGTCAGGACGTGTCAGGACTTGGCCATGGTACGTGTCAAGACGTGGCCATGGCACGACATCGCACTACGTCGGTCCAAGCCGTACCACGTCGCACCACGTCTAATTCTAACCAATGCATAGAAACAAGTCAAGCGTAATTATGTTGGTGGTCGTTGGCGGCGGTGGTGGAAAGTCAGGGTGGTTTGAGCGGTAGCGTCGGGGACGGCTGGTCAACACGTGTCTGGACATGGCCATGGCACGAGTCAGGAAGTCGCAGGACGAGTCAGGACATGGCCATGGCACGAGTTAGGACGTCGCATGACGAGTCAGGACATGGCTATGGCACGTGCCAGGACATGGCAGGGCCCGGACATGGCCATGGCATGCGTCAGGACGTGGCAGGGCGTGGCCATGGCACGATTCAGGACCTTACAGACATGGCCATGGCACGCGTCAGGACGTAGCAGGGCGTGGTCATGGCATGAGTCAGGATGTCGCAGGACATGGCATGATATGGCCATTGTACGTGTCAAGATGCGTCAGGGCGTGGCCATGATACGTGTTAGGATACGTTTGGACGTGGCCATGGCACGATTCAGGACGTTGCAAGACATGGCACGATATGATCATGGTACGTGTCATGACGTGTCAGGCAATGGCCATTGTACTTTAAGGACGTCGTAGGACATGGCAGGAGATGGTCATGGTACGTGTCAGGACGTGTCTGGCCATGGCCATGGTACGTGTAAGGACGCGTAGGACATGGCAGGGTCTGGCCATGGCACGTGTCAGGACGCATCAGGACATGGCCATAGCACGTGTTAGGATGCGTCAGGACATGGCAGGGCGTGGCCATGGCACGAGTCGGGACGTCGCAGAACATGCAGGGCGTGGCCATGGCACAAGTCGGGACGTCGCAGCACATGGCAGGGCGTGGCCATGGCACGAGTCGTATCATCTCCAACGTGTCAAGACATGGCTATGGCACGTGTCAGGACGCGTCAGGACATGGTAGTGGCACGTGTTTGGACACGTCAGTACATGGCAGGGCGTGCCCATGGCATGACTCATGACGTCGCACTACATGGCAGGGCGTTGCCATGGCAAGAGTCAGGACGTCGTAGGATGCGACAGGACATGGCCATGGCACGTGTCAGGACGCATCAGGACATGGCAATTGCATGAGTCAGGACGCATTAGGATATGGCCCTGGCACGTGTCAGGACGCGTCAGGACATGGCAGGGCGTGGCTATGGCACGAGTCGGGGTGTCGCAGGACATGGCAGGGCGTGGCCATGGTACGAGTTAGGACTCGTCAGGACGAGGCCATGGCACGATTCAAGACGTCGCAAGACATGGCAGGATATGATCATGGTACGTGTCATGACGTGTCAGGCAATGGCCATTGTACGTGTAAGGACGTCGCAGGACATGGCAGGATATGGTCATTGTACGTGTCAGGACCTGCTGGCCATGGCCATGGTATGTGTAAGGACACGTAGGACATGGCAAGGTCAGGTCATGGTACGTGTTAGGACGTGTGAGGACTTGGCCATGGTACGTGTCAAGACTTGGCCATGGCACGACATCTGGTCATGGTACGTGACAGGACATCGCAGGACATGGCAGGATATGGTCATGGTACGTGTTAGGACGTGTCAGGACATGGCCATGGGACGTGTCAGGACGTGGCCATGGCACGACATCGCACTACGTCGCTCCAAGCCGCACCACGTCGCACCACGTCTAATTCTAACCAATGCTTAGAAACATGTCAAGCGCAATGATGTTGGTGGTCATTGGCGGCGGTGGTGGAAAATCAGGGTGGTTTGAGCGGTAGCGTCGGGCGACGGCTGGTCGACACGTGTCAGGACATGGCCATGGCACGAGTCAGGAAGTTGCAGGACAAGTCAGGACATGGCCATGGCACGAGTCAGGACGTCGCAGGACGAGTCAGGACATGGCCATGGCACGTGTCAGAACGCGACAGGACATGGCACTGGCACGTGTCAGGACACGTCAGGACATGGCAAGGCGTGGCCATGGCAGGACTCATGACGTCTCAGGACATGGCAGGGCGTGGCCGTGGCAAGAGTTAGGACGTCGCAGGACGCGTCAGGACATGGCCATGGCACGTGTCAGGACACATCAGGACACGGCCATGGCATGTGTCAGGACGCATCAGGACATGCCATGGCACGAGTCAGGACGTCGCAAGACGAGTCAGGACATGGCCATGGCACGTGTCAGGACATGGCAGTGGCACGTGTCAGGACACGTCAGGACATGGCAGGGTGTGGCCATGGCAGGTGTCACGGGGCCGATTTTGGCCACTTAAATCCTGGCCGAGGTTTCGCCTCCGTGCGGCAGTCAAGCCTTGCCTGACTCAGCCTTCCCCCAAAACTTGCCAATCGAACACAAGTTTGGCCTTAGACGAATTTGGGCAGCAAAACTGAATATAAATGAGACAAGCATATACGGGAACAATTTCCCAACCTTTATATGACCCTCACTCGCGCTATGAACAATGCCGCTCACAGCCCACTCTCCGACTAAGATGACCTTGTCAATCTTGGCCGAACACTCGGATTGTCTCACAACCCAAGTCCCCTTTTTCCTTGAAACACTTAGAACTCCTCACGTTTCTCTCGTGTTTCCCAGCAAGCAACTACACATGAATTACTTGACTTCACTTGCTTCGTTCTGCCTTAGCCTAGGGGTCCTATTTATAGCACATAGGAACCCCTTTACATGCACATTTTCGTCCAACAGCCCACTTCCCCACTAAGCTAACATGTTCCTAACTTTGTGGCTGACACCCCCAGCCACTTAGGATCCACTACTCACGAAATGGGGCATTATACAAGCATTACAAGATAATGGGGATCATGGGGGAACATGGGAGATCATGGCCTACAAACAAGGAACTCCTGCCAACCGCTTCCATGTGCTTCTCATGTGCAATTCGGACCAGCTGCATTCCGCCCTAAGGATGCTCGAGCCATGCCTTAGTTAATTTAACATTGTCCCATACCAATGCCGGCGCAATCCGCTGCCATCATATTTCCCGCACACTGCCCGGCGCCCATACACCGTGCGCACACTGCCTTTGGCCCTTGTCCGTTGCCATGTTCCTTTCTGCCTCATTTCCCTCGTGCCATCACTTGTATTTTCTTTCCTATAGCCTTGCCTTGGCTATTGAAAGCCTTTGCCGTCAACCCGCATTCCCGCTTTGCCTTAGCTTAGCCCGCATTTAGCTGTCCCGACCAATGTCATGCCGACTGTCTTTGGCGCGCATGCCGTGCCATGCCGCCCCATTTTGCCGATGCTGCCTTGTCAAGCCCTTTCCAAGCAAACCTTGTCCGCCCCAAGGTCTTGGCCTTGCTTGCCCGTTCCAGCCCGTCGACCCACTGATATTGGCGCGCATGCCATGCCATGCTGCCGCCCGTCCGTTGCCTTGTCAAGCCCTTCCAAGCAAACCTTGCCCATGCCAAGGTCTTGGCCTTGCTTGCACATCCGTTTGGCGCGCATGCCGTGCCATGCTGCCGCCCGTCCTTGCCAATACTGCCTTGTCAAGCCCTTCCAAGCAAACCTTTGCGCGCCAAGGTCTTGGCCTTGCTTGCACATACTAGCATATCGACTTCCCGTCCATTGGCGCGCATGCCGTACCATGCTGCCGCCCGTCCTTGCCGACTTTCAAAGTTAGGGTCCTAACAAACCACCCACACCCTTTGAAATCGACGTCCTCGTCGAGTCGTCTCAATTGACGTACCTCGGAGGGTCATTGACATACCCCCCTTCTGGTTCCTCATCCTCCGCCACCTTGTCCTGTCCCTGTGCCGCAAGTACTGCATTTATCTTAGCCTGCACTGGACAGTTCCTTTTCAAGTGCGGACCACCACAAGTGAAACAGCCATCAAACTTGCTGCTTCCCTCCTTGCCCTTGTGAAGTTCTCGTCTCACAGTGTCGGCAAGTTCACCACTTCCAGGTGCTTGGCCCTTCCCGGTTCCCTTCCATTCCCTTGCCTTCCTTCCGTCGGCCTTTGAATGCGAAGTATCCATAGGTTCACCACCTATCTTTAGGTCTGCCAACGCATCTGCGGCCGCAATGGCAGTAGAGAGGCTTTGCACATTTTGCCTTCTCAACTCCAATTGCGCCCAATTCTTCAACCCGCTCATGAAGTAATGCAGCTTGTCTTCTTCCGCCATATTACTCACATTGAGCATCAAGGATGAGAATTCCTTTACATACTCCTCACCGTGCCACTTTGCTTCAAGTGACGCAGCCCATCGCGTGCCATCCACGATGAATTCGTTGGAAGGAATTGGGATTTTAATTCCTTCTTCATCAACTCCCAAGTTTCAATTCTTGGCAGTCCAGCACCTTCTCCATCCGCACTTCGTGTACGCCACCACACCTTTGCATCATCTGTCAAGTACATTGGTGTGATCACCACCTTATCGGCATCGGCTATACGTGCAGCCTGGAAATACTGCTCCACGTCCCAAAGGAAATTTTCCAGTTCCTTGGCACTTCTTGCACCACCATAAGGCTTCGGCTCCGGAATCCTCAACTTAGTGCGCTCATCAGTTCTAGGGGCAGAATCTTGCAATGCCCTTCGAAGATCAGCCACTTCTCGTCGCAACTCTTCCTTCTCTTGGCGTACCAAGGCCATTTCTGCCAGCGTTGTCTCGTGCCTCGCCGCATAATCTGCCTCCAACCGCGCCATTCTCGCAAGAACAGAAGAATCATCATTCTCGAGAGCTTGCCCAACTAGTGTTTCCAACTGCTCAACTCTTTGACGCAGCTCCGCATTTGTGCCTCCCGCCATGTTCTCAAAAATTTCAACGTAATCTGCCACTGATCGTTTCGTCACTGCCACAACTTGCTATGGCACGTCGTGTCTCCGCTGCACACGATCTGCCTTCAACCGCGCTCTGATACCAACTGTCACGGGGCCGATTTTGGCCACTTAAATCCTGGCCGAGGTTTCGCCTCCGTGCGGCAGTCAAGCCTTGCCTGACTCAGCCTTCCCCCAAAACTTGCCAATCGAACACAAGTTTGGCCTTAGACGAATTTGGGCAGCAAAACTGAATATAAATGAGACAAGCATATACGGGAACAATTTCCCAACCTTTATATTAATATGGAAAATAATACAAAGGACCCTCACTCGCGCTATGAACAATGCCGCTCACAGCCCACTCTACGACTAAGATGACCTTGTCAATCTTGGCCGAACACTCGGATTGTCTCACAACCCAAGTCCCCTTTTTCCTTGAAACACTTAGAACTCCTCACGTTTCTCTCGTGTTTCCCAGCAAGCAACTACACACGAATTACTTGACTTCACTTGCTTCGTTCTGCCTTAGCCTAGGGGTCCTATTTATAGCACATAGGAACCCCTTTACATGCACATTTTCGTCCAACAGCCCACTTCCCCACTAAGCTAACATGTTCCTAACTTTGTGGCTGACACCCCCAGCCACTTAGGATCCACTACTCACGAAATGGGGCATTATACAAGCATTACAAGATAATGGGGATCATGGGGGAACATGGGAGATCATGGCCTACAAACAAGGAACTCCTGCCAACCGCTTCCATGTGCTTCTCATGTGCAATTCGGACCAGCTGCATTCCGCCCTAAGGATGCTCGAGCCATGCCTTAGTTAATTTAACATTGCCCATACCAATGCCGGCGCAATCCACTGCCATCATATTTCCCGCACACTGCCCGGCGCCCATACACCGTGCGCACACTGCCTTTGGCCCTTGTCCGTTGCCATGTTCCTTTCTGCCTCATTTCCCTCGTGCCATCACTTGTATTTTCTTTCCTATAGCCTTGCCTTGGCTATTGAAAGCCTTTGCCGTCAACCCGCATTCCCGCTTTGCCTTAGCATAGCCCGCATTTAGCTGTCCCGACCAATGTCATGCCGACTATCTTTGGCGCGCATGCCGTGCCATGCCGCCCCATTTTGCCGATGCTGCCTTGTCAAGCCCTTTCCAAGCAAACCTTGTCCGCCCCAAGGTCTTGGCCTTGCTTGCCCGTTCCAGCCCGTCGACCCACTGATAGTGGCGCGCATGCCATGCCATGCTGCCGCCCGTCCGTTGCCTTGTCAAGCCCTTCCAAGCAAACCTTGCCCATGCCAAGGTCTTGGCCTTGCTTGCACATCCGTTTGGCGCGCATGCCGTGCCATGCTGCCGCCCGTCCTTGCCAATACTGCCTTGTCAAGCCCTTCCAAGCAAACCTTTGCGCGCCAAGGTCTTGGCCTTGCTTGCACATACTAGCATATCGACTTCCCGTCCATTGGCGCGCATGCCGTACCATGCTGCCGCCCGTCCTTGCCGACTTTCAAAGTTAGGGTCCTAACAGCAGGACTCATGACGTCGCAGGACATGGCAGGGCGTGGCCATGGCAAGAGTAAGGACGTCGCAGGACGCATCAAGACATGGCCATGGCACGTGTCAGGACGCATTAGGACATGGCCATGGCATGTGTCACGACGCATCAGGACATGCCATGGCACGTGTCAGGACGCGTCGGGATATGGCAGGGCGTGGAGATTGCACGAGTCGGGACGTTGCAGGACACGACAGGGCGTGGCCATGGAACGTGTCAGGACGCATCAGGACATGGCCATGGCACGTGTCAGGACATGTCAGGACATGGCAATGGCACGTGTCAGGACACGTCATGACATGGCAGGGCGTGGCCATGGCAGGAGTCATGACGTTGCAGGACATGGCAGGGCCTGGCCAAGGCAAGAGTAAGGACGTCGCAGGACGCGTCAGGACATGGCCATGGCACGTGTCAAGACGCATCAGGACATGGCCATGGCATGTGTCAGGACGCATCAGGACATGCCATGGCACGTGTCAGGATGCGTCAGGACATGGCGGGACGTGGCGATGGCACGAGTTGGGACGTCGCAGGACACGGTAGGGCGTGGCCATGGCACGTGTCAGGACGCATCAGGACATGGCCATGACACGTGTCAGGACGCGTTAGGACATGGCAGGGCGTGGCCATGGCACGAGTCAGGACGTGGCCATGGTACGAGTCGGGACGTCGCTGAACATGTTAGGGCGTGGCCATGGTACGAGTCGGGACGTCGCAGGACATGGCAGGGCGTGGCCATGGCACGAGTCGTAACGTCGCCAACATGTCAGGACATGGCCATGGCACGTGTCAGGACGCGTCTGGACATGGTAGTGGCACGTGCTAGGACACGTCCGGACATGGCAGGGCGTGCCCATGGCATGACTCATGATGTCGCAGTACATGGCAGGGTGTGGCCATGGCAAGAGTCAGGACGTCGTAGGACGCGTCAGGACATGGCCATGGCACGTGTCAGGACGCATCAGGATATGGCCATTGCATGAGTCAGGACGCATCAGGACATGGCCATGGCACATGTCAGGACGCGTCAGGACATGGCAGGGCGTGGCCATGGCACGAATTGGGACGTCGCATGACATGGCAGGCCGTGGCCATGGCACGAGTCAGGACGTCACAGGACATGGCCATGGCACGAGTCGGGACGTCGCAGGACGTGTCCGGACATGGCCATGGCACGCGTCAGGACGTGGCAGGGCGTGGCCATGGCACGAGTTAGAACCTCACTGACATGGCCATGGCACGCGTCAGGACGTAGCAGGGCGTGGTCATGGCATGAGTCAGGATGTCGCAGGACATGGCAGGATATGGCCATGGTACGTGTCAGGACACGGCAGGGCGTGGCCATGGCACGTGTCAGGACGCATCAGGACATGGCCATGACACGTGTCAGGACGCGTCAGGACATGGCCATGACACGTGTCAGGACGCGTCAGGACATGGCAGGGTGTGGCCATGGCACGAGTCAGGACGCATCAGGACATGGCCATTGCATGAGTCAGGACGCATCGGGATATGGCCATGGCACGTGTCAGGACGCGTCAGGACATGGCAGGGCGTGGCTATGGCTCGAGTCGGGGTGTCGCAGGACATGGCAGGGCGTGGCCATGGTACGAGTTAGGACGCGTCAGGACGTGGCCATGGCACGATTCAGGACGTCGCAAGACATGGCAGGATATGATTATGGTACGTGTCATGACGTGTCAGGCAATGGCCATTGTACGTGTAAGGACATCGCAGGACATGGCAGGATATGGTCATGGTACGTGTCAGGACGTGCTGGCCATGGCCATGGTACGTGTAAGGACGCGTAGGACATGGCAAGGTCTGGTCATGGTACGTGTTAGGACGTGTGAGGACTTGGCCATGGAACGTGTCAAGACGTGGCCATGGCACGACATCTGGTCATGGTACGTGACAGGACATCGCAGGACATGGCAGGATATTGTCATGGTACGTGTTAGGACGTGTCAGGACATGGCCATGGGACGTGTCAGGACGTGGCCATGGCACGACATCGCACTACGTCGCTCCAAGCCGCACCACGTCTAATTCTAACCAATGCTTAGAAACATGTCAAGCGCAATGATGTTGGTGGTCATCGGCGGCGGTGGTCGAAAATCAGGGTGGTTTAAGCGGTAGCGTCGGGCGACGGCTGGTCGACACGTGTCAGGACATGGCCATGGCACGAGTCAGGAAGTTGCAGGACGAGTCAGGACATCGCCATGGCACGAGTCAGGACATCGCAGGACGAGTCAGGACATGGCCATGGCACGTGTCAGGACGCGACAGGACATGGCAGTGGCACGCGTCAGGACACGTCAGGACATGGCAAGGCGTGGCCATGGCAGGACTCATGACGTCTCAGGACATGGAAGGGCGTGGCCGTGGCAAGAGTTAGGACGTCGCAAGACGCGTCAGGACATGGCCATGGCACGTGTCAGGACGCATCAGAACACGGCCATGGCATGTTTCATGACGCATCAGGACGTGCCATGGCACGAGTCAGGACGTCGTAAGACGAGTCAGAACATGGCCATGGCACGTGTCAGGACGTGTCAGGACATGGTAGTGGCACGTGTCAGGACACGTCAGGACATGGCAGGGCGTGGCCATGGCAGGACTCATGACGTCGCAGGACATGGCAGGGCGTGGCCATGGCAAGAGTAAGGACGTCGCAGGACGCATCAGGACATGGCCATGGCACGTGTCAGGACGCATTTGGATATGGCCATGGCATGTGTTACGACGCATCAGGACATGCCATGGCACGTGTCAGGACGCGTCGGGATATGGCAGGGCGTGGCGATGGCACGAGTCGGGACGTTGCAGGACACAATAGGGCGTGGCCATGGAACGTGTCAGGACGCATCAGGACATGGCCATGGCACGTGTTAGGACGTGTCAGGACATGGCAGTGGCACGTGTCAGGAAATGTCAGGACATGGCAGGGCGTGGCCATGGCAGGAGTCATGATGTTGCAGGACATGGCAGGGCCTGGCCAAGGCAAGAGTAAGGACGTCGTAGGACGCGTCAGGACATGGCCATGGCACGTGTCAAGACGCATCAGGACATGGCCATGGCATGTGTCAGGACGCATCAGGACATGCCATGGCACGTGTCACGATGCGTCAGGACATGGCGGGACGTGGCGATGGCACGAGTTGGGACGTCGCAGGACACGGTAGGGCGTGGCCATGGCACGTGCAGGACGCATCAGGACATGGCCATGACACGTGTCAAGACGCGTCAGGACATGGCTATGGCACGTGTCAGGACGCGTCAGGAGATGGTATTGGCACGTGTTAGGACACGTTAGGACATGGCAGGGCGTGCCCATGGCATGACTCATGACGTCGCACTACATGGCAGGGTATGGCCATGGCAAGAGTCAGGACGTCGTAGGACGCGACAGGACGTGGCCATGCCACGTGTCAGGATGCATCAGGACATGGCCTTTGCATGAGTTAGGACGCATCAGGATATGGCCATGGCACATGTCTGGACGCGTCAGGACATGGCAGGGCGTGGCTCTGGCACGAGTCGGGGTGTCGCAGGACACGGCAGGGCGTGGCCATGGTACGAGTTAGGACGCGTCAGGACGTGGCCATGGCACGATGCAGGACGTCGCAAGACATGGCAGGATATGATCATGGTACGTGTCATGACGTGTCAGGCAATGGTCATTGTACGTTTAAGGACGTCGCAGGACATGGCAGGATATGGTCATGGTACGTGCCAGGACGTGTCTGGCCATGGCCATGGTACGTGTAAGGACGCGTAGGACATGGCAAGGTCTGGTCATGGTACGTGTTTGGACGTGTAAGGACTTGGCCATGGTACGTGTCAAGACGTGGCTATGGCACGACATCCGGTCATGGTACGTGACAGGACATGGCAGGACATGGCAGGATATGGTCATGGTACGTGTCAGGACGTGTCAGGACATGGCCATGGGACGTGTCAGGACGTGGCCATGGCACGACATCGCACTACGTCGCTCCAAGCTGCACCACGTCGCACCACGTCAAATACTAACGAATGCTTAGAAACATGTCAAGCGCAATGATGTTGGTGGCCATTGGCGGCGGTGGTGGACACGTGTCAGGACATGGCCATGGCACGAGTCACGAAGTTGCAGGACGAGTCAGGACATGGCCATGGCACGAGTCAGGACGTCGCAGGACGAGTCAGGACATGGCAATGGCACGAGTCAGGACGTCGCAGGACGAGTCAGGACATGGCCATTGCACGTTTCAGGACGCGACAGGACATGGCAGTGGCACGTGTCAGGACATGTCAGCACATGGCAAGGCGTGGCCATGGCAGGACTCATGACGTCTCAGGACATGGCAGGGCGTGGGCATGGCAAGACGGCCATGGCATGTGTCAAGACGCATCAGAACATGCCATGGCACGTGTCAGGACGCGTCAGGACATGAAAGGGCGTGGCGATGGCACGAGTCGGGACCTCGCAAGACACGGCAGGGCGTGGCCATGGCACGGGTCAGGACGCATCAGGACATGGCCATGGCATGTGTCCGGACGCATCAGGACATGCCATGGCACGTGTCAGGACGCGTCAGGACATGGCAGGGCGTGGCGATGGCACGAGTCGGGACGTCGCAGGACACGGTAGGGCGTGGCCATGGCACGTGTGAGGACGCATCAGGACATGGCCATGGCACGAGTCAGGACGTCGCAAGACGAGTCAGGACATGGCCATGGAACGTGTCAGGACGCGTCAGGACATGGCAGTGGCACGGGTCAGGACACGTCAGGACATGGCAGGGCGTGGCCATGGCAGGAATCATGACGTCCCAGGTCATGGCAGGGCGTGGCCATGGCAAGAGTAAGGACGTCGCAAGACGCGTCAGGACATGGCCATGACACGTGTCAGGACGCATCAGGACATGGCCATGGCATGTGTCAGGATGCATTAGGACAGGCCATGGCACGTGTCAGGACGCGTCAGGACATGGCAGGGCGTGGCGATGGCACGAGTCGGGACATCGCAGGACATGGCAAGATATGGTTATGGTACGTGTCATGACGCGTCAGGCCATGGCCATGGAACGTGTCAGGACGTCGCAGGACATGGCAGGATATGGTCATGGTACGTATCAGGACGTGTCAGGCCATGGCCATGGTACGTGACAGGACATGGCCATGGCACGACATCGCACCACGTCGCTCCAAGCCGCACCACGTCGCACCACGTCTAATTCTAACCAATGCTTAGAAACATGTCAAGCGCAATGATGTTGGTGGTCGTTGGCGACGGTGGTGGAAACTCGGGGAGGTTCGAGGAGTAGCGTCGGCCGACGGCCGGTTGACACGTGTTAGGCCATGGCCATGGCACGAGTCAGGACGTCGCAGGACGAGTCAGGACATGGCCATGGCACGTGTCAGGACGCGTCAGAACATGGCAGTGGCACGTGTCAGGACACGTGAAGACATGGCGGGGTGTGGCAATGGCATGACTCATGACGTTGCAGTACATGGCAGGGCGTGGCCATGGCAAGAGACAGGACGTCGCAGGACGCGTCAGGACATGGCCATTGCACGTATCAGGACGCATCTGGACATGGCCATGGCATGAGTCAGGACGCATCAGGATATGTCCATGGCACGTGTCAAGACGTCGCAGGACATGGCAGGGCGTGGCCATGGCACGTGTCAGGACGCATCAGGACGTGGCCATGCCACGTGTCAGGACGCGTCAGGACATGGCGGGGCGGGGCCATGGCACGAGTCGGGACGTCGCAGGGCGTGACCAAAGCACGTATGAGGACGCATCAGGACGTGGCCATGCCACATGTCAGGACGCGTCAGGACATGGCGGGGCGGGGCCATGGCACGAGTCGGGATGTGGCAGGACATGGCAGGGCGTGGCCATGGCACGAGTCACGACGTCGCAGGACATGGCCATGGCACGAGTCGGGACGTCGCAGGACGTGTCCGGACATGGCCATGGCATGCGTCAGGACGTGGCAGGGCGTGGCCATGGCACAAGTCAGGACGTCACAGGACATGGCCATGGCACGCGTCAGGACGTAGCAGGGCGTGGTCATGGCACGAGTCAGGATGTCGCAGGACATGGCAGGATATGGCCATGGTACGTGTCAGGACGCGTCAAGAAGTGGCCATGATACGTGTATGGACGCGTCAGGACGTGGCCATGGCACGTATCAGGACGTCCCAAGACATGGCAGGATATGATCATGGGACGCGTCAGGACATGGCAGGGCGTGGCGATGGCACGAGTCGGGTCGTCGCAGGACATGGTAAGATATGGTTATGGTACGTGTCATGACGTGTCAGGCCATGGCCATGGTACGTGTCAGGACATGGCCGTGGCATGACATCGCACTACGTCGCTCCTAGCCGCACCACGTCGCACCATGTCTAATTCTAACCAATGCTTAGAAACATGTCAAGCGCAATGATGTTGGTGGTCGTTGGCGCCGGTGGTGGAATATCAGGGTGGTTTGAGTGGTAGCGTCGAGCGACGGCTGGTCGACACGTGTCAGGACATGGCCATGGCACGAGTCAAGAAGTTGCAAGACGAGTCAGGACATCGCCATGGCACGAGTCAGGACGTCGCAGGATGAGTCAGGACATGGCCATGGCACGTGTCAGGACGCGACAGGACATGGCAGTGGCACGTGTAAGGACACGTCAGGACATGGCAAGGCGTGGCCATGGCAGGACTCATGACGTTGCAGGACATGGGAGGGTCTGGCCAAGGCAAGAGTAAGGACGTCGCAGGACGCGTTAGGACATGGCCATGGCACGTGTCAAGACGCATCAGGACATGGCCATGGCATGTGTCAGGACGCATCAGGACATGCCATGGCACGTTTCAGGATGCGTCAGGACATGGCGGGACGTGGTGATGGCACGAGTTGGGACGTCGCAGGACACGGTAGGGCGTGGCCATGGCACGTGCAGGACGCATCAGGACATGGCCATGACACGTGTAAGGACGCGTCAGGACATGGCAGGGCGTGGCCATGGCACGTGTCAGGACGTGGCCATGGTACGAGTCGGGACGTCGCAGGACATGGCAGGGCTTGGCCATGGCACGAGTCGTAACGTCGCCAACGTGTCAGGACATGGCCATGGCACGTGTCAGGACGCGTCAGGACATGGTAGTGGCACGTGTTAGGACACGTCCGGACATGGCAGGGCGTGCCCATGGCATGACTCATGACGTCGTAGTACATGGCAGGGCGTGGCCATGGCAAGAGTCAGGACGTCGTAGGACGCGTCAGGACATGGCCATGGCACGTGTCAGGACGCATCAGGACATGGCCATTGCATGAGTCAGGACGCATCAGGACATGGCCATGGCACATGTCAGGACGCGTCAGGACATGGCAGGGCGTGGCAATGGCACGAGCCAGAACGTCACAGGACATGGCCATGGCACGAGTCGGGACGCCGCAGGACGTGGCCATGGCACGATGCAGGACGTCGCAAGACATGGCAGGATATGATCATGGTACGTGTCATGACGTGTCAGGCAATGGTCATTGTACGTTTAAGGACGTCGCAGGACATGGCAGGATATGGTCATGGTACGTGTCAGGACATGTCTGGCCATGGCCATGGTACTTGTAAGGACTCGTAGGACATGGCAAGGTCTGGTCATGGTACGTGTTAGGACGTGTAAGGACTTGGCCATGGTACGTGTCAAGACGTGGCCATGGCACGACATCTGGTCATGGTACGTGACAGGACATGGCAGGACATGGCAGGATATGGGCATGGTACGTGTCAGGACGTGTCAGGACATGGCCAAGGGACTCGTCAGGACGTGGCCATGGCACGACATCGCACTACGTCGCTCCAAGCCGCACCACGTCGCACCACGTCTAATGTCCTGACTCGTCCTGCGACGTCCTGACTCGTGCCATGGCCACGCCCTGCCATGTCCTGCGACGTCATGAGTCATGCCATGGTCATGCCCTGCCATGTCCTGATGTGTCCTGACACGTGCCACTGCCATGTCCTGACGCGGCTTAACACGTGCCATGGCCATGTCCTGACTTGTCCTGCGACGTCCTGACTCGTGCGATGGCCATGTCCTGACACGTGTCGACCGGCCGTCGCCCGACGCTACCGCTCAAAACACCCTGCGACGTCCCGACTCGTGCCATGGCCACGCCCTGTCACGTCTTGACGCGTGCCATGGCCATGTCTGGACGCGTCCTGACACGTACGTCCTGACTCGTGCCATGGCCACACCCTGCAATGTCGTGACGTGTCCTGACACGTGCCATGGCATGTCCTGATGCGTCCGGACACGTGCCATGGCCATGTCCTGACGAGTCCTGCGACGTCCTGACTCTTGCCATGGCCACGCCCTGCCATGTCCTGCGACGTTATGAGTCATGCCATGGCCACGCCAGCCATGTCTGGACGTGTTCTGACACGTGCCACTGCCATGTCCTGACGCGTCCTGACACGTGCCATGGCCATGTCCTGACTCGTCCTGCGACGTCCTGACTCGTGCCATGGCCACGCCCTGCCATGTCCTGCGATGTCATGAGTCATGCCATGGCGATGCCCTACCATGTCCTTTCTTGTCCTGCCACGTGCCAGTACCATGTCTTGACGCGTCCTGACACGTGCCATGGCCATGTCCTTACTCGTCGTGCTACGTCGTGACTCGTGCCATGGCCACGCCCTGCCATGTCCTGCGACGTCATGAGTCATGCCATGGCCATGCCCTGCCATGTCTTGACGTGTCTTGACACGTGCCAGTGCCATGTCCTGACGCGTCCTGACACATGCCATGGCCATATCCTGACTCTTCCTGCGACGTTCTAACTCGTGCCATGGCCATGTGCTGCGACGTCCTGACTTGTGCCATGGACACGCCCTGCCACGTCCTGACGGGTGCCATGGCCATGTCCAGACGCGTCCTGACACGTACCATAACCATATCCTGCCATGTCCTGCGACGTCCTGACTCGTGCCATGGCCATGCCCTGCCATGTCCTGACGCGTCCTGACACGTGCCATGGCCATGTCCTGACACGTCCTGGGACGTCCCGACTCGTGCCATGGCCACGCCCTGCCATGTTCTGCAACGTCCCGACTCGTGCCATGGCAACGCCCTGCCATGTCCTGCGACGTCCCGACTCGTGCCATGGCCACGCCCTGCCATGTCCTGACGCGTCCTGACACGTGCCTTGGCATGTCCTGATGCGTCCTGACACGTGCCATGGCCATGTCCTGACGCATCTTGCGACGTCCTGACTCTTGCCATGGCCACGCCCTGCCATGTCCTGCGACGTCATGAGTCATGCCATGGCCACGCCCTGCACTGTCCTGACGTATCCTGACACGTGCCACTGCAATGTCTTGACACGTCCTGATACGTGCCATGGCCATGTCCTGACGCGTCCTGACACGTGCCATGGCCATGTCCTGACTTGTCCTACGACGTCCTGACTCATGCCATGGCCATGTCCTGACACGTGTCGACCGGCCGTCGCCCGACGCTACCGCTCAAAACACCTTGCGACGTCCTGACTCGTGCCATGGCCACGCCCTGTCACGTCCTAATGCGTGCCATGGCCATGTCCGGACGCGTCCTGACACGTACGTCCTAACTCGTGCCATGGCCACGCCCTGCAATGTCGTGACGTGTCCTGACACGTGCCATGGCATGTCCTGATGTGTCCGGACACGTGCCATGGCCTTGTCCTGACGAGTCCTGCGACGTCCTGACTCTTGCCATGGCCACGCCCTGCCATGTCCTGCAACGTCATGAGTCATGCCATGGCCACGTCCCGCCATGTCCGGACGTGTTCTGACACGTGCCACTGCCATGTCCTGACGCGTCCTGACACGTGCCATGGCTATGTCCTCACTCGTCCTGCGACGTCCTTAATCGTGCCATGGCCACGCCCTGCCATGTCCTGCGACGTCATGAGTCATGCCATGGCCATGCCCTACCAGGTCCTTACTTGTCCTGACACGTGCCAGTGCCATGTCTTGACGCGTCCTGACTCGTGCCATGGCCACGCCCTGCCACGTCCTGACGCGTGCCATGGCCATGTCCGGACGCGTCCTGACACGTACCATAACCATATCCTGCCATGTTCTGTGACGTCCTGACTCGTACCATGGCCATGCCCTGCCATGTCCAAACGCGTCCTGACTCGTGCCATGGCCACGCCCTGCCATGTTCTGCAACGTCCCGACTCGTGCCATGGCCACGCCCTGCCATGTACTGCGACGTCCCGACTCGTGCCATGGCCACGCCCTGCCATGTCCTGATGCGTCCTGACACGTGCCATGGCATGTCCTGATGCGTCCTGACACGTGCCTTGGCCATATCCTGACGCGTCCTGACACGTGCCATGGCCATGTCCTGACTCGTCCTACGACGTCCTGACTCGTGCCATGGCCATGTCCTGACACGTATCGACTGGCCGTCGACCGACGCTACCGCTTAAACCACCCTGACTTTCCACCAGCGCAGCCAACGACCACAAACATCATTGCGCTTGACCTGTTTCTGTGCATTGGTTAGAATTAGACGTGGTGCGACGTCCTGACTCGTGCCATGGCCACGCCCTGCCATGTCCTGCGACGTCATGAGTCATGCCATGGCCACGCCCTGCCATGTCCTTACGTGTCTTGACACGTGCCAGTGTCATGTCCTGACGCGTACTGACACGTGCCATGGCCATGTCCTGACTCGTCGTGCGACGTAGTGACTCGTCCCATGGCCACGCCCTGCCATGTCCTGCGACGTCATGAGTCATGCCATGGCCACGCCCTGCCATGTCTTGACGTGTCTTGACACATGCCAGTGCCATGTGTCCTGACACATGCCATGGCCATATCCTGACTCGTCCTGCGACGTCCTGACTCGTGCCATGGCCATGTCCTGCGACGTCCTGACTCGTGCCATGGCCACGCCCTGCCGCGTCCTGACGCGTGCCATGGCCATGTCCGGACGCGTCCTGACACGTACCATAACCATATCCTGCCATGTCCTGCGACGTCCTGACTCGTGCCATGGCCATGCCCTGCCATGTCCTAACGCATCGTGACACGTGCCATGGCCATGTCCTGACATGTCCTGCGACGTCCCGACTCGTGCCATGGCCACGCCCTGCCATGTTCTGCGACGTCCTGTCTCGTGCCATGGCCTCGCCCTGCCATGTCCTGCGACGTCCCGACTCGTGCCATGGCCACGCCCTGCCATGTCCTGATGCGTCCTGACACGTGCCATGGCATGTCCTGGTGCGTCCTGACACGTGCCATGGCCATGTCCTGACACGTCCTGCGATGTCCTAACTATTTCCGTGGCCACGCCCTGCTATGTCCTGCGACGTCATATGTCATGCCATGGTCATGCCCGGCCATGTCCTGATGTGTCCTGACACGTGCCACTGCCATGTCCTGACGCGTCCTGACACGTGCCATGGCCATGTCCTGACTTGTCCTACGACGTCCTGACTCGTGCCATGGCCACGCCCTGTCACGTCCTAACGCGTGCCATGGCCATGTCCGGACGCGTCCTGACACGTACGTCCTGACTCGTGCAATGGCCACGCCCTGCAATGTCGTGACGTGTCCTGACACGTGCCATGGCATGTCCTGATGCGTCCGGACACGTGCCATGGCCATGTCCTGACGAGTCCTGCGACGTCCTGACTCTTGACATGGCCACGCCCTGCCATGTCCTGCGACGTCATGAGTCATGCCATGGCCACGCCCTGCCATGTCCGAACGTGTTCTGACACATGCCACTGCCATGTCCTGACGCGTCCTTACACGTGCCATGGCCATATCCTGACTCGTCCTGCGACGTCCTGACTCGTGCCATGACCACGCCCTGCCATGTCCTACGACGTCATGAGTCATGCCATGGCCATGCCCTACCATGTCCTTACTTGTCCTGACACGTGCCAGTGCCATGTCTTGACGCGTCCTGACTCGTGCCATGGCCACGCCCTGACGCGTGCCATGGCCATGTCCAGACGCGTCCTGACACGTACCATAACCATATCCTGCCATGTCCTGCGACGTCGTGACTCGTGCCATGGCCATGCCCCGCCATGTCCTAACGCGTCCTGACACGTGCCATGGCCATGTCCTCACCCGTCCTGCAACGTCCCGACTCGTGCCATGGCCACGCCCTGCCATGTTCTGCGACGTCCCGACTCGTGCCATGGCCACGCCCTGCCATGTCCAGCAATGTCCCGACTCGTGCCATGGCCATGCCCTGCCATGTCCTGATGCGTCCTGACACGTGCCATGGCATGTCCTGATGCGTCCTGACACGTGCCATGGCCATGTTCTGACGCGTCCTGCGACGTCCTAACTCTTTCCATGGCCACGCCCTGCCATGTCCTGCGACGTCATAAGTCATGCCATGGTCATGCCCTGCCAAGTCCTGATGTGTCCTGACACGTGCCACTGCCATGTCCTGACGCGTCCTGACACGTGCCATGGCCATGCCCTGACTTGTCCTGCGAAGTCCTGACTCGTGCGATGGCCATGTCCTTACATATGTCGACCGGCCGTCGCTCGACGCTACCGCTCAAAACACCTTGCGACGTCCCGACTCGTGCCATGGCCACGCCCTGTCACGTCCTGACGCGTGCCATGGCCATGTCCGGACGCGTCCTGACACGTACGTCCTGACTCGTGCCATGGCCACGCCCTGCAATGTCGTGACGTGTCCTGACACGTGCCATGGCATGTCCTGATGCGTCCGGACACATGCCATGGCCATGTCCTGATGAGTCCTGCGACGTCCTGACTCTTGCCATGGCCACGCCCTGCCATGTCCTGCGACGTCATGAGTCATGCCATGGCCACGCCCTGCCATGTCCATACGTGTCCTGACACGTGCCAGTGCCATGTCCTGACGCGTCCTGACACGTGCTATGGCCATATCCTGACTCGTCGTGCGACGTCGTGACTCGTGCCATGGCCAAGCCCTGCCATGTCTTGCGACGTCGTGAGTCATGCCATGGCCACGTCCTGCCATGTCTTGACGTGTCTTGACACGTGCCACTGCCATGTCCTGACGCGTCCTGACACATGCCATGGCCATATCCTGACTCGTCCTGCGACGTCTTGACTCGTGCCATGGCCATGTCCTGCGACGTCCTGACTCGTGCCATGGCCACGCTCTGCCACGTCCTGACGCGTGCCATGGCCATGTCCGGACGCGTCCTGACACGTACCATAACCATATCCTGCCATGTCCTGCAACGTCCTGACTCGTGCCATGGCCATGCCCTGCCATGTCCTAACGCGTCGTGACACGTGCCATGGCCATGTCCTGACATGTCCTGCGACGTCCCGACCCGTGCCATGGCCACGCCCTGCCATGTTCTGCAACGTCCCGTCTCGTGCCATGGCCACGCCTTGCCATGTCCTGCGACGTCCCGACTCGTGCCATGGCCACGCCCTGCCATGTCCTGATGGGTCCTAACACGTGCCATGGCATGTCCTGACGCGTCCTGACACGTGCCATGGCCATGTCCTGACTTGTCCTGCGACGTCCTGACTCGTGCCATGGCCATGTCCTGACACGTGTCGACCGGCCGTCGCCCGACGCTACCGCTCAAAACACCCTGCGACGTCTTGACTCGTTCCATGGCCACGCCCTGTCACATCCTAACGCGTGCCATGGCTATGTCCGGATGCGTCCTGACACGTACGTCCTGACTCGTGCCATGGCCACGCCCTGCAATGTCGTGACGTGTCATGACACGTGCCATGGCATGTCCTGATGCGTCCGGACACGTGCCATGGCCATGTCCTGATGAGTCCTGCGACGTCCTAACTCTTGCCATGGCCACGCCCTGCCATGTCCTGCAACGTCATGAGTCATGCCATGGCCAAGCCCTGCCATGTCCGGACGTGTTCTGACACGTGCCACTGCCATGTCCTGACTCTTGCCATGGCCACGCCCTGCCTTGTCTTGCGACGTCATGAGGCATGCCATGGCCACGCCCTGCCATGTCCTGACGTGTCCTGACACGTGCCACTGCAATGTCTTGACACGTCCTGATACGTGCTATGGTCATGTCCTGACTCGTCCTGCGTCGTCCTGACTCGTGCCATGGCCATGTCCTGACACGTGTCGACCGGCCGTCGCCCGACGCTACTGCTCGAACCACCCCGATTTTCCACCACCGCTGCCAACGACCACCAACATCATTGCGCTTGACATGTTTCTATGCATTGGTTAGAATTAGACGTGGTGCGACGTGGTACGTCTCGACTCGTGCCATGGCCACGCCCTGCCATGTCCCGCGCCGTCCCGAATCGTGCCATGGCCACGCCCTACAATGTCCTGACGCGTCCTGACACGTGCCATGGCCATGTCCTGACACGTGCCACTGCCATGTCTTGACGCGTCCTGACACGTGCCATGGCCATGTCCTGACTCGTCCTATGACGTCCTGACTCGTGCCATGGCCATGTCCTGACACGTATCGACTGGCCGTCGCCCGACGCTACCGCTTAAACCACCCTGACTTTCCACCACCGCAGCCAACGACCACAAACATCATTGCGCTTGACCTGTTTCTGTGCATTGGTTAGAATTAGACGTGGTGCGAAGTGGTACGTCCCGACTCGTGCCATGGCCACGCCCTGCCATGTCCCGCGACGTCCCGACTCGTGCCATGGCCACGCCCTGCAATGTCCTGACACGTCCTGACACGTGCCATGGCCATGTCCTGACGTGTCCTGACACGTGCCACTGCCATGTCTTGACGCATCCTGATACGTGCCATGGCCATGTCCTGACGCGTCTTGACACATGCCATGGCCATATCCTGACTCGTTCTGCGACGTCCTGACTCGTGCCATGGCCATGTCCTGCGACGTCCTGACTCGTGCCATGGCCACGCCCTGCCACGTCCTGACGCGTGCCATGGCCATGTCTGGACGCGTCCTGACACGTTACATAACCATATCCTGCCATGTCCTGCGACGTCCTGACTCGTGCCATGGCCATGCCCTGCCATGTCCTAACGCGTTGTGACACGTGCCATGGCCATGTCCTGACACGTATTGCGACGTCCCGACTCGTGCCATGGCCATGTTCTGCGACGTCCCGTATCGTGCCATGGCCACGCCCTGCCATGTCCTGCGACGTCCCGACTCGTGCCATGGCCATGCCCTGCCATGTCCTGATACGTCCTGACACGTGCCATGGCATGTCCTGATGCGTCCTGACACGTGCCATGGCCATGTCCTGACGCGTCCTGCGACGTCCTAACTCTTTCCAAGGCCACGCCCTGCCATGTCCTGCAACGTCATAAGTCATGCCATGGTCATGCCCTGCCATGTCCTGATGTGTCCTGACACGTGCCACTGCCATGTCCTGACGCGTCCTGACACGTGCCATGGCCATGTCCTGACTTGTCCTGCGATGTCCTGACTCGTGCCGTGACCATGTCGTGACACGTGTCAACCGGCCGTCGCCCGACGCTACCGCTCAAAACACCCTGCGACGTCCCGACTCGTGCCATGGCCACGCCCTGTCACGTCCTAACGTGTGCCATGGCCCTGTCCGGACGCGTCTTGACACGTACGTCTAGACTCGTGCCATGGCCACGCCCTGCAATGTCGTGACGTGTCCTCACACGTGCCGTGGCATGTCCTGATGCGTCCGGACATGTGCCATGGCCATGTCCTGACGAGTCTTGCGATGTCCTGACTCTTGCCATGGCCACGCCCTGCCATGTCCTGCGACGTCATGAGTCATGCCATGGCCACACCCAGCCATGTCTGGACGTGTTCTGACACGTGCCACTGCGATGTCCTGACGCGTCCTGACACGTGCCATGGCCATGTCCTGACTCGTCCTGCGACGTCCTGACTCGTGCCATGGCCACGCCCTGCCATGTCCTGCGACGTCATGAGTCATGCCATGGTCATGCCCTGCCATGTCCTGATGTGTCCTGACACGTGCCACTGCCATGTCCTGACGCGGCTTAACACGTGCCATGGCCATGTCCTGACTTGTCCTGCGACGTCCTGACTCGTGCGATGGCCATGTCCTGACACGTGTCGACCGGCCGTCGCCCGACGCTACCCCTCAAAACACCCTGCGACGTCCCAACTCGTGCCATGGCCACGCCCTGTCACGTCTTGACGCGTGCCATGGCCATGTCTGGACGCGTCCTGACACGTACGTCCTGACTCGTGCCATGGCCACACCCTGCAATGTCGTGACGTGTCCTGACACGTGCCATGGCATGTCCTGATGCGTCCGGACACGTGCCATGGCCATGTCCTGACGAGTCCTGCGACGTCCTGACTCTTGCCATGGCCACGCCCTGCCATGTCCTGCGACGTTATGAGTCATGCCATGGCCACGCCAGCCATGTCTGGACGTGTTCTGACACGTGCCACTGCCATGTCCTGACGCGTCCTGACACGTGCCATGGCCATGTCCTGACTCGTCCTGCGACGTCCTGACTCGTGCCATGGCCACGCCCTGCCATGTCCTGCGATGTCATGAGTCATGCCATGGCGATGCCCTACCATGTCCTTTCTTGTCCTGCCACGTGCCAGTACCATGTCTTGACGCGTCCTGACACGTGCCATGGCCATGTCCTTACTCGTCGTGCTACGTCGTGACTCGTGCCATGGCCACGCCCTGCCATGTCCTGCGACGTCATGAGTCATGCCATGGCCATGCCCTGCCATGTCTTGACGTGTCTTGACACGTGCCAGTGCCATGTCCTGACGCGTCCTGACACATGCCATGGCCATATCCTGACTCTTCCTGCGACGTTCTAACTCGTGCCATGGCCATGTCCTGCGACGTCCTGACTTGTGCCATGGACACGCCCTGCCACGTCCTGACGGGTGCCATGGCCATGTCCAGACGCGTCCTGACACGTACCATAACCATATCCTGCCATGTCCTGCGACGTCCTGACTCGTGCCATGGCCATGCCCTGCCATGTCCTGACGCGTCCTGACACGTGCCATGGCCATGTCCTGACACGTCCTGGGACGTCCCGACTCGTGCCATGGCCACGCCCTGCCATGTTCTGCAACGTCCCGACTCGTGCCATGGCAACGCCCTGCCATGTCCTGCGACGTCCCGACTCGTGCCATGGCCACGCCCTGCCATGTCCTGACGCGTCCTGACACGTGCCTTGGCATGTCCTGATGCGTCCTGACACGTGCCATGGCCATGTCCTGACGCATCTTGCGACGTCCTGACTCTTGCCATGGCCACGCCCTGCCATGTCCTGCGACGTCATGAGTCATGCCATGGCCAAGCCCTGCACTGTCCTGACGTATCCTGACACGTGCCACTGCAATGTCTTGACACGTCCTGATACGTGCCATGGCCATGTCCTGACGCGTCCTGACACGTGCCATGGCCATGTCCTGACTTGTCCTACGACGTCCTGACTCATGCCATGGCCATGTCCTGACACGTGTCGACCGGCCGTCGCCCGACGCTACCGCTCAAAACACCTTGCGACGTCCTGACTCGTGCCATGGCCACGCCCTGTCACGTCCTAATGCGTGCCATGGCCATGTCCGGACGCGTCCTGACACGTACGTCCTGACTCGTGCCATGGCCACGCCCTGCAATGTCGTGACGTGTCCTGACACGTGCCATGGCATGTCCTGATGTGTCCGGACACGTGCCATGGCCTTGTCCTGACGAGTCCTGCGACGTCCTGACTCTTGCCATGGCCACGCCCTGCCATGTCCTGCAACGTCATGAGTCATGCCATGGCCACGTCCCGCCATGTCCGGACGTGTTCTGACACGTGCCACTGCCATGTCCTGACGCGTCCTGACACGTGCCATGGCTATGTCCTCACTCGTCCTGCGACGTCCTTAATCGTGCCATGGCCACGCCCTGCCATGTCCTGCGACGTCATGAGTCATGCCATGGCCATGCCCTACCAGGTCCTTACTTGTCCTGACACGTGCCAGTGCCATGTCTTGACGCGTCCTGACTCGTGCCATGGCCACGCCCTGCCACGTCCTGACGCGTGCCATGGCCATGTCCGGACGCGTCCTGACACGTACCATAACCATATCCTGCCATGTTCTGTGACGTCCTGACTCGTACCATGGCCATGCCCTGCCATGTCCAAACGCGTCCTGACTCGTGCCATGGCCACGCCCTGCCATGTTCTGCAACGTCCCGACTCGTGCCATGGCCACGCCCTGCCATGTACTGCGACGTCCCGACTCGTGCCATGGCCACGCCCTGCCATGTCCTGATGCGTCCTGACACGTGCCATGGCATGTCCTGATGCGTCCTGACACGTGCCATGGCCATGTCCTGACGCGTCCTGCGACGTCCTAACTCTTTCCAAGGCCACGCCCTGCCATGTCCTGCGACGTCATAAGTCATGCCATGGTCATGCCCTGCCATGTCCTGATGCGTCCTGACACGTGCCACTGCCATGTCCTGACGCGTCCTGACACGTGCCATGGCCATGTCCTGACTTGTCCTGCGATGTCCTGACTCGTGCCGTGACCATGTCGTGACACGTGTCAACCGGCCGTCGCCCGACGCTACCGCTCAAAACACCCTGCGACGTCCCGACTCGTGCCATGGCCACGCCCTGTCACGTCCTAACGTGTGCCATGGCCCTGTCCGGACGCGTCTTGACACGTACGTCTAGACTCGTGCCATGGCCACGCCCTGCAATGTCGTGACGTGTCCTCACACGTGCCGTGGCATGTCCTGATGCGTCCGGACATGTGCCATGGCCATGTCCTGACGAGTCTTGCGATGTCCTGACTCTTGCCATGGCCACGCCCTGCCATGTCCTGCGACGTCATGAGTCATGCCATGGCCACACCCAGCCATGTCTGGACGTGTTCTGACACGTGCCACTGCGATGTCCTGACGCGTCCTGACACGTGCCATGGCCATGTCCTGACTCGTCCTGCGACGTCCTGACTCGTGCCATGGCCACGCCCTGCCATGTCCTGCGACGTCATGAGTCATGCCATGGTCATGCCCTGCCATGTCCTGATGTGTCCTGACACGTGCCACTGCCATGTCCTGACGCGGCTTAACACGTGCCATGGCCATGTCCTGACTTGTCCTGCGACGTCCTGACTCGTGCGATGGCCATGTCCTGACACGTGTCGACCGGCCGTCGCCCGACGCTACCGCTCAAAACACCCTGCGACGTCCCGACTCGTGCCATGGCCACGCCCTGTCACGTCTTGACGCGTGCCATGGCCATGTCTGGACGCGTCCTGACACGTACGTCCTGACTCGTGCCATGGCCACACCCTGCAATGTCGTGACGTGTCCTGACACGTGCCATGGCATGTCCTGATGCGTCCGGACACGTGCCATGGCCATGTCCTGACGAGTCCTGCGACGTCCTGACTCTTGCCATGGCCACGCCCTGCCATGTCCTGCGACGTTATGAGTCATGCCATGGCCACGCCAGCCATGTCTGGACGTGTTCTGACACGTGCCACTGCCATGTCCTGACGCGTCCTGACACGTGCCATGGCCATGTCCTGACTCGTCCTGCGACGTCCTGACTCGTGCCATGGCCACGCCCTGCCATGTCCTGCGATGTCATGAGTCATGCCATGGCGATGCCCTACCATGTCCTTTCTTGTCCTGCCACGTGCCAGTACCATGTCTTGACGCGTCCTGACACGTGCCATGGCCATGTCCTTACTCGTCGTGCTACGTCGTGACTCGTGCCATGGCCACGCCCTGCCATGTCCTGCGACGTCATGAGTCATGCCATGGCCATGCCCTGCCATGTCTTGACGTGTCTTGACACGTGCCAGTGCCATGTCCTGACGCGTCCTGACACATGCCATGGCCATATCCTGACTCTTCCTGCGACGTTCTAACTCGTGCCATGGCCATGTCCTGCGACGTCCTGACTTGTGCCATGGACACGCCCTGCCACGTCCTGACGGGTGCCATGGCCATGTCCAGACGCGTCCTGACACGTACCATAACCATATCCTGCCATGTCCTGCGACGTCCTGACTCGTGCCATGGCCATGCCCTGCCATGTCCTGACGCGTCCTGACACGTGCCATGGCCATGTCCTGACACGTCCTGGGACGTCCCGACTCGTGCCATGGCCACGCCCTGCCATGTTCTGCAACGTCCCGACTCGTGCCATGGCAACGCCCTGCCATGTCCTGCGACGTCCCGACTCGTGCCATGGCCACGCCCTGCCATGTCCTGACGCGTCCTGACACGTGCCTTGGCATGTCCTGATGCGTCCTGACACGTGCCATGGCCATGTCCTGACGCATCTTGCGACGTCCTGACTCTTGCCATGGCCACGCCCTGCCATGTCCTGCGACGTCATGAGTCATGCCATGGCCAAGCCCTGCACTGTCCTGACGTATCCTGACACGTGCCACTGCAATGTCTTGACACGTCCTGATACGTGCCATGGCCATGTCCTGACGCGTCCTGACACGTGCCATGGCCATGTCCTGACTTGTCCTACGACGTCCTGACTCATGCCATGGCCATGTCCTGACACGTGTCGACCGGCCGTCGCCCGACGCTACCGCTCAAAACACCTTGCGACGTCCTGACTCGTGCCATGGCCACGCCCTGTCACGTCCTAATGCGTGCCATGGCCATGTCCGGACGCGTCCTGACACGTACGTCCTGACTCGTGCCATGGCCACGCCCTGCAATGTCGTGACGTGTCCTGACACGTGCCATGGCATGTCCTGATGTGTCCGGACACGTGCCATGGCCTTGTCCTGACGAGTCCTGCGACGTCCTGACTCTTGCCATGGCCACGCCCTGCCATGTCCTGCAACGTCATGAGTCATGCCATGGCCACGTCCCGCCATGTCCGGACGTGTTCTGACACGTGCCACTGCCATGTCCTGACGCGTCCTGACACGTGCCATGGCTATGTCCTCACTCGTCCTGCGACGTCCTTAATCGTGCCATGGCCACGCCCTGCCATGTCCTGCGACGTCATGAGTCATGCCATGGCCATGCCCTACCAGGTCCTTACTTGTCCTGACACGTGCCAGTGCCATGTCTTGACGCGTCCTGACTCGTGCCATGGCCACGCCCTGCCACGTCCTGACGCGTGCCATGGCCATGTCCGGACGCGTCCTGACACGTACCATAACCATATCCTGCCATGTTCTGTGACGTCCTGACTCGTACCATGGCCATGCCCTGCCATGTCCAAACGCGTCCTGACTCGTGCCATGGCCACGCCCTGCCATGTTCTGCAACGTCCCGACTCGTGCCATGGCCACGCCCTGCCATGTACTGCGACGTCCCGACTCGTGCCATGGCCACGCCCTGCCATGTCCTGATGCGTCCTGACACGTGCCATGGCATGTCCTGATGCGTCCTGACACGTGCCTTGGCCATATCCTGACGCGTCCTGCGATGTCCTAACTCTTGCCATGGCCACGCCCTGCCATGTCCTGCGACGTCATAAGTCATGCCATGGACATGCCCTGCCATGTCCTGATGTGTCCTGACACGTGCCACTGCCATGTCCTGACGCGTCCTGACACGTGCCATGGCCATGTCCTGACTCGTCCTACGACGTCCTGACTCGTGCCATGGCCATGTCCTGACACGTATCGACTGGCCGTCGACCGACGCTACCGCTTAAACCACCCTGACTTTCCACCAGCGCAGCCAACGACCACAAACATCATTGCGCTTGACCTGTTTCTGTGCATTGGTTAGAATTAGACGTGGTGCGACGTCCTGACTCGTGCCATGGCCACGCCCTGCCATGTCCTGCGACGTCATGAGTCATGCCATGGCCACGCCCTGCCATGTCCTTACGTGTCTTGACACGTGCCAGTGTCATGTCCTGACGCGTACTGACACGTGCCATGGCCATGTCCTGACTCGTCGTGCAACGTAGTGACTCGTCCCATGGCCACGCCCTGCCATGTCCTGCGACGTCATGAGTCATGCCATGGCCACGCCCTGCCATGTCTTGACGTGTCTTGACACATGCCAGTGCCATGTGTCCTGACACATGCCATGGCCATATCCTGACTCGTCCTGCGACGTCCTGACTCGTGCCATGGCCATGTCCTGCGACGTCCTGACTCGTGCCATGGCCACGCCCTGCCGCGTCCTGACGCGTGCCATGGCCATGTCCGGACGCGTCCTGACACGTACCATAACCATATCCTGCCATGTCCTGCGACGTCCTGACTCGTGCCATGGCCATGCCCTGCCATGTCCTAACGCATCGTGACACGTGCCATGGCCATGTCCTGACATGTCCTGCGACGTCCCGACTCGTGCCATGGCCACGCCCTGCCATGTTCTGCGACGTCCTGTCTCGTGCCATGGCCTCGCCCTGCCATGTCCTGCGACGTCCCGACTCGTGCCATGGCCACGCCCTGCCATGTCCTGATGCGTCCTGACACGTGCCATGGCATGTCCTGGTGCGTCCTGACACGTGCCATGGCCATGTCCTGACACGTCCTGCGATGTCCTAACTCTTTCCGTGGCCACGCCCTGCTATGTCCTGCGACGTCATATGTCATGCCATGGTCATGCCCGGCCATGTCCTGATGTGTCCTGACACGTGCCACTGCCATGTCCTGACGCGTCCTGACACGTGCCATGGCCATGTCCTGACTTGTCCTACGACGTCCTGACTCGTGCCATGGCCACGCCCTGTCACGTCCTAACGCGTGCCATGGCCATGTCCGGACGCGTCCTGACACGTACGTCCTGACTCGTGCAATGGCCACGCCCTGCAATGTCGTGACGTGTCCTGACACGTGCCATGGCATGTCCTGATGCGTCCGGACACGTGCTATGGCCATGTCCTGACGAGTCCTGCGACGTCCTGACTCTTGACATGGCCACGCCCTGCCATGTCCTGCGACGTCATGAGTCATGCCATGGCCACGCCCTGCCATGTCCGAACGTGTTCTGACACATGCCACTGCCATGTCCTGACGCGTCCTTACACGTGCCATGGCCATATCCTGACTCGTCCTGCGACGTCCTGACTCGTGCCATGACCACGCCCTGCCATGTCCTACGACGTCATGAGTCATGCCATGGCCATGCCCTACCATGTCCTTACTTGTCCTGACACGTGCCAGTGCCATGTCTTGACGCGTCCTGACTCGTGCCATGGCCACGCCCTGACGCGTGCCATGGCCATGTCCAGACGCGTCCTGACACGTACCATAACCATATCCTGCCATGTCCTGCGACGTCGTGACTCGTGCCATGGCCATGCCCCGCCATGTCCTAACGCGTCCTGACACGTGCCATGGCCATGTCCTCACCCGTCCTGCAACGTCCCGACTCGTGCCATGGCCACGCCCTGCCATGTTCTGCGACGTCCCGACTCGTGCCATGGCCACGCCCTGCCATGTCCAGCAATGTCCCGACTCGTGCCATGGCCATGCCCTGCCATGTCCTGATGCGTCCTGACACGTGCCATGGCATGTCCTGATGCGTCCTGACACGTGCCATGGCCATGTTCTGACGCGTCCTGCGACGTCCTAACTCTTTCCATGGCCACGCCCTGCCATGTCCTGCGACGTCATAAGTCATGCCATGGTCATGCCCTGCCAAGTCCTGATGTGTCCTGACACGTGCCACTGCCATGTCCTGACGCGTCCTGACACGTGCCATGGCCATGCCCTGACTTGTCCTGCGAAGTCCTGACTCGTGCGATGGCCATGTCCTTACATATGTCGACCGGCCGTCGCTCGACGCTACCGCTCAAAACACCTTGCGACGTCCCGACTCGTGCCATGGCCACGCCCTGTCACGTCCTGACGCGTGCCATGGCCATGTCCGGACGCGTCCTGACACGTACGTCCTGACTCGTGCCATGGCCACGCCCTGCAATGTCGTGACGTGTCCTGACACGTGCCATGGCATGTCCTGATGCGTCCGGACACATGCCATGGCCATGTCCTGATGAGTCCTGCGACGTCCTGACTCTTGCCATGGCCACGCCCTGCCACCACCGCCGCCAACAACGACCAACATCATTGCGCTTGACATGTTTCTAAGCATTGGTTAGAATTAGACGTGGTGCGACGTGATGCGGCTTGGAGCGACGTAGTGCGATGTGGTGCCATGGCCACGTCCTGACACGTACCATGGCCATGTCCTGACACGTCCTTACACGTACCATGACCATATCCTGGCATGTCCTGCGACGTCCTGACACGTACCATGGCCATGGCCTTACACGTCATGACACGTACCATGACCATATCCTGCCATGTCCTGCGACGTCCTGAATCGTGCCATGGCCACGTCATGACGTGTCCTGATATGTACCACGACTATATCTTGCCATGTCCTGTGACGTCCTGACTCGTGCCAGGACCACGCCCTGCCACGTCCTGACGCGTGCCATGGCCATGTCCTGCAACGTCCTGACACGTACCATGGCCATGTTCGGACGCGTCCCGACTCGCGCCATGGCCACGCCCTGACATGTCTTGCGACGTCCTGGCTCGTGACATGGCCACGCCCTGCCATGTCCTGCGATGTCCCGACTCGTGCCATGGCCACGCCCTGCCATGTCCTAACGCGTCCTGACACGTGCCATGGCATGCCCTGATGCGTCCTGACACGTTCCATGGCCATGTCCTGACGCGTCGTGCGACGTCCTTACTCTTGCCATGGCCATGCCCTGCCATGTCCTGCGGCATCATGAGTCATGCCATGGCCACGCCCTGCCATGTCCGGACGTGTCCTGACACGTGCGACTGCCATGTCCTGACGCGTCCCAACACGTGCCATGGCCATGTCCTTACTCGTCCTGCGACGTCCTGACTCGTGCCATGACCATGCCCTGCCATGTCCTGCGGCGTCATGAGTCATGCCATGGCCACGCCCTGCCATGTCCGGACGTGTCCTGACACGTGCTACTGCCATGTCCTGACGCGTCCCAACACGTGCCATGGCCATGTCCTTACTCGTCCTGCGACGTCCTGACTCGTGCCATGACCACGCCCTGTCATGTCCCGCGACGTCATGAGTCATGCCATGGCCACGCCCTGCCATGTCCTGACGCGTCCTGACACGTGCCATGGCATGTCCTGATGCGTCCTGACACGTGCCATGGCCATGTCCTGACGCGTCCTTCGACGTCCTGACTCTTGCCATGACCACGCCCTCCCATGTCCTGCGACGTCATGAGTCATGCCATGGCCATGCCCTGCCATGTCCTGATGTGTCCTGACACGTGCCACTTCCATGTCATGACGCGTCCTGACACGTGCCATGGCCATGTCCTAACGCGTCCTGCGACGTCCTGACTCTTGCCATGGCCATGCCCTGCCATGTCCTACGACGTCATGAGTCATGCCATGGCCACGCCCTGCCATGTCCGGACGTGTCCTGACACGTGCCGCTGCCATGTCCTGACGCGTCCTGACACGTGCCATGGCCATGTCCTGACTCGTGCCATAGCCACGCCCTGCCATGTCCTGCAACATCATGAGTCATGCCTTGGGCACGCCCTGCCATGTCCTGACGTGTTCTGACATGTTCCGGTGCCATGTCCTGACGTGTCCTGACACGTGCCATGGCCATGTCCTGACTCGACCTTCGACGTCCTGACTCGTGCCATGGCCAAGACCTGCCATGTCCTGCGACATCATGAGTCATGCCATGGACATGCCCTGCCATGTCCTGACGTGTCCTGACACGTGCCAGTGCCAAGTCGTGACGCGTCGTGACACGTGCCATGGCCATGTCCTGACTCGTCCTGCGATGTCCTGATTCGTGCCATGGCCATGTCCTGACAAATGTCGACCGACCGTCGCCCGACGCTACTGCTCGAACTACCCCGACTTTCCACCACCGCTGCCAACGACCACCAACATCATTGCGCTTGACATGTTTCTAAGCATTGGTTAGAATTAGACGTGGTGCAACGTGGTGCGGCTTGGAGCGACGTAGTGCGATGTCGTGCCCTGGTCACGTCCTGATACGTACCATGGCCATGTCCTGACACGTCCTGACACGTACCATGACCATATCTTGCCATGTCATGCGACGTCCTGTCACGTACCATGGCCATGGCCTGACACGTCCTGACACGTACCATGACCATATCCTGCCATGTCCTGCGACGTCGTGACACGTTCCATTGCCATGGCATGACACGTCACGACACGTACCATAACCATATCTTGCCAATGCTTAGAAACATGTCATGTCCTGACGCGTCCTGACACGTACCATGACCATATCCTGCCATGTCCTGTGACGTCCTGACTCGTGCCATGACCACGCCCTGCAAAGTCCTGCCGCGTGCCATGGCCATTTCCTGCGACGTCCTAACTCGTGCCATGGCCACGCCCTGCCACGTCTTGACGCGTGCCATGGCCATGTCTCGACGCATCCTGACACGTACCATGGCCATATCCTGCCATGTCCTGCGACGTCCTGACTTGTGCTATGGGCACGCCCTGCCATGTCCTGACACGTCCCGACTCGTGCCATGGCCATGTCCTGACGCGTCCTGACACGTGCCATGGCCATGTCCTGACACGTCTTGCGACTTCCCGACTGGTACCATGGCCATGCCCTGCCATGTCTTGCGACGTCCTGACTCGTGCCATGGCCAAGACCCTTCCATGTTCTGCGACGTCCCGACTCGTTCCATGGCCACGCCCTGCCATTTCCTGACGCGTCCTGACATGTGGCATGGCCATGTCCTGATGCGTCCTGACACGTGCCATGGCCACGCCCTGCCATGTCCTGCGACGTCCCGACTCGTGCCATGGACACGTTCTGCCATGTCATGCCGCGTCCTGTCACGTGCCATGGCCATGTCCTGACTCGTCCTCTGACGTCCTGACTCGTGCCATGGCCATGTGCTGACACGTGTCGACCGGCCGTCGCCCGACGCTACTGCTCAAACTACCCTGTGTCACGGACCGGATAACTCCCTAGCTATCTTCCGTGCGGCCTTAGTCACAATTCGCACCTGCGATGTGCTAAGTCAGCCTTTCCCCGAAATATTGCCACAACAAAGCTAAGAGAAGCTAAGAAGAGAATCTTGCAAGAATGCTTTGTATTAATCAAGAGAAAGCTTTATGCAAGTATTGGATTGCTTGAATGTTTCTTGGATTTCTTGTTTTTGCCAATGACAAATGCTACTAGCTTATTTATAGTAGCTAGACTCCCTAACCAACTGCTAAGATCTATTTTAATCAATGGCTGTGATCAAAGCTCTAGAGAGTTCTACAATTCTCTACAAATCTCTACACCTAGTAGAATATACAAGATGGGACTAGAAGGGTCTAGAGTCTTCCATTGGAAGTATCTAGACTTAGCTAGAGAAATGGTGCCATCCGTGCGCCAAATCATCGCCAATGTGTCGCCCAGACATCGCCCGCATGTCATAACCTCTTAGAAAATGCAGGGGCGTGACAACCTCCCCCACCTATTGCGTCGACGCCCTCGTCGACTCTTCGTGGAAAGCCCGGATTTGTTCTTCCAATTGCCAAAGCGCCTCCTTTGGCTCCCAGCTTGCCTTGCTTTCCGGTAGTCCCTTCCACTTGATAAGGTACTCATGTAACGGCTCCTTGAACCGTCGCCGAATCACCCGGTCAGCCATAATGCTTTCAACTTCCCTATCAAATGATGTCGTAATGGTTGGTGGTGCCCGATGTGACTCGTTCCTTATGCGAGGCCAATAGTAGTTAGCCTCTATCAATGCTTGAGTGCGCTCTCGTCCTGGATGACCCGCCCATCGGGTATCATGGCACTCCTTAATGATGTTTTTGCGCAACCTCTCCCATTTGGGAACATAAATCCGTTGTCCCTTGGTGCGCAACAAGTCGCCTTCGACCCAGAATTGTTTAGTTTGCCCATATTTAGCCATCTGCATGTGTTGCTTGGCTAAAGGATCATGCGCCATGCCATCCTTGATAGGATCGAAGTGCTCCGCCTGAACTCTTGACATCGCCGCCAATTCTGCCTTGCGGCTAAGCGCATCCGCCACATAGTTGTCCTGGCCCGGTTTATGCTCCAACTGGATCTTGTGTTCCACCCCACGCCTGGGTGGTAATTTGCGGGGTAACTCGAGTGGCGTCACCTCCTTGGACTCTTCTAGCACGTCCTTGGTGCAAGCGGGGATATTTCCATCATCTCCCCCTTCTTCTTCTTACTTAAGAACGGCTAACCTTGTCTCCTCCCCACGTTGGCGTCCCTTGACCAGCTTCATGGCACCATGTTGGAGAGATTTGGATGTCTTGGGAGGGGCAACAATTGAGATCATGCATGGTTCCCCTTCCAAGATCATCAACATGTTGAATATAGGGAACGGGACAGCACTGTACTGCCGAAAGAACTCCATCCCTAGAACAATGGAGTAATCATCCATTGGTGCCACCGAGAAATTCACCCTGCCTGACCCCAGTTGCCAAGCTTCAACTCGGTCCCTGCCATGTCCTACGATGTCCCGACTCGTGCCATGGCCACGCCCTGCCATGTCCTGACGCGTCCTGACACGTGCCATGGCATGTCCTGATGCGTCTTGACACGTGCCATGGCCATGTCCTGACGCGTCCTGCGACGTCCTGACTCTCGCCATGACCACGCCCTGCCATGTCCTGCGACGTCATGAGTCATGCCATGGCCACGCCCTGCCATGTCCTGACGTGTTGTGACACTGCCATGTCCTGACGCGTCCTGACACGTGCCATGGCAATGTCATGACGCGTCCTGCGACGTCTTGACTCTTTCCATGGCCATGCCCTGCCATGTCCTGCGACGTCCCGACTCGTACCATGACCATATCCTGCCATGTCCTGTGACGTCCTGACTCGTGCCATGACCACGCCCTGCAAAGTCCTGACACGTGCCATGGCCATGTCCTACAACGTCCATACTCGTGCCATGGCCATGCCCTGCCACGTTTAATCGCGTGCCATGGCCATGTCTGGACGCGTCCTAACACGTACCATGGCCATATATTGCCATGTCCTGCGACGTCCTGACTCGTGCCATGGCCACGCCCTGCCATGTCCCGACGCGTCCTGACACGTCCCGACTTGTGCCATGGCCATATCCTGACGCGTCCTGACTCGTGCCATGGTCATGTCCTGACAAGTCCTACGACGTCCCGACTCGTGCCATGGCCATGCCCTGCCATGTCCTGCGACGTCTTGACTCGTGCCATGGCCAAGACCCTGCCATTTCCTGCGACGTCTCGATTCGTGCCATGGCCACGCCGTGCAATGTCCTGACGCATCCTGACATGTGGTATGACCATGTTGTGATGCGTCCTGACACGTGCCATGGCCACGCCCTTCCACGTCCTGCGACGTACCGACTCGTGCCATGGACACGTTCTGCCATGTCCTGACTCGTCCTGCAACGTCCTGACTCGTGCCATGGCCATGTCCTGACACGCGTCGACCGGCCGTTGCCCGACGCTACCGCTCAAACAACCCTGACTTTCCACCACCGCCGCCAACGACCACCAACATCATTGCGCTTGACATGTTTCTAAGCACTGGTTAGAAATAGACGTGGTGCGACGTGATGCGGATTGGAACGACGTAGTGCGATGTGGTGCCATGGTCACGTCCTGACACGTATCATGGCCATATCTTGACACGTCCTGACACGTACATTGACCATATCTTGCCATGTCCGGCGACGTCCTGTCACGTACCATGGCCATTGCCTGACACGTCCTGACACGTACAATGACCATATCCTAGCATGTCCTCCGATGTCCTGACACGTACCATGGCCATGGCCTGACACGTCATGACACGTACCATGACCATATCCTGCCATGTCCTGCGACGTCCAGAATCGTGCCATGGCCACATCATGACGCGTCCTGGCAAGTACCATGACTATATCCTGCCATGTCCTGTGACGTCTTGACTCGTGCCATGACCACGCCCTGCCACGTCCTGACGCGTGCCATGGCCATGTCCTGCGACGTCCTGACTCGTGCAATGGCCACGCCCTTCCACTTTTGACGCGTGCCATGGCCATGTCCGGATGCGTCCTGACACGTACCATGGCCATGTCCGGGCGCGTCTCGACTCGTGCCATGGCCACGCCCTGCCATGTCCTGCGACGTCCTGGCTCGTGCCATGGCCACGCCCTGCCATGTCCTGCGATGTCCTGACTCGTGCCATTGCCACGCCCTGACATGTCCAAACACGTCCTGACACGTGCCATGGCATGTCCTGATGCGTCCTGACACGTGCCATGGCCATGTCCTGATCCGTCCTCCGACGTCCTTACTCTTGCCATGGCCACGCCCTGCCAAGTCCTGCAACGTCATGAGTTATGCCATGGCCATGCCCTTCCATGTCCTAACGCGTCCTGACACGTGCCATGGCATGTCCTGATGCGTCCTGACACATGGCATGGCCATGTCTTGACTCGTCCTGCGACGTCCTGACTCGTGCCATTGCCACACCCTGCCATGTCCTGCAACGTCATGAGTCATGCCATGGCCACGCCTTGCCATGTCCTGACGTGTCCTGACACGTGCTAGTGCCACGTCCTGACGCGTCCTGACACGTGCCATGGCCTGGTCCTGACTCGTCCTGCGACGTCCTGACTCGTGCCATGGCCACGCCCTGCCATGTCCTGCGACGTCATAAGTCATGCCATGGCCACGCCCTGCCATGTATTGACGTGTCCTCACACGTGCTGTGCCATCTCCTGACGCGTCCTGACACATGCGACGTCCTGACTCGTGCCATGGCCATGTCCTGACTCGTCCTGCGACGTCCTGACTCGTGCCATGGCCATGTCCTGCAACGTTCTGACTCGTGCCATGGCCACGCCCTTCCACGTCCTGACGCGTGCCATGGCCATGTCCGGACGCATCCTGACACGTACCATAACCATATCCTGCCATGTCCTGTGACGTCCCGACTCGTGCCATGGCCACGCCCTGCCATGTCCTGACGCCTCCTCATACGTGCCATGGCCATGTCCTGACACGTCCTGCGACGTCCTGACTCGTGCCATTGCCACGCCCTGCCATGTCCTGCGACGTCCCGACTCGTGCCATGGCCACGCCCTGCCATGTCCTAACGCGTCCTGACACGTGCCATGGGCATGTCTTGATGCGTCCCGACTCGTGCCATGGCCACGCCCTGCCATGTCCTGACGTGTCCTGACACGTGCCATGGCATGTCCTGATGCGTCCTGACACACCCTGCCACGTCTTGGCACGTGCCATGGCCATGTCTGGACGCGTCCCGACACGTACCATGGCCACGCCCTGCCATGTCCTGCGACGTCCTAACACGTACCATGGCCATAGCCTGACACGTCATGACACATACCATGACCATATCTTACCATGTCGTGCGACGTCTTGAATCGTGCCATGGCCATGTCCTGACACGTCCTGCGATGTCCCGACTCGTGCCATGGCCACGCCCTGCCATGTCCTGCGACGTCCCGACTCGTGCCATGGACACGCCCTGCTATGTCCTGCGACAGACCAACTCGTGCCATCGCCACGCCCTGCCATGTCCTAACGTGTCCTGACACGTGCCATGGCATGTCCTGAGGCGTCCTGACACATGCCATGGCCATGTCCTGATGCGTCCTAACACGTGCCATGGCCATGTCCTGACGCTTCCTGCGACGTCCTAACTTTTACCATGGCAACGCCCTGCCATGTCTTGCAACGTCATGAGTCCTGCCATGGCCACGCCCTGCCATGTCCTGACGCGTCCTGACACGTGCCATGGCATGTCCTGATGCGTCCTAACACACCCTGCCACGTCTTGGCACGTGCCATGGCCATGTCTGGACGCGTCCCGACACGTACCATGGCCACGCCCTGCCATGTCCTGACGCGTCCTGACACGTCCCGACTCGTACCATGGCCATGTCCTGACAAGTCATTCAACGTCCTGACTCGTGCCATGGCCATGCCCTGCCATGTCCTGTGACGTCCTGACTCGTGCCTTGGCCAAGACCCTGCCATGTCCTACGACGTCCCGATTCGCGCCATGGCCATGCCCTGCCATGTCCTGACGCGTCCTGACATGTGGCATGACCATGTCCTGATGCGTCCTGACACGTGTCATGGCCACGCCCTACCATGTCCTGCGACGTCCCGACTCGTGCCATGGACACGTTCTGCCATGTGCTAACGCATCCTGACACGTGCCATGGCCATGTCCTGACTCGTGCTGTGACGTCCTGACTCGTGCCATGGCCATGTCCTGACACGCGTCGACCGGCCGTCTCCCGACGCTACCGCTCAAAACACCCTAGCTTTCAACCACCGCCCCCAATGACGACCAACATCATTGCGCTTGACATGTTTCTAAGCATTGGTTAGAATTAGACGTGGTGCGACGTGATGCGGCTTGGAGCGACGTAGTGCGATGTGGTGCCATGGCCACGTCCTGACACGTACCATGGCCATGTCCTGACACGTCCTTACACGTACCATGACCATATCCTGGCATGTCCTGCGACGTCCTGACACGTACCATGGCCATGGCCTGACACGTCATGACACGTACCATGACCATATCCTGCCATGTCCTGCGACGTCCTGAATCGTGCCATGGCCACGTCATGACGCGTCCTGATATGTACCACGACTATATCCTGCCATGTCCTGTGACATCCTGACTCGTGCCAGGACCACGCCCTGCCACGTCCTGACGCGTGCCATGGCCATGTCCTGCAACGTCCTGACACGTACCATGGCCATGTTCGGACGCGTCCCGACTCGCGCCATGGCCACGCCCTGACATGTCTTGCGACGTCCTGGCTCGTGCCATGGCCACGCCCTGCCATGTCCTGCGATGTCCCGACTCGTGCCATGGCCACGCCCTGCCATGTCCTAACGCGTCCTGACACGTGCCATGGCATGCCCTGATGCGTCCTGACACGTTCCATGGCCATGTCCTGACGCGTCGTGCGACGTCCTTACTCTTGCCATGGCCATGCCCTGCCATGTCCTGCGGCATCATGAGTCATGCCATGGCCACGCTCTGCCATGTCCGGACGTGTCCTGACACGTGCGACTGCCATGTCCTGACGCGTCCCAACACGTGCCATGGCCATGTCCTTACTCGTCGTGCGACGTCCTGACTCGTGCCATGACCACGCCCTGCCATGTCCTGCGGCGTCATGAGTCATGCCATGGCCACGCCCTGCCATGTCCGGACGTGTCCTGACACGTGCTACTGCCATGTCCTGACGCGTCCCAACACGTGCCATGGCCATGTCCTTACTCGTCCTGCGACGTCTTGACTCGTGCCATGACCACGCCCTGCCATGTCCCGCGACGTCATGAGTCATGCCATGGCCACGCCCTGCCATGTCCTGACGCGTCCTGACACGTGCCATGGCATGTCCTGATGCGTCCTGACACGTGCCATGGCCATGTCCTGACGCGTCCTTCGACGTCCTGACTCTTGCCATGACCACGCCCTGCCATGTCCTGCGACGTCATGAGTCATGCCATGGCCATGCCCTGCCATGTCCTGATGTGTCCTGACACGTGCCACTTCCATGTCATGACGCGTCCTGACACGTGCCATGGCCATGTCCTAACGCGTCCTGCGACGTCCTGCGACGTCCTGACTCTTGCCATGGCCATGCCCTGCCATGTCCTGCGACGTCATGAGTCATGCCATGGCCACGCCCTGCCATGTCCGGACGTGTCCTGACACGTGCCGCTGCCATGTCCTGACGCGTCCTGACACGTGCCATGGCCATGTCCTGACTCGTGCCATAGCCACGCCCTGCCATGTCCTGCAACATCATGAGTCATGCCTTGGGCACGCCCTGCCATGTCCTGACGTGTTCTGACATGTTCCGGTGCCATGTCCTGACGTGTCCTGACACGTGCCATGGCCATGTCCTGACTCGACCTTCGACGTCCTAACTCGTTCCATGGCCAAGACCTGCCATGTCCTGCAACATCATGAGTCATGCCATGGACATGCCCTGCCATGTCCTGACGTGTCCTGACGTGTCCTGACACGTGCCAGTGCCAAGTCGTGACGCGTCGTGACACGTGCCATGGCCATGTCCTGACTCGTCCTGCGACGTCCTGATTCGTGCCATGGCCATGTCCTGACAAATGTCGACCGACCGTCGCCCGACGCTACTGCTCGAACTACCCCGACTTTCCACCACCGCTGCCAACGACCACCAACATCATTGCGCTTGACATGTTTCTAAGCATTGGTTAGAATTAGACGTGGTGCAACGTGGTGCGGCTTGGAGCGACGTAGTGCGATGTCGTGCCCTGGTCACGTCCTGATACGTACCATGGCCATGTCCTGACACGTCCTGACACGTACCATGACCAAATCTTGCCATGTCATGCGACGTCCTGTCACGTACCATGGCCATGGCCTGACACGTCCTGACACGTACCATGACCATATCCTGCCATGTCCTGCGACGTCGTGACACGTTCCATTGCAATGGCGTGACACGTCACAACACGTACCATAACCATATCATGCCAATGCTTAGAAACATGTCATGTCCTGACGCGTCCTGACACGTACCATGACCATATCCTGCCATGTCCTGTGACGTCCTGAGTCGTGCCATGACCACGCCCTGCAAAGTCCTGACGCGTGCCATGGCCATTTCCTGCGACGTCCTAACTCGTGCCATGGCCACGCCCTGCCACGTCTTGACGCGTGCCATGGCCATGTCTCGACGCATCCTGACACGTACCATGGCCATATCCTGCCATGTCCTGCGACGTCCTGACTTGTGCTATGGGCACGCCCTGCCATGTCCTGACACGTCCCGACTCGTGCCATGGCCATGTCCTGACGCGTCCTGACACGTGCCATGGCCATGTCCTGACACGTCTTGCGACTTCCCGACTGGTGCCATGGCCATGCCCTGCCATGTCTTGCGACGTCCTGACTCGTGCCATGGCCAAGACCCTTCCATGTTCTGCGACGTCCCGACTCGTTCCATGGCCACTTCTGCCATTTCCTGACGTGTCCTGACATGTGGCATGGCCATGTCCTGATGCGTCCTGACACGTGCCATGGCCACGCCCTGCCATGTCCTGCGACGTCCCGACTCGTGCCATGGACACGTTCTGCCATGTCATGACGCGTCCTGTCACGTGCCATGGCCATGTCCTGACTCGTCCTCTGACGTCCTGACTCGTGCCATGGCCATGTGCTGACACGTGTCGACCGGCCGTCGCCCGATGCTACTGCTCAAACTACCCTGTGTCACGGACCGGATAACTCCTTAGCTATCTTCCGTGCGGCCTTAGTCACAATTCGCACCTGCGATGTGCTAAGTCAGCCTTTCCCCGAAATATTGCCACAACAAAGCTAAGAGAAGCTAAGAAGAGAATCTTGCAAGAATGCTTTGTATTAATCAAGAGAAAGCTTTATGCAAGTATTGGATTGCTTGAATGTTTCTTGGATTTCTTGTTTTTGCCAATGACAAATGCTACTAGCCTATTTATAGTAGCTAGACTCCCTAACCAACTGCTAAGATCTATTTTAATCAATGGCTGTGATCAAAGCTCTAGAGAGTTCTACAATTCTCTACAAATCTCTACACCTAGTAGAATATACAAGATGGGAGTAGAAGGGTCTAGAGTCTTCCATTGGAAGTATCTAGACTTAGCTAGAGAAATGGTGCCATCCGTGCGCCAAATCATCGCCAATGTGTCGCCCAGACATCGCCCGCATGTCATAACCTCTTAGAAAATGCAGGGGCGTGACAACCTCCCCCACCTATTGCGTCGACGCCCTCGTCGACTCTTCGTGGAAAGCCCGGATTTGTTCTTCCAATTGCCAAAGCGCCTCCTTTGGCTCCCAGCTTGCCTCGCTTTCCGGTAGTCCCTTCCACTTGATAAGGTACTCATGTAACGGCTCCTTGAACCGTCGCCGAATCACCCGGTCAGCCATAATGCTTTCAACTTCCCTATCAAATGATGTCGTAATGGTTGGTGGTGCCCGATGTGACTCGTTCCTTATGCGAGGCCAATAGTAGTTAGCCTCTATCAATGCTTGAGTGCGCTCTTGTCCTGGATGACCCGCCCATCGGGTATCATGGCACTCCTTAATGATGTTTTTGCGCAACCTCTCCCATTTGGGAACATAAATTCGTTGTCCCTTGGTGCGCAACAAGTCGCCTTCGACCCAGAATTGTTTAGTTTGCCCATATTTAGCCATCTGCATGTGTTGCTTGGCTAAAGGATCATGCGCCATGCCATCCTTGATAGGATCGAAGAGCTCCGCCTGAACTCTTGACATCGCCGCCAATTCTGCCTTGCGGCTAAGCGCATCCGCCACATAGTTGTCCTGGCCCGGTTTATGCTCCAACTGGATCTTGTGTTCCACCCCACGCCTGGGTGGTAATTTGCGGGGTAACTTGAGTGGCGTCACCTCCTTGGACTCTTCTAGCACGTCCTTGGTGCAAGCGGGGATATTTCCATCATCTCCCCCTTCTTCTTCTTACTTAAGAACGGCTAACCTTGTCTCCTCCCCACGTTGGCGTCCCTTGACCAGCTGCGTGGCACCAAGTTGGAGAGATTTGGATGTCTTGGGAGGGGCAACAATTGAGATCATGCATGGTTCCCCTTCCAAGATCATCAACATGTTGAATATAGGGAACGGGACAGCACTGTACTGCCGAAAGAACTCCATCCCTAGAACAATGGAGTAATCATCCATTGGTGCCACCGAGAAATTCACCCTGCCTGACCCCAGTTGCCAAGCTTCAACTCGGTCCCTTTCACTACGCCGTCCACAGGTTTTGCATCAGTATTCACGGACTTGAGCCAACCCTTTGAGTATGTCACCTGGAGACCCAACCGTTCCGCCTCGGTTGGAGTCATGAAATTATGAGTGGCGCCCGTATCAATCATTAAGTGGGCAGCCTTGTTGTCGACGTGCCCCTGCACGTACATAAGACTCCTATCACCCGCCAGGTGAGGAGTGGGCTTAATGTTCAGTGCGTTAAGCAGCTTAAGATATCCCATGGAAGCTTCATTGCCATGCTCCTGTTGCTCCAACATGCGCTCATGGCTTTTCGCTGTGGGCAGTCCCTCGCCCAGTGTGGTCCTTGACATAGGAAGCAACCCTCCCTTGGTTTGGCCTCCCTTTTGTTGTCTCTGACCTGTTTCCCTTTGTCGCCATGGGTTGTCGGCTTGTGGGTTATGTACTTGGCTCCCCCACCTGTAACCGGCCAAGTCCTTTGAGTCTTGGACTTGGATGACTCGCCTTGGTGCTTGACATGCCCTTTGTCAGCACTAGAGTATTCCTCCAATGTGGCAGCAACTTTGAGTGCCGTCGAGATGTCATCGGCCTTGGACCGTCTTAATTCTTGAACCGCCCATGGTTTATGCCCGGATAAGAAGTTGAACAAGAGATCCTCGTCGCTCATGTGGTCAATTTGTAGCATCAAATTGGAGAATGCCTTGACGTACTCCTTGATCGAATAGCCCTGCTTGAGATACCTCATTTTCGCCCTTGCTTCGCGGCTTACGTGCACCGGGTAGAACTCCGCCTTGAGTTCTTTCTTTAGGGCATCCCAATTGTCAATGACGACTAGCCCTTTGTCCATGTCGGCTCGTTTTCTTCGCCACCAAAGTGCAGCCATGTCGGTGAAATGTAGAGTGGCAGTATGTACTTGGGCCAACCCTGTTAAGTTGAGCGCCTCGAGTAGCACTCCATGTGCCAAAGGTAGTTGTCTATGGTTACAGCGTCTCGAGCTCCGTTGTATTCCTTTGGCTTTAGCAAGTCCATGGCACGGGCAGTGTCTCGAACTTGCACGGTTGATGTCGAGGCAGCTTCTTTCGCCATGAAAGCACTCCTGCACATTGCCCAGTCGGCCTTGGTTTCCTCTACGGCAGTCTTAGATGCCTCCAAGCTTGCCTTAGCTCCATCAATGTCCTGCCTCAAATCTGACAAGGCTTGATACACCTTGGCTTGAAACAAGCTATTCTCATTTGCTAACTCTGCCCCTGCAGCATCAATCCTCTCTTGGAAAGTGTCCAACGAGGTATCGACCTTCTCGACGTACTCTTCTACAGTTTGCTCCGTGCGATCCAACCTCTCTCTTGTATCCGCCATAGCTATCTCAAGCTTAGCTAACCGAGCTTCAAAACTAGCAAGATAGTCACGAGATTTACCTCCTCTTATGTGGTGGTGGGACAGTGCGCTCCTCCTCGCGACCCTTGCGAACTTGCTCCTCACCGCCGCTAGCCATGTCGTGAATGCGCCCAAGCTAACCCACGAACCCTTTCGTAGCGTTGCTCTGATACAAACTGTCACGAACCGGATAACTCCCTAGCTATCTTCCGTGCAGCCTTAGTCACAGTTCGCACCTGCGATGTGCTATGTCAGCCTTTCCCCGAAATATTTCCACAACAAAGCTAAGAGAAGCTAAGAAGAGAAGCTTGCAAGAATTCTTTGTATTAAACAAGAGAAAGCTTTATACAAGTATTGGATTGCTTGAATGTTTCTTGGATTTCTTGTTGTTGCCAGTGACAAATGCTACTAGCCTATTTATAGTAGCTAGACTCCCTAACCAACTGCTAAGATCTATTTTAATCAATGGCTAAGATCAAAGCTCTAGAGAGTTCTACAAATCTCTACACCTAGTAGAATATACAAGATGGGACTAGAAGGGTCTAGAGTCTTCCATTGGAAGGATCTAGACGTAGCTAGAGAAATGCTGCCATCCGTGCACCAAATCATCGCTAATGTGTCGCCCAGTCATCGCCCGCATGCATAACATCTTAGAAAACGTAGGGGCGTGACACCTGACTTTCCACCACCGCCGCCAACGACCACCAACATCGTTGCGCTTCACATGTTTCTAAGCATTGGTTAGAGCTAGACGTGGTGCGACGTGGTGCGGCTTGGAGCGACGTAGTGCGATGTCGTGCCATGGCCACGTCTTGACACGAACTATGGCCATCTCCTGACACGTCCTGACACGTACCATGACCATATCCTGCCATGTCCTACGAAGTCCTGTCACGTACCATGGCTATGGCCTAACACGTCCTGACACGTACCATGACCATATCCTTACATGTCCTACGACGTCCGAACACGTACCATGGCCATGTCCTGACACGTCATGACACATACCATGACCATATCTTGCCATGTCGTGCGACGTCTTGAATCGTGCCATGGCCATGTCCTGACACGTCTTGCGACGTCCCGACTCGTGCCATGGCCACGCCCTGCCATGTCCTGCGACGTCCCGACTCGTGCCATGGCCACGCCCTGCCATGTCCCACGACATCCCGACTCGTGCCATGGCCATGCCCTGCCATGTCCTGATACGTCCCGACACGTGCCATGGCCGCGTCCTGCGAAGTCCTAACTCTTGCCATGGCCACGCCCTGCCATGTCCTAACGTGTCGTGACACGTGCCACTGCCATGTCTTGACGCGTCCTGACACGTGCCATGGCAATGTCCTGACACGTCCTGCGACGTCCTGACTCTTGCCTTGGCCAAGCCCTGCCATTTCTTGCGACGTCATGAGTCATGCCATGGCCACGCCCTGCCATGTCCTAACGTGTTTTGACACATGCCACTGCCTTGTCCTGACGCGTCCTGACATGTGCCATGGCCATGTGCGGACTTGTCCGGCGACGTCCTGACTCGTGCCATGGCCATGTCTTGACACGTGTCGAGCGGCCGTCGCCCGACGCTACCGCTCGAACCACCCCGACTTTCCACTACCGCCTCCAACGACCACCAACATCATTGCGCTTGACATGTTTCTAAGCATTGGTTAGCAATAGACATGGTGCGGCTTGGAGCAACGTAGTGCGATGTCGTGCCATGGCCACGTCTTGACACGTACCATGGCCAAGTCCTGAAACGTCCTGACACGTACCATGACCATACCCTGCCATGTCCTGCGCGTCCTTACACGTACCATGGCCATGGTCTGACACGTCCTGACACGTACCATGACCATATCCTGCCATGTCCTACGATGTCCTTACACGTACCATGGCCATGGATTGACACGTCATGACACGTACCATGATCATATCCTGCCATGTCCTGCGACGTCCTGAATCGTGCCATGGCCACGTCCTGACGCGTCCTGAAACGTACCATGGCCACGTCCTGACGCGTCCTGACACGTACCATGGCCATATCCTGCCATGTCTTGCGACGTCCTTACTCGTGCCATGACCACGCCCTGCCACGTCCTAACGTGTGCCATGGCCATGTGCTGCGACGTCCTGACTCGTGCCATGGCCACGCCCTGCCACATCCTGGCACGTACCATGGCCACGTCCTGACGCGTCCTGACACGTACCATGGCAATATCCTGCCATGTCTTGCGACGTCCTGACTCGTGCCATTACCACGCCCTGCCACGTCCTGACGCGTGCCATGGCCATGTCCTGCGACGTCCTGACTCGTGCCATGGCCACGCCCTGCCACGTTCTCACGCGTGCCATGGCCATGTCCGGACGCGTCCTAACACGTACCATGGCTATATCCTGCCATGTCGTGCGACGTCCTGACTCTTGCCATGGCCACGCCCTGCCATGTCCTGACACGTGCCATGGCCATGCCCGGACACGTCCCGCGACGTCCCAACTCGTGCCATATCCAGGCCCTGCCATGTCCTGCGACGTCCCGACTCATGCCATGGCCATGCCCTGCCATGTCCTGTGACGTCCCGACTCATGCCATGGCCACGCCCTGCCATGTCCTGACACGTGCCATGGCCATGTCCTGACGCGTCCTGACACGTGCCATGGCCATGTCCGGACTCGTCCTGTGACGTCCTGACTCGTGCAATGGTCATGTCTTGACACGAGTCCTCCGGCCGTCACCCGACGGTACTGCTCGAACCACCCTGACTTTCATCCACCGCCGCCAACGACCACCAACATCATTGCGCTTCAAATGTTTCTAAGCATTGATTAGCAATAGACGTGGTGTGACGTGGTGCGCCTTGGAGCGAAGTAGTGCGATGTCGTGCCATGGCCACGTCTTGATACGTACAATGGCCAAGTCCTGACACGTACCATGACCATACCCTGTGTCACGGGGTCGATTTTGGCCAACTCCAAAACAACCCGTGCGGCAGCCAAGCACCAACTTGACTCAGCCTTCACCAATACTCGGCCATAGTTTCAGCAACTTTGGACTTCAATATGTTTGCGCAGCTTTTCAACGTAGTAAGTTTAAATTGAACTTAGGCAACAAAAGTATAACGAATGGGACAGAAATGAACACAAGTTTACAGGAACTCTTTCCCAATTTTGTATTAAACTCCAGAATACAAAGGAACTCAACTCCGAAGTACACTCCTTTTACAAATATGAAGATCACTCTTGACCCTCACAAGACTTAGGACTCTTCCCAAGATAGTAATCATGCACTCTCACACGTTCACACTCTCTTTCACAGTCTAAGTATGCTCTCTCACACTTTCCTGCCTAAAGAATCTGTTTAGCTCTCTCCAGCTTCACTTAAGTCATAAAGGAAAGGATGCTGTCCATTTATATATCATGGAACAGCCCCATGTACACTAGTTGCCCTGGTTTTCAGCTTGCCACTCGCTCACTAAGGTAGTTGACACCCTCAACTACTAGGGACATGTCTAGATCATGGGATCATGGCCCTCAAATCGTGCTAACTCCTGCCAGCATGACAAACAAAGCTCAACCGCTGCCCATGTGCCGGTAACCGCCGTTTGACTTGGTCCTTTCTCATGTTGCTTCCCAATTCCGTGTGTTGGCTTGGACCAGGCGCCAATGCCATTACTTCCAGTTGCATTGCGCCCCAATTAACCTTAACACTGCCCACGAACTTGGCCCTTTGCCGCAACTGGTACCCATGCCAAATCTGCCCGCGCATTACCTTTTCGTTTGCACATTTGCTCCTCTTTGCCCATCCGTTTGTGCCATGTATTGGCATCAATGCCTCTTGCCTTGATGCTATTTTCATGATCAAGTACCGTCCGTAACCTGCAACTCATTGTCAAGCCCTCGCTAAGCTGCCTCAGATCCGTTCAAAGCCTTAGCCCACACTTGCCCGTTTCCCTTTTAGACTTCTGATGCCACTCTTGCACAAGTTTTCAACACTCTTGCTGCCTCTTGACAACACTCTTGTTGTCATGCCGAGCTCCAAAATTGGGTGTCTAACAAACCACCCTCACCTTTTGAAACTCAACGTCCTCGTCGAGGTTATTCAATTTATGAATCCCAGTGGGTCGGAAATAAACGCCCCTTGATCACCTCTATATCCATCTGTCACTGCATTGACATTAGCATATTGTTTATTACTGCTCAACGCATCCAATGCAGCCCTCTTATCCGCGGCAGACATTGCATTCAACGCCACCTTGTTTGGACAGTCCCTCGCTCGATGTGGTCCATCACATATGAAACAACCACCGAATTTGCTGCCCTTCTCCTTGCTCTTGGAAGTTTCAGCCTCCTGCTTTCCCTTCCCTCGATCTTCATGTGCATTCCATTTTCACATTTCTTCCACTCATTTGCCTTGTCCTTCTTTCCCTTGTTGGACTTTGGAGCAGAATCCTCCTCAACATGAAAATCGCCTAATGCATCTGCCACAGTCACCGCACTTGCGAGGTTTTGAATTCTGCCTACGCAACTCCAGTTGCGCCCACTGTTGCAGTCCGCTCATGAAGTTGTGCAACTTGTCCTCCTCCGACATGTTGCTGATGCTAAGCATCAGTGATGTGAACTCTTTCACATACTCTCGAACTGATCCGGTTTCTTTCTGCCTTTTCAGTTTGTCCCTAGCAATCCAAGATGTATTGCTAGTAAGAAATTGATCCTTCAATTCCTTCTTAAGCCGCTCCCACGACTCAATCTTTGGTCTACCCAGACTTTCATCTTCAACCACCCCAGTGCGCAACCATAATTTAGCATCATCACTCAAATACATGCTAATTAAGGTAACTTTCTCTTTCTCATCTTCCACGCGAATAGCCTGAAAGTACTGCTCCATATCCCAAAAAAAATTCTCCAACTCACGTGCACTCCCTGCACCTCCGAATGCCTTAGGTTCAGGTACTCTGACTTTGGGACGTTGAGCACCACGTTGAGCGTCCTCGCCCACAGCACGTTGCAGCACCACTGTCTCGGTCTTCAGCTCCGCATTCTCTCGACTAAGCCTTTCCATTTCTGCCTCTAGAAACGCAAGTCTAGTCAGAAGAGATTGAAGTTCCTCACCTTCCGCAACTTTGCCCACCAATGCTTCCAATTTTGTTAGCCTTTCTCGCAGTTCATTGTTACCACGGCCATGTTGTCGAACAGGACCACGAAATCTGCAACAGCATGTCATGTCTCCGCCACAACACGATCTGCCCTCGATCAGCTCTGATACCAATTGTCACGGGGTCGATTTTGGCCAACTCCAAAACAACCTGTGCGGCAGCCAAGCACCGACTTGACTCAGCCTTCACCAATACTCGGCCAAAGTTTCAGCAACTTTGGACTTCAATATGTTTGCACAGCTTTTCAACGTAGTAAGTTTAAATTGAACTTAGGCAACAAAAGTATAACGAAAGGGACAGAAATGAACACAAGACACAAGTTTACAGGAACTCTTTCCAAACTTTGTATTAAACTTGAGAATACAAAGGAACTCAACTCCGAAGTACGCTCCGTGTACAAATATGAAGATCGCTCTTGACCCTCACAAGACTTAGGACTCTTCCTAAGTTAGTAAACATGCACTCTCACACGTTTACACTCTCTTTTACAGTCTAAGTACGCTCTCTCACACTTTCCTGCCTAAAAAATCTGCTTAGCTCTCTCCAGCTTCACTTAAGTCATAAAAGAAAGGATGCTGTCCATTTATAGATAATGGAACAGCCCCATGTACACTAGTTGCCCTGGTTTTCAGCTTGCCACTCGCCCACTAAGGTAGTTGACACCCTCAACTACTAGGGACATGTCTAGATCATGGGATCATGGCGCTCAAATCATGCTAACTCCTGCCAGCATGATAAACAAAGCTCAACCGTTGCCCATGTGCCGGTAACCGCCGTTTGACTTGGTCCATTCTCATGTTGCTTCCCAATTCCGTGTGTTGGCTTGGACCAGGCGCCAATGCCATTACTTCCAGCTGCATTGCGCCCCAACTAACCTTAACACTGCCCACGAACTTGGCCCTTTGCCGCAACTCGAACCCATGCCAAATCTGCCCGCGCATTGCCTTTTCGTTTGCACATTTGCTTGTCTTTGCCCATCCGTTTGTGCCATGTCTTGGCATCAATGTCTCCTGCCTTGATGCTATTTTCATGGTCAAGTACCGTCCGTAACCTGCAACTCATTGTCAAGCCCTCGCTAAGCTGCCTCAGATCCGTTCAAAGCCTTAGCCCACACTTGCCCGTTTCCCTTTTAGACTTCTGATGCCACTCTTGCACCAGTTTTGCAACACTCTTGCTGCCTCTTGACAACACTCTTGTTGTCATGCCGAGCTCCAAAATTGGGTGTCTAACAAACCACCCTCACCTTTTGAAACTCAACGTCCTCGTCGAGGTTATTCAATTTATGAATCCCAGTGGGTCGGAAATAAACGCCCCTTGATCACCTCTATATCCAGCCGTCACTGCATTGACATTAGCATATTGTTTATTACTGCTGAACGCCTCCAATGCAGCCCTCTTATCCGCGGCAGACATTGCATTCAACGCCACCTTGTTTGGACAGTCCCTCGCTCGATGTGGTCCATCACATATGAAACAACCACCGAATTTGCTGCCCTTCTCCTTGCTCTTGGAAGTTTCAGCCTCCTGCTTTCCCTTCCCTCGATCTTCATGTGCATTCCATTTTCACATTTCTTCCACTCATTTGCCTTGTCCTTCTTTCCCTTGTTGGACTTTGGAGCAGAATCCTCCTCAACATGAAAATCGCCTAATGCATCTGCCACAGTCACCGCACTTGCGAGGTTTTGAATTCTGCCTACGCAACTCCAGTTGCGCCCACTGTTGCAGTCCGCTCATGAAGTTGTGCAACTTGTCCTCCTCCGACATGTTGCTGATGCTAAGCATCAGTGATGTGAACTCTTTCACATACTCTCGAACTTATCCGGTTTCTTTCTGCCTTTTCAGTTTGTCCCTAGCAATCCAAGATGTATTGCTAGGAAGAAATTAATCCTTCAATTCCTTCTTAAGCCGCTCCCACGACTCAATCTTTGGTCTACCCAAACTTTCATCTTCAACCACCCGAGTGCACAACCATAATTTAGCATCATCACTCAAATACATGCTAATTAAGGTAACTTTCTCTTTCTCATCTTCCACGCGAATAGACTGAAAGTACTGCTCCATATACCAAAGAAAATTCTCCTACTCACGTGCACTCCTTGCACCTCTGAATGCCATAGGTTCAGGTACTCTGACTTTGGGACGTTCAGCACCACGTTGAGCGTCCTCGCCCACAGCACGTCGCAGCACCACTGTCTGGGTCTTCAGCTCCGCATTCTCTCGACTAAGCCTTGCCATTTCTGCCTCTAGAAACGCAAGTCTAGTCACAAGAGACTGAAGTTCCTCACCTTCCGCAACATTACCCACCAATGCTTCCAATTTTGTTAGCCTTTCTCGCAGTTCATTGTTACCACCGGCCATGTTCTCGAACAGGACCACGAAATCTGCAACAGCATGTCATGTCTCCGCCACAACACGATCTGCCCTCGATCAGCTCTGATACCAATTGTCACGGGGTCGATTTTGGCCAACTCCAAAACAACCCGTGCGGCAGCCAAGCACCGACTTGACTCAGCCTACACCAATACTAGGCCAAAGTTTCAGCAACTTTGGACTTCAATATATTTGCACAGCTTTTCAACGTAGTAAGTTTAAATTGAACTTAGGCAACAAAAGTATAACGAAAGGGACAGAAATGAACACAAGACACAAGTTTACAGGAACTCTTTCCCAACTTTGTCATAAACTTGAGAATACAAAGGAACTCAACTCCGAAGTACACTCCGTGTACAAATATGAAGATCCCTCTTGACCCTCACAAGACTTAGGACTCTTCCTAAGTTAGTAAACATGCACTATCACACGTTTACACTCTCTTTTACAGTCTAAGTACGCTCTCTCACACTTTCCTGCCTAATGAATCTGTTTAGCTCTCTCCAGCTTCACTTAAGTCATAAAGGAAAGGATGCTGTCCATTTATAGATCATGGAACAGCCCCATGTACACTAGTTGCCCTGGTTTTCAGCTTGCCACTCGCCCACTAAGGTAGTTGACACGCTCAACTACTAGGGACATGTCTACATCATGGGATCATGGCCCTCAAATCGTGCTAACTCCTGCCAGCATGATAAAAAAAGCTCAACCGCTGCCCGTGTGCACAGCATGTGCCGGTAACCGCCGTTAGACTTGGTCCATTCTCATGTTGCTGCCCAATTTCGTGTGTTGGCTTGGACAAGGCACCAATGCCATTGCTTCCAGCTGCATTGCGCCCCAATTAGCCTTAACACTCCCCACGAACTTGGCCTTTTGCCGCAACTCGAACCCATGCCAAATCTGCCCGCGCATTGCCTTTCTGTTTTCACATTTGCTTGTCTTTGCCCATCCGTTTGTGCCATGTCTTGGCATCAATGCCTCTTGCCTTGATGCTATTTTCATGATCAAGTTCTGTCCGTAACCCGCAACTCATTGTCAAGCCCTCGCTAAGCTGCCTCGGATCCGCTCAAAGCCTTAGCCCACACTTGCCTGTTTCCCTTTTAGACTTCTGATGCCACTCTTGCACCAATTTTGCAACACTCCCTTGCTGCCGCTTGACAACACTCTTGTTGTCATGCCGAGCTCCAAAATTGGGTGTCTAACACCCTTCGATGTCCTGCCCGTCCTTACACGTACCATGGCCATGGCCTGACACGTCCTGACACGTACCATGACAATATCCTGCCATGTCCTGCGATGTCCTTATACGTACCATGGCCATGGCCTGACACGTCATGACACGTACCATGATCATATCCTGCTATGTCCTCCGACATCCTGAATCGTGCCATGGCCACATCCTGACGCGTCCTAACACGTACCATGGCCACGTCCTGACGCGTCCTGACACGTACCATGGCCATATCCTGCCATGTCTTGCGACGTCCTGACTCGTGCCATGACCACGCCCTGCCACGTCCTAACGCGTGCCTTGGCCATGTCCTGCGACATCCTGACTCGTGCCATGGCCATGCCCTGCCACGTCCTGACACGTACCATGGCCGCGTCCTGATGCGTCCTGACACGTACCATGGCCATATCCTGCCAAGTCTTGAGACGTCATGAATCGTGCCATGACAACGCCCTGCCACGTCCTGACGCGTGCCATGGCCATATCCTGCGACGTCCTGACACGCCACGCCCTGCCACGTCCTGACGCGTGCCATGGCCATGTCCTGACACGTGTCGACCGGCCGTCGCCCGACGCTACCGCTCAAAACACCCTGCGACGTCCCGACTCGTGCCATGGCCCCGCCCTGTCACGTCCTGACGCGTGCCATGGCCATGTCCGAACGCGTCCTGACACGTACGTCCTGACTCGTGCCATGGCTACGCCCTGCAATGTCGTGACGTGTCCTGACACGTGCCATGGCATGTCCTGATGCATCCGGACACGTGCCATGGCCATGTCCTAACGAGTCCTGCGACGTCCTGACCCTTGCCTTGGCCACGCCCTGCCATGTCCTGCGACGTCATGAGTCATGCCATGGCCATGCGCTGACATGTCCTGATGTGTCCTGACACGTGCCACTGCCATGTCCTGACGCGTCCTAACACGTGCCATGGCCATGTCCTGATGCGTCTTGCGACGTCCTGACTCTTGCCATGGCCGCGCCCTGCCATGTCCTGCGACGTCATGAGTCATGCCATGGCCACGCCCTGCCATGTCCAGACGTGTTCTGACACGTGCCAGTGCCATGTCCTGACGCATCCTGACACGTGCCATGGCCATGTCCTGACTCGTCGTGCGATGTCGTGACTCGTGCCATGGCCACGCCCTGCCATGTCCTGCGACGTCATGAGTCATGCCATGGCCACGCTCTGCCATGTCTTGACGTGTCTTGACACGTGCCAGTGCCATGTCCTGACGCGTCCTGACACATGCCATGGCCATATCCTGACTCGTCCTGCGACGTCCTGACTCGTGCCATGGCCATGTACTGCGACGTCCTGACTCGTGCCATGGCCACGCCCTGCCACGTCCTGACGCGTGCCATGGCCATGTCCGGACGCGTCCCGACACGTACCATAACCATATCCTGCCATGTCCTGCGACGTCCTGACTCGTGCCATGGCCATGCCCTGCCATGTCCTAACGCGTCCTGACACGTGCCATGGCCATGTCTTGACACGTCCTGCGACGTCCCTACTCGTGCCATGGCCACGCCCTTCCATGTTCTGCGACGTCCCAACTCGTGCCATGGCCACGCCCTGCTTTGTCCTGCGACGTCCTGACTCATGCCATGGCCACGCCCTGCCACGTCCTGACGCGTGCCATGGCCATGTCCGGATGCGTCCGGACACGTACCATAACCATATCCTGCCATGTCCTGCAACGTCCTGACTCGTGCCATGGCCATGCCCTGCCATGTCCTGACGCGTCCTGACACGTGCCATGGTCATGGCCTGACACGTCCAAGGACGTCCCGACTCGTGCCATGGCCACGCCCGACCATGTTCTGCAACGTCCCGTCTCGTGCCATGGCCACGCCCTGCCATGTCCTGCAACGTCACGACTCGTGCCATGGCCACACCCTGCCATGTCCTGACGCGTCCTGACACGTGCCATGGCATGTCCTGATGCGTCCTGACACGTGCCATGGCCATGTCCTGACTCGTCCTGCGACGTCCTAAATCTTTCCATGTCCACGCCCTGCCATGTCCTGCGACGTCATAAGTCATGCCATGGCCATGCCCTGCTATGTCCATATGTGTCTTGACACTTGCCACTGCCATGTCCTGACGCGTCCTGACACGTGCCATGGCCATGTCCTGACGCGTCCTGCGACGTCTTGACTCTGGCCAGGGCCACGCCCTGCCATGTCCTGCGACGTCATGAGTCATTCCATGGCCACGCCCTGCCATGTCCGGACGTGTTCTGACACGTGCCACTGCCTTGTCCTGACGCGTCCTGACACGTGCCATGGCCATGTCCTGACTAATCCTGCGACGTCCTGACTCGTGCCATGGCCACTCCCTGCCATGTCCTACGACGTCATGAGTCATGCCATGGCCATGCCCTACCATGTCCTTACTTGTCCTGACACGTGCCAGTGCCATGTCTTGACGCGTCCTGACACGTGCAATGGCCATGTCCTGACTCGTCGTGCTACGTCGTGACTCGTGCCATGGCCACGCCCTGCCCTGTCCTGCGACGTCATGAGTCATGCCATGGCCACGCCCTGCCATGTCTTGACGTGTCTTGACACGTGCCAGTGCCATGTCCTGACGCGTCCTGACACATGCTATGGCCATAGCCTGACTCGTCCTGCGATGTTCTAACTCGTGCCATGGCCATGTCCTGCGACGTCCTGACTCGTGCAATGGCCACGCCCTGCCACGTCCTGACACGTGCCATGGCCATGTCCGGACGCGTCCTGACACGTACCATAACCATATCCTGCCATGTCCTGCGACGTTCTGACTCGTGCCATGGCCATGCCCTGCCATGTCCTGACGCGTCATGACACGTGCCATGGCCATGTCCTGACACGTCCTGGGACGTCCCAACTCGTGCCATGGCCACGCCCTGCCATTTTCTGCGACGTCCCGACTCGTGTAATGGCCTCGCCCTGCCATGTCCTGCGACGTCCTGACTCGTGCCATGGCCACGCCCTGCCATGTCCTGACGCGTCCTGACACGTGCCATGGCATGTCCTGATGCATCCTGACACGTGCCATGGCCATGTCCTGACGCGTCCTGTGACGTCCTAACTCTTTCCATGTCCACACCTTGCCATGTCCTGCGACGTCATAAGTCATGCCATGGCCATGCCCTGCTATGTCCTGATGTGTCCTGACACGTGCCACTGCCATGTCCTGACGCGTCCTGACACGTGCCATGGCCATGTCCTGACGCGTCCTGCGACGTCCTGACTCTTGCCATGGCCACGCCCTGCCATGTCCTGCGACGTCATGAGTCATGCGATGGCCATGCCCTGCCATGTCCGGACGTGTTCTGACACGTGCCACTGCCTTGTCCTGACGCGTCCTGACACGTGCCATGGCCATGTCCTGACTCGTCCTGCAACGTCCTGACTCGTGCCATGGCCACGCCTTGCCATGTCCTGTGACGTCATCAGTCATGCCATGGCCATGCCCTACCATGTCCTTACTTGTCCTGACACGTGACAGTGCCATGTCTTGACGCGTCCTGACACATGCAATGGCCATGTCCTGACTCGTCGTGCTACGTCGTGACTCGTGCCATGGCCACGCCCTGCCATGTCATGCGACGTCATGAGTCATGCCATGGCCACGCCCTGCCATGTCTTGACGTGTCTTGACACGTGCCAGTGCCATGTCCTGACGCGTCCTGACACATGCCATGGCCGTATCCTGACTCGTTCTGCGATGTTCTAACTCATGCCATGGCCATGTCCTGCGACGTCCTGACTCGTGCCATGGCCACGTCCTGACGCGTGCCATGGCCATGTCCGGACGCGTCCTGACAAGTACCATAACCATATCTTGCCATGTCCTGCGACGTCCTGACTCGTGCCATGGGCATGCCCTGCCATGTCCTGACGCGTCCTGACACGTGCCATGGCCATGTCCTGACACGTCTTGGGACGTCCCGATTCGTGCCATGGCCATGCCTTGCCATGTTCTGCTACGTCCCTACTCGTGCCATGGCCACGCCCTACCATGTCCGGCGACGTCCCAACTCGTGCCACGGCCACGCTCTGCCATGTCCTGACACGTCCTGACACGTGCCATGGCATGTCCTTATGCGTCCTGACACGTGCCATGGCCATGTCCTGACGCGTCCTGCGACGTCCTGACTCTTGCCATGGCCACGCCTTGCCATGTCCTGCGACGTCATGACTCATGCCATGGCCACGCCCTGCCATATCCAGACGTGTCCTGACACGTTTCACTGCCTTGTCCTGACGCGTCTTGACACGTGCCATGGCCATGTCCTGACCCGTCCTGCGACGTCCTGACTCGTGCCATGGCCACGCCCTGCCATGTCCTGCGACGTCATGAGTCATGCCATGGCCATGCCCTACCATGTCCTTACTTGTTCTGACACGTGCCAGTGCCATGTCTTGACGCGTCCTGACACATGCAATGGCCATGTCCTGACTCGTCGTGCTACGTCGTGACTCGTGCCATGGCCACGCCCTGCGATGTCCTGCGACGTCATGAGTCATGCCATGGCCACGCCCTGCCATGTCTTGACGTGTCTTGACACGTGCCAGTGCCATGTCCTGACGCGTCCTTACACATGCCATGGCCATATCCTGACTCGTCCTACGACGTTCTAACTCGTGCCATGGCCATGGTCTGCGACGTCCTGACTCTTGCCATGGCCACGCCCTGCCACGTTTTGGCGCGTGCCATGGCCATGTCCGGACGCGTCCTGACACGTACCATAACCATATCCTGCCATGTCCTGCAACGTCCAGACTCGTGCCATGGCCATGCCCTGCCATGTCCTGACGCGTCCTGACACGTGGCATGGCCATGTCCTGACTCGTCTTGGGACGTCCCGACTCGTGCCATGGCCACGCCCTGCCCATGTTCTTTGACGTCCCGACTCATGCCATGGCCACGCCCTGCCATGTCCTGCGACGTCCCGACTCGTGCCATGGCCACGCCCTGCCATGTCCTGACGCGTCCTGACACGTGCCATGGGATGTCCTTATGCGTCCTGACACGTGCCATGGCCATGTCCTGACGCGTCCTGCGACGTCCTGACTCTTGCCATGGCCACGCCCTGCCATGTCCTGCGACGTCATGAGTCATGCCATGGCCACGCCCTGCCATGTCCTGACGTGTCATGACACGTGCCACTGAAATGTCTTGACACGTCCTGATACGTGCCATGGCCATGTCCTGACTTGTCCTGCGTCGTCCTAACTCGTGCCATGGCCATGTCCTGACACGTGTCGACCGGCTGTCGCCCGACGCTACTGCTCGAACCACCCCGACTTTCCACCACCGCTGCCAACGACCACCAACATCATTGCGCATGACATGTTTTTAAGCATTGGTTAGAATTAGACGTGGTGGACGTGGTACGTCCCGACTCGTGCCATGGCCTCGCGCTGCCATGTCCTGCGACGTCCCGACTCGTGCCATTGCTACCCCCTGCCATGTCATGCGACGTCCCGACTCGTGCCATGGCCACGCCCTGCAATGTCCTGACGCGTCCTGACACGTGCCATGGCCATGTCCTGACGTGTCCTGACACGTGCCACTGCCATGTCTTGACGCGTCCTGACACGTGCCATGGCCTTGTCCGGACTCGTCCTGCGACGTCCTGACTCGTGCCATGGCCATGTCCTTACATGTGTCGACTAGCCGTCGCCTGACGCTACCGCTCAAACCACCCTGACTTTCCACCACCGCAGCCAACGACCACAAACATCATTGCGCTTGACCTGTTTCAATGCATTGGTTAGAATTAGATGTGGTGCGATGTGATGCAGCTTGGAGCGACGTAGTGCGACTTCGTGCCATGGCCACGTCCTGACACGTACCATGGCTATGTCCCGACACGTCCTAATACGTACCATGACCATATCCTGCCATGTCCTTCGACGTCCTGTCACGTACCATGGCCATGGACTGACACGTACCATGACCATATCCTGCCATGTCCTGCGACATCCTGAATTGTGCCATGGCCGCGTCGTGACGCATCCTGACACATACCATGACCATATCCTGCCATGTCCTGTGACGTCCTGACTCGTGCCATGACCATGCCCTGCCACGTCCTGACGCGTGCCATGGCCAGGTCCTGCGACGTCCTGACTCGTGCCATGGCCACGCCCTGCCACGTCCTGACGCGTGGCATGGCCATGTCCGGACGTCCTGACTCGTGCCATGGCCACGCCCTGCCATGTCCTGACGCGTCCTCACACGTGCCATGGCCATTTCGTGACACGTCCGGCGATGTCCCGACTCGTGCCATGGCCACGCCCTGCCATGTCCTGCGACGTCGCGGCTCCTGCCATGGCAACACCCTGCCATGTCCTGCGATGTTTCGACTCGTGCCATGGCCACGCCCTGCCATGTCCTGACGCGTCCTGACACGTGCCACTGCCATGTCCTGACGCGTCCTAACACGTGCCATGGCCATGTCCTGACACGTCCTGCGACGTCCTGACTCTTTCCATGGCTATGCCCTGCCATGTCCTGCGACGTCATGAGTCATGCCATGGCAACGCCATGCCATGTCCGGACGTGTTCTTACACGTGCCACTGCCATGTCCTGACGCGTCCTGACACGTGCCATGTCCATGTCCTGACTCGTCCTGCGACGTCCTGACTCTTCCATGGTGACGCCCTGCCATGTCATGCGACGTCATGAGTCATGCCATGGCCACGCCCTGCCATGTCTGGACGTGTTCTGACACGTGCCACTTCCATGTCTTGACGCGTCCTGACACGTGCCATGGCCATGTCCAAACTCGTCCTGCGTCGTCCTAACTCGTGCCATGGCCACGCCCTGCCATGTCCTGCGACGTCATGAGTCATGCCATGGCAACGCCCTGCCATGTCCTTACATGTCCTGACACATGCCAGTGCCATGTCCTGACGCGTCCTGACACGTGCCATGGCCATGTCTTGACTCGTCTTGCGACGTCGTGACTCATGCCATGGCCATGCCCTACCATGTCCTGCGATGTCATGAGTTATGCCATGGCCACGCCCTGCCATGTCTTGACGTGTCTTGACACGTGCCAGTGCCATGTCCTGACGCGTCCTGACACATGCCATGGCCATGTCCTGCCTCGTCTTGCGACGTCGTGACTCATGCCATGGCCACGCCCTGCCATATCCTGGGACGTCATGAGTCATGCCATGGCCACGCCCTGCCATGTCTTGACGTGTCTTGACACGTGCCAGTGCCATGTCCTGACGCGTCCTGACACATGCCATGGCCATATCCTGACTCGTCCTGCGACGTCCTGACTCGTGCCATGGCCACGCCCTGCCACGTCCTAACGCGTGCCATGGCCATGTCCGTACGCGTCCTGACACGTACCATAACCGTATCGTGCCATGTCCTATGACGTCCTGACTCGTGCCATGGCCATGCCCTTCCATGTCCTAACGCGTCCTGACACGTGCCATGGCCATGTCCTGACACGTCCTATGACGTCCCGACTGGTGCCATGGCCACGCCCTGCCATGTTCTGCGACGTCCCGACTCGTGCCATGGCCACGCCCTGCCATGTCCTGCGATGTCCCGACTCGTGCCATGGCCACGCCCTGCCATGTCCTGACGCGTCCTGACACGTGCCATGGCATGTCCTGATGAGTCCTGACACGTGCCATGGCCATGTCCTGACGCGTCCTGCGATGTCCTAACTCTTTCCATGGCCACGCCTTGCCATGTCCTGCGACGTCATGTGTCATGCCATGGCCATGCCCTGCCATGTCCTGATGTGTCCTGACACGTGCCACTGCCATGTCCTGACGCGTCCTGACACGTGCCATGGCCATGACCTGACTCGTCCTGTGACGCCCTAATTCGGGCGATGGCCACGCCCTACCATGTCCTTCGACATCTTGAGTCATGCCATGGCCACGCGCTGCCATGTCCTGACATGTCCTGACACGTGCCAGTGCCATGTCCTGACGCGTCCTGACACGTGCCATGGCCATGTCCTGACTCGTCGTGCGATGTCGTGACTCGTGCCATGGCCACGCCCTGCCATGTCCTGCGACGTCATGAGTCATTCCATGGCCACGCCCTGCCATGTCTTGACGTGTCTTGACACGTGCCAGTGCCATGTCCTGACGCGTCCTGACACATGCCATGGCCATATCTTGACTCGTCCTGCGACGTCCTGACTCATGCCATGGCCATGTCCTGCAACGTCCTGACTCGTGCCATGGCCACGCCCTGCCATGTCCTGACGCGTGCCATGGCCATGTCCGGACGCGTCCTGACACGTACCATAACCATATCCTGGCATGTCCTGCGACGTCCAGACTCGTGCCATGGCCATGCCCTGCCATGTCCTGACGCGTCCTGACATGTGCCATGGCCATGTCCTGACACGTCCTGCGACGCCACGACTCGTGCCATGGCCACGCCCTGCCATGTTCTGCGACGTCCTGACTCGTGCCATGGCCATGCCCTGCCATGTCCTGCGACGTCCCGACTCGTGCCATGGCCACGCCCTGCCATGTCCTGACGCGTCCTGACACGTGCCATGGCATGTCCTGATGCGTCCTGACACGTGCCATGGCCATGTCCTGACGCGTCCTGCGACGTCCTGACTCTTTCCATGGCTATGCCCTGCCATGTCCTGCGACGTCATGACTCATGCCATGGCCACGCCCTGCCATATCCGGACGTGTTCTGACACGTTTCACTGCCTTGTCCTGACGCGTCTTGACACGTGCCATGGCCATGTCCTGACCCGTCCTGCGACGTCCTAACTCGTGCCATGGCCACGCCCTGCCATGTCCTGCGACGTCATGAGTCATGCCATGGCCATGCCCTACCATGTCCTTACTTTTTCTGACACGTGCCAGTGCCATGTCTTGACGCGTCCTGACACATGCAATGGCCATGTCCTGACTCGTCGTGCTACGTCGTGACTCGTGCCATGGACACGCCCTGCCATGTCCTGCGACGTCATGAGTCATGCCATGGCCACGCCCTGCCATGTCTTGACGTGTCTTGACACGTGCCAGTGCCATGTCCTGACGCGTCCTTACACATGCCATGGCCATATCCTGACTCGTCCTACGACGTTCTAACTCGTGCCATGGCCATGGTCTGCGACGTCCTCACTCTTGCCATGGCCACGCCCTGCCACGTTTTGACGCGTGCCATGGCCATGTCCGGACGCGTCCTGACACGTACCATAACCATATCCTGCCATGTCCTGCAACGTCCAGACTCGTGCCATGGCCATGCCCTGCCATGTCCTGACGCGTCCTGACACGTGGCATGGCCATGTCCTGACTCGTCTTGGGACGTCCCGACTCGTGCCATGGCCACGCCCTGCCCATGTTCTTTGACGTCCCGACTCATGCCATGGCCACGCCCTGCCATGTCCTGCGACGTCCCGACTCGTGCCATGGCCACGCCCTGCCATGTCCTGACGCGTCCTGACACGTGCCATGGCATGTCCTTATGCGTCCTGACACGTGCCATGGCCATGTCCTGACGCGTCCTGCGACGTCCTGACTCTTGCCATGGCCACGCCCTGCCATGTCCTGCGACGTCATGAGTCATGCCATGGCCACGCCCTGCCATGTCCTGACGTGTCATGACACGTGCCACTGAAATGTCTTGACACGTCCTGATACGTGCCATGGCCTTGTCCTGACTTGTCCTGCGTCGTCCTAACTCGTGCCATGGCCATGTCCTGACACGTGTCGACCGGCTGTCGCCCGACGCTACTGCTCGAACCACCCCGACTTTCCACCACCGCTGCCAACGACCACCAACATCATTGCGTATGACATGTTTTTAAGCATTGGTTAGAATTAGACGTGGTGGACGTGGTACGTCCCGACTCGTGCCATGGCCTCGCCCTGCCATGTCCTGCGACGTCCCGACTCGTGCCATTGCCACCCCCTGCCATGTCATGCGACGTCCCGACTCGTGCCATGGCCACGCCCTGCAATGTCCTGACGCGTCCTGACACGTGCCATGGCCATGTCCTGACGTGTCCTGACACGTGCCACTGCCATGTCTTGACGCGTTCTGACACGTGCCATGGCCTTGTCCGGACTCGTCCTGCGACGTCCTGACTCGTGCCATGGCCATGTCCTTACACGTGTCGACTAGCCGTCGCCCGACGCTACCGCTCAAACCACCCTGACTTTCCACCACCGCAGCCAACGACCACAAACATCATTGCGCTTGACCTGTTTCAATGCATTGGTTAGAATTAGATGTGGTGCGATGTGATGCAGCTTGGAGTGACGTAGTGCGACTTCGTGCCATGGCCACGTCCTGACACGTACCATGGCTATGTCCCGAATGAATCTGTTTAGCTCTCTCCAGCTTCACTTAAGTCATAAAGGAAAGGATGCTGTCCATTTATAGATCATGGAACAGCCCCATGTACACTAGTTGCCCTGGTTTTCAGCTTGCCACTCGCCCACTAAGGTAGTTGACACGCTCAACTACTAGGGACATGTCTACATCATGGGATCATGGCCCTCAAATCGTGCTAACTCCTGCCAGCATGATAAAAAAAGCTCAACCGCTGCCCGTGTGCACAGCATGTGCTGGTAACCGCCGTTAGACTTGGTCCATTCTCATGTTGCTGCCCAATTCCGTGTGTTGGCTTGGACAAGGCACCAATGCCATTGCTTCCAGCTGCATTGCGCCCCAATTAGCCTTAACACTCCCCACGAACTTGGCCTTTTGCCGCAACTCGAACCCATGCCAAATCTGCCCGCGCATTGCCTTTCTGTTTTCACATTTGCTTGTCTTTGCCCATCCGTTTGTGCCATGTCTTGGCATCAATGCCTCTTGCCTTGATGCTATTTTCATGATCAAGTTCTGTCCGTAACCCGCAACTCATTGTCAAGCCCTCGCTAAGCTGCCTCGGATCCGTTCAAAGCCTTAGCCCACACTTGCCTGTTTCCCTTTTAGACTTCTGATGCCACTCTTGCACCAATTTTGCAACACTCCCTTGCTGCCTCTTGACAACACTCTTGTTGTCATGCCGAGCTCCAAAATTGGGTGTCTAACACCCTTCGATGTCCTGCCCGTCCTTACACGTACCATGGCCATGGCCTGACACGTCCTGACACGTACCATGACAATATCCTGCCATGTCCTGCGACGTCCTTATACGTACCATGGCCATGGCCTGACACGTCATGACACGTACCATGATCATATCCTGCTATGTCCTCCGACATCCTGAATCGTGCCATGGCCACATCCTGACGCGTCCTAACACGTACCATGGCCACGTCCTGACGCGTCCTGACACGTACCATGGCCATATCCTGCCATGTCTTGCGACGTCCTGACTCGTGCCATGACCACGCCCTGCCACGTCCTAACGCGTGCCTTGGCCATGTCCTGCGACATCCTGACTCGTGCCATGGCCATGCCCTGCCACGTCCTGACACGTACCATGGCCGCGTCCTGATGCGTCCTGACACGTACCATGGCCATATCCTGCCAAGTCTTGAGACGTCATGAATCATGCCATGACAACGCCCTGCCACGTCCTGACGCGTGCCATGGCCATATCCTGCGACGTCCTGACACGCCACGCCCTGCCACGTCCTGACGCGTGCCATGGCCATGTCCTGACACGTGTCGACCGGCCGTCGCCCGACGCTACCGCTCAAAACACCCTGCGACGTCCCGACTCGTGCCATGGCACCGCCCTGTCACGTCCTGACGCGTGCCATGGACATGTCCGAACGCGTCCTGACACGTACGTCCTGACTCGTGCCATGGCTACGCCCTGCAATGTCGTGACATGTCCTGACACGTGCCATGGCATGTCCTGATGCATCCGGACACGTGCCATGGCCATGTCCTAACGAGTCCTGCGACGTCCTGACCCTTGCCTTGGCCACGCCCTGCCATGTCCTGCGACGTCATGAGTCATGCCATGGCCATGCGCTGACATGTCCTGATGTGTCCTGACACGTGCCACTGCCATGTCCTGACGCGTCCTAACACGTGCCATGGCCATGTCCTGACGCGTCTTGCGACGTCCTGACTCTTGCCATGGCCGCGCCCTGCCATGTCCTGCGACGTCATGAGTCATGCCATGGCCACGCCCTGCCATGTCCAGACGTGTTCTGACACGTGCCAGTGCCATGTCCTGACGCATCCTGACACGTGCCATGGCCATGTCCTGACTCGTCGTGCGATGTCGTGACTCGTGCCATGGCCACGCCCTGCCATGTCCTGCGACGTCATGAGTCATGCCATGGCCACGCTCTGCCATGTCTTGACGTGTCTTGACACGTGCCAGTGCCATGTCCTGACGCGTCCTGACACATGCCATGGCCATATCATGACTCGTCCTGCGACGTCCTGACTCGTGCCATGGCCATGTACTGCGACGTCCTGACTCGTGCCATGGCCACGCCCTGCCACGTCCTGACGCGTGCCATGGCCATGTCCGGACGCGTCCCGACACGTACCATAACCATATCCTGCCATGTCCTGCGACGTCCTGACTCGTGCCATGGCCATGCCCTGCCATGTCCTAACGCGTCCTGACACGTGCCATGGCCATGTCTTGACACGTCCTGCGACGTCCCTACTCGTGCCATGGCCACGCCCTGCCATGTTCTGCGACGTCCCAACTCGTGCCATGGCCACGCCTTGCTTTGTCCTGCGACGTCCCGACTCGTGCCATGGCCACGCCCTGCCATGTCCTGATGCGTCATGACACGTGCCATGGCATGTCTTGATGCGTCCTGACACGTGCCATGGCCATGTCCTGACGCGTCCTGCGACGTCCAACTCATTCCATGGCCACGCCCTGCCATGTCCTGCGACGTCATAAGTCATGCCATGGCCATGCCCTTCCATGTCCTGATGTGTCCTGACACGTGCCACTGCCATGTACTGGCGCGTCCTGACACGTGCCATGGCCATGTCCTGAGTTGTCCTGCGACGCCCTGACTCGTGCCATGGCCATGTCCTGACACGTGTCGACCGGCCGTCACCCGACGCTACCGCTCAAAACACCCTGCGACGTCCCGACTCGTGCCATGGCCACGCCCTGTCACGTCCTGACGCGTGCCATGGCCATGTCCGGATGCGTCCTGACACGTACGTCCTGACTCGTGCCATGGCCACGCCCTGCAATGTCGTGACGTGTCCTGACACGTGCCATGGCATGTCCTGATGCGTCCGAACATGTGCCATGGCCATGTCCTGACGAGTCCTGCGACGTCCTGACTCTTGCCTCGGCCACGCCCTGCCATGCCCTGCGACGTCATGAGTCATGCCATAGCCATGCCCTGACATGTCCTGATGTGTCCTGACATGTGCCACTGCCATGTCCTGACGCGTCCTAACACGTGCCATGCCCACGCCCTGCCATGGCCACGCCTTGCCACGTCCTGACTCGTGCCATGGCCACGCCCTGCCACGTCCTGACGCGTGCCATGGCCATGTCCGGACGCGTCCAGACACGTACCATAACCATATCCTGCCATGTACTGCGACGTCCTGACTCGTGCCATGGCCATGGCCATGCCCTGCCATGTCCTAACGCGTCCTTACACGTGCCATGGCCATGTCCTGACACGTCCTGCGACGTCCCGACTCGTGCCATGGCCACGCCCTGCCATGTTCTGCAACGTCCCGACTCGTGCCATGGCCATGCCCTGCCATGTCCTGCGACGTCCCGACTCGTGCCATGGCCACGCCCTGCCATGTCCTGACGCGTCCTGATGCGTCCTGACACGTGCCATGGCCATGTCCTGACGCATCCTGCGACGTCCTATCTCTTTCCATGTCCACGCCCTCCATGTCCTGCGACGCAATAAGTCTTGCCATGGCCATGCCCTGCCATGTCCTGATGTGTCCTGACACGTGCCACTGCCATGTCCTGACGCGTCCTGACACGTGCCATGGCCATGTCCTGACGCGTTCTGCAACGTCCTGACTCTTGCCATGGCCACGCCCTGCCATGTCCTGCGACGTCATGAGTCATGCCATGGCCATGCCCTGCCATGTCCAGCACGTGTCAGGACGCGTCAGGACGTGGCACTAGCACGTGTCAGGACACGTCAGGACATGGCAAGGCGTGGCCATGGCATGACTCATGACGTTGCAGGACATGGCAGGGTGTGGCAATGGCACGAGTAAGGACGTCGCAGGACGAGTCAAGACATGGCCATGCCATGTGTCAGGACGCATCAGGACATGCCATGGCACGTGTCAGGACGCGTTAGGACATGGAAGGGCATGGCCATGGCATGACTCATGACGTCGCAGGACTTGGCAGGGCGTGGCCATGGCAAGAGTAAGGACGTCGGAGGACGCATCAGGACATGGCCATGGCACGTGTCAGGACGCATCAGGACATGCCATGGCACGTGTCAGGACGTGTTTGGACATGTCAGGGCGTGGCAATGGCACGAGTCGGGACATCGCAGGACATGGCAGGGCGTGGCCATGGCACGAGCCAGGACGTCGCAGGACATGGCAGGGCGTGGCCATGGCACGAGTCGAGACGCGTCCGGACATGGCCATGGTACGTGTCAGGATGCATCCGGACATGGCCATGGCACGCGTCAAAAGTGGCAGGGCGTGGCCATTGCACGAGTCAGGACGTCGCAGGACATGGCCATGGCACGCGTCAGGACGTGGCAGGGCGTGGTTATGGCACGAGTCAAGACGTCACAGGACATGGCAGGATATAGTCATAGTACTTGCCAGGACGCGTCATGATGTGGCCATGGCACGATTCTGGACGTCGCAGGACATGGCAGGATATGGTCATGGTACGTGTCATGACGTGTCAGGCCATGGCCATGGTACGTGTCAGGACGTCGGAGGACATGCTAGGATATGGTCATTGTACGTGTCAGGACGTGTCAGGCAATGGCCATGGTACGTGACAGGACGTCGCCGGACATGGCAGGATATGGTCAATGTACGTGTCTGGACGTGTCAAGATATGGCCATGGTACGTGTCAGGACGTGACCATGGCACCACATCGCACTACGTCGTTCCAAGCCGTATCACGTCGCACCACGTCTATTTCTAACCAGTGCTTAGAAACATGTCAAGCGCAATGATGTTGGTGGTCGTTGGCGGCGGTGGTGGAAAGTCAGGGTGGTTTGAGCGGTACCGTCGGGCGACGGCCGGTCGACGCGTGTCAGGACATGGCCATGGCACGAGTCAGGACGTCGCAGGACGAGTCAGGACATGGCAGAACGTGTCCATGGCACGAGTCGGTACGTCGCAGGACGTGGAAGGGCGTGGCCATGGCACGTGTCAGGACGCATCACAACATGGTCATACCACATGTCAGGACGCGTCAGGACATTGCACAGCGTGGCTATGGCACGAATCGAGACGTCGCAGGAAATGGCAGGGTCTTGGCCATGGCACGAGTCAGGACGTCGCAGGACATGGCAGGGCATGGCCATGGCACGAGTCGGGACGTCGTAGGACTTGTCAGGACATGACCATGGCACGAGTCAGGACGCGTCAGGATATGGCCATGGCACGAGTCGGGACGTGTCAGGACGCGTCGGGACATGGCAGGGCGTGGCCATGGCACGAGTCAGGACGTCGCAGGACATGGCAAGATATGGCCATGGTACGTGTCAGGATGCGTCCAGACATGGCCATGGCACGCGTTTAAACGTGGCAGGGCGTGGCCATGGCACGAGTATGGACGTTGTAGGACATGGCCATGGCACGTATCAGGACTTTGCAGGGCGTGGTCATGGCACGAGTCAGGACGTCACAGGACATGGCAGGATATGGTCATGGTACGAGTCGGGACGTCGCAGGACATGGCAGGGCATGGCCATGGAAAGAGTCAAGACGTCGCAGGACGCGTCATGACATTGCCATGGCACGTGTCAGGACGCGTCAGGACATGGCAGTGTCACAACACGTCAGGACATGGCAGGGCGTGGCCATGGCATGACTCATGACGTCGCAGGACATGGCAGGGCGTGGTCATGGCGAGAGTCAGGACGTCGGAGGACGCGTCAGGACATGGCCATGGCACGTGTCAAGACGCATCAGGACATGCCATGGCACGTGTCAGGACGCGTCAGGACATGGCAGGGCGTGGCCATGGCACGAGTCGGGACATCGCAGGACATGGCAGGGACCGAGTTGAAGCTTGGCAACTGGGGTCAGGCAGGGTGAATTTCTCGGTGGCACCAATGGATGATTACTCCATTGTTCTAGGGATGGAGTTCTTTCGGCAGTACAGTGCTGTCCCGTTCCCTATATTCAACATGTTGATGATCTTGGAAGGGGAACCATGCATGATCTCAATTGTTGCCCCTCCCAAGACATCCAAATCTCTCCAACTTGGTGCCATGCAGCTGGTCAAGGGACGCCAACGTGGGGAGTAGACAAGGTTAGCCGTTCTTAAGTAAGAAGAAGAAGGGGGAGATGATGGAAATATCCCCGCTTGCACCAAGAACGTGCTAGAAGAGTCCAAGGAGGTGACGCCACTCGAGTTACCCCGCAAATTACCACCCAGGCGTGGGGTGGAACACAAGATCCAGTTGGAGCATAAACCGGGCCAGGACAACTATGTGGCGGATGCGCTTAGCCGCAAGGCAGAATTGGCGGCGATGTCAAGAGTTCAGGCGGAGCTCTTCGATCCTATCAAGGATGGCATGGCGCATGATCCTTTAGCCAAGCAACACATGCAGATGGCTAAATATGGGCAAACTAAACAATTCTGGGTCGAAGGCGACTTGTTGCGCACCAAGGGACAACGGATTTATGTTCCCAAATGGGAGAGGTTGCGCAAAAACATCATTAAGGAGTGCCATGATACCTGATGGGCGGGTCATCCAGGACGAGAGCGCACTCAAGCATTGATAGAGGCTAACTACTATTGGCCTCGCATAAGGAACGAGTCACATCGGGCACCACCAACCATTACGACATCATTTGATAGGGAAGTTGAAAGCATTATGGCTGACCGGGTGATTCGGCGACGGTTCAAGGAGCCATTACATGAGTACCTTATCAAGTGGAAGGGACTACCGGAAAGCGAGGCAAGCTGGGAGCCAAAGGAGGCGCTTTGGCAATTGGAAGAACAAATTCGGGCTTTCCACGAAGAGTCGACGAGGGCGTCGACGCAATAGGTGGGGGAGGTTGTCACGCCCCTGCATTTTCTAAGAGGTTATGACATGCGGGCGATGTCTGGGCGACACATTGGCGATGATTTGGCGCACGGATGGCACCATTTCTCTAGCTAAGTCTAGATACTTCCAATGGAAGACTCTAGACCCTTCTAGTCCCATCTTGTATATTCTACTAGGTGTAGAGATTTGTAGAGAATTGTAGAACTCTCTAGAGCTTTGATCACAGCCATTGATTAAAATAGATCTTAGCAGTTGGTTAGGGAGTCTAGCTACTATAAATAGGCTAGTAGCATTTGTCATTGGCAAAAACAAGAAATCCAAGAAACATTCAAGCAATCCAATACTTGCATAAAGCTTTCTCTTGATTAATACAAAGAATTCTTGCAAGATTCTCTTCTTAGCTTCTCTTAGCTTTGTTGTGGCAATATTTTGGGGAAAGGCTGACTTAGCACATCGCAGGTGCGAATTGTGACTAAGGCCGCACGGAAGATAGCTAGGGAGTTATCCGGTCCGTGACACAGGGTAGTTTGAGCAGTAGCGTCGGGCGACGGCCGGTCGACATGTGTCAGCACATGGCCATGGCACGAGTCAGGACGTCAGAGGACGAGTCAGGACATGGCCATGGCACGTGACAGGACGCGTCATGACATGGCAGAACGTGTCCATGGCACGAGTCGGGACGTCGCAGGACATGGCAGGGCGTGGCCATGGCACGTGTCAGGACGCATCAGGACATGGCCATGCCACATGTCAGGACGCGTCAGGAAATGGCAGGGCGTGGCCATGGAATGAGTCGGGACGTCGCAGAACATGGAAGGGTCTTGGCCATGGCACGAGTCAGGACGTCGCAAGACATGGCAGGGCATGGCCATGGCACTAGTCGGGAAGTCGCAAGACGTGTCAGGACATGGCCATGGCACGTGTCTGGATGCGTCAGGACATGGCCATGGCACGAGTCGGGACGTGTCAGGACATGGCAGGGCGTGCCCATAGCACAAGTCAGGACGTCGCAGGACATGGCAGGATATGGCCATGGTACGTGTCAGGATGCGTCGAGACATGGCCATGGCACGCGTCAAGACGTGGCAGGGCGTGGCCATGGCACGAGTTAGGACGTCGCAGGAAATGGCCATGGCACGCGTCAGGACTTTGCAGGGCGTGGTCATGGCACGAGTCAGGACGTCACAGGACATGGCAGGATATGGTCATGGTACGTGTCAGGACGCGTCAGGACATGACATGTTTCTAAGCATTGGCAAGATATGGTTATGGTACGTGTCGTGACGTGTCACGCCATAGCAATGGAACGTGTCACGACATCGCAGGACATGGCAGGATATGGTCATGGTACGTGTCAGGACGTGTCAGGCCATGGCCATGGTACGTGACAGGACGTCGCATGACATGGCAAGATATGGTCATGGTACGTGTCAGGACGTGTCAGGACATGGCCATGGTACGTATCAGGACGTGACCAGGGCACGACATCGCACTACGTCGCTCCAAGCCGCACCACGTTGCACCACGTCTAATTCTAACCAATGCTTAGAAACATGTCAAGCGCAATGATGTTGGTGGTCGTTGGCAGCGGTGGTGGAAAGTCGGGGTAGTTCGAGCAGTAGCGTCGGGCGACGGTCGGTCGACATTTGTCAGGACATGGCCATGGCACGAATCTGGACGTCGCAGGACATGGCAGGGACATGGCCATGGCACGTGTCACGACGCGTCACGACTTGGCACTGGCACGTGTCAGGACACGTCAGGACATGGCAGGGCATGTCCATGGCATGACTCATGATGTCGCAGGACATGGCAGGTCTTGGCCATGGCACGAGTCAGGACGTCGAAGGTCGAGTCAGGACATGGCCATGGCACGTGTCAGGACACGTCAGGACATGGCACCGGAACATGTCAGAACACGTCAGGACATGGCAGGGCGTGCCCAAGGCATGACTCATGATGTTGCAGGACATGGCAGGGCGTGGCTATGGCACGAGTCAGGACATGGCCATGGCACGTGTCAGGACGCGTCAGGACATGGCAGCGGCACGTGTCAGGACACGTCCGGACATGGCAGGGCGTGGCCATGGAATGACTCATGACGTCGTAGGACATGGCAGGGCATGGCCATGGCAAGAGTCAGGACGTCGCAGGACGCGTTAGGACATGGCCATGGCACGTGTCAGGACGCGTCATGACATGGAAGTGGCACGTGTCAGGACACATCAGGACATGGCAGGGCATGGCCATGGCATGACTCATGATGTCACAGGACATGGGAGGGCGTGGTCATGGCAAGAATCAGGACGTCGAAGGACGCGTCAGGACATGGCCATGGCACGTGTCAGGACGCATCAGGACATGCCATGGCACGTGTCAGGACGCGTCAGGACATGGCAGGGCGTGGCCATGGCATGACTCATGACGTCGCGGGACATGGCAGGGCGTGGTCATGGCACGAGTCAGGACGTCGCAGGACGAGTAAGGACATGGCCATGGCACGTGTTGGGACGCGTCAGGACATGGCAGTAGCACGTGTCAGGACACGTCCGGACATGGCAGGGCGTGGCCATGGCATGACTCATGACGCCGCAGGACATGGCAGGGCGTGGTCATGGCACGAGTCAGGACGTCGCAGGACGAGTAAGGACATGGCCATGGCACGTGTTGGGACGCGTCAGGACATGGCAGTCGCACGTGTCAAGACACGTCCGGACATGGCAGGGCGTGGCCATGGCATGACTCATGATGCCGCAGGACATGGCAGGGCACTGCCATGGCAAGAGTAAGGACGTCGCACGACGCGTCAGGACATGGCCATGGAACGTGTCAGGACGCATCAGGGCATGCCATGGCACGTGTCAGGACGCGTTAGGACATGGCAGGGCGTGGCCATGGCACGAGTCGGGACATCGCAGGACATGGCAGGGCGTGGCCATGGCACGAGCCAGGACGTCGCAAGACATGTCAGGGCGTGGCCATGGCGCGAGTCGGGACGCGTCCGAACATGGCCATGGTACGTGTCAGGACGTTGCAGGACATGGCCATGGCACGCATCAGGACGTGGCAGGGCGTGGTCCTGGCACGAGTCAGGACGTCACAGGACATGGCAGGATATAGTCGTGGTACATATTAGGACGCGTCATGACGTGGCCATGGCACGATTCAGGACGTCGCAGGACATGGCAGGATATGGTCATGGTACATGTCATGACGTGTCAGGCCATGGCCATGGTACGTGTCAGGACGTCGCAGGACATGCCAGGATATGGTCATGCTACGTGTAAGGACGTGTCAGGACATGGCCATGGTACGTGTCAGGACGTGGCCATGGCACCACATCGCACTACGTCGCTCCAAGCCGTATCACGTCGCACCACGTCTAATTCTAACCAATGCTTAGAAACATGTCAAGCGCAATGATGTTGGTCGTCGTAGGCGGCGGTGGTGGAAAGCTAGGGTGTTTTGAGCGGTAGCGTCGGGAGACGGTCGGTCGACGCTTGTCAGGACATGGCCATGGCACGAGTCAGGACGTCACAGCACGAGTCAGGACATGGCCATGGCACGTGTCAGGATGCGTTAGGACATGGCAGAACGTGTCCATGGCACGAGTTGGGACGTCGCAGGACATGGTAGGGCGTGGCCATGACACGTGTCAGGACGCATCAGGACATGGTCATGCCACATGTCAGGACGCGTCAGGACATGGCAGGGCATGGCCATGGCGCGAATCGGGACGTCGTAGGACATGGCAGGGTCTTGGCCATGGCACGAGTCAGGACGTCACAGGACATGGCAGGGCATGGCCATGGCACGAGTCGGGACGTTGTATGACTTGTCAGGACATGGCCATGGTACGAGTCGGGACGTGTCAGGACGCGTCAGGACATGGCAGGGCGTGGCCATGGTACGTGTCGGGACGCGTCCAGACATGGCCATGGCACGTGCCAAGACGTGGCAGGGTGTGTCAGGACGCATCAGGACATGCCATGGCACGTGTCAGGACGCGTCAGGACATGGCAGGGCGTGGCCATGGCAGGACTCATGACGTTGCAAGACATGGCAGGGCGTCGCCATGGTAAAAGTTAGGACGTCGCAGGAAGCGTCAGGACATGGCCATGGCACGTGTTAGGACGCATCAGGACATGGCCATGGCATGTGTTAGGACGCCTCAGGACATGCCATGGCACGTGTCAGGACGCGTCAGGACATGGCAGGGCGTGGCCATGGCACGAGTCGGGACGCATTAAGACATGCCCATGGCACGTGTCAGGACGCGTTAGGACATGGCAGGGCGTGGCCATGGCACGAGTCGGGACGTCGCAGGACATGGCAGGGCGTGGCAATGGCACGAGTCAAGACGTCGCAGGACGTGTCAGGACATGGCCATGGCACGTATGAGGAGGCGTCAGGACATGGTAGGGCGTGGCCATGGCACGAGTCGGGACGTCACAGGACATGGCAGGATATGGTTATGGTACGTGTCAGGATGCGTCCGGACATGGCCATGGCACGCGTCAGGACGTGGAAGGGCGTGGCCATGGCACGAGTCAGAAAGTTGCAGGACATGGCCATGGCACGAGTCAGGACGTCGCAGGACGAGTCAGGACATGGCCATGGCACGAGTCAGGACGTCGCATGTGTCAGGACGCGTCAGGAGATGGCACAGCACGTGTGAGGACACGTCAATACACTGCAGGGCGTGGCCATGGCATGACTTATGATGTCGCAGGACATGGCAGGGCGTGGCCATGGCACGAGTCAGGACGTCGCAGGACGAGTCAGGACACGGCCATGGCATGTGTCAGGACGTGGCACTAGCACGTGTCAGGACACGTCAGGACATGGCAAGGCGTGGCCATGGCGTGACTCATGACGTTGCAGGACATGGCAGGGTGTGGCAATGGCATGAGTCAGGACGTCGCAGGACGAGTCAAGACATGGCCATGCCATGTGTCAGGACGCATCAGGACATGCCATGGCACGTGTCAGGACGCGTTAGGACATGGAAGGGCATGGCCATGGCATGACTCATGACGTCGCAGGACTTGGCAGGGCGTGGCCATGGCAAGAGTAAGGACGTCGGAGGACGCATCAGGACATGGCCATGGCACGTGTCAGGACGCATCAGGACATGCCATGGCACGTGTCAGGACGTGTTTGGACATGTCAGGGCGTGGCAATGGCACGAGTCGGGACATCGCAGGACATGGCAGGGCGTGGCCATGGCACGAGCCAGGACGTCGCAGGACATGGCAGGGCGTGGCCATGGCACGAGTCGAGACGCGTCCGGACATGGCCATGGTACGTGTCAGGACGCATCCGGACATGGCCATGGCACGCGTCAAAAGTGGCAGGGCGTGGCCATTGCACGAGTCAGGACGTCGCAGGACATGGCCATGGCACGCGTCATGACGTGGCAGGGCGTAGTCATGGCACGAGTCAAGACGTCACAGGACATGGCAGGATATAGTCATGGTACTTGCCAGGACGCGTCATGATGTGGCCATGGCACGATTCTGGACGTCGCAGGACATGGCAGGATATGGTCATGGTACGTGTCATGACGTGTCAGGCCATGGCCATGGTACGTGTCAGGACGTCGGAGGACATGCTAGGATATGGTCATTGTACGTGTCAGGACGTGTCAAGATATGGCCATGGTACGTGTCAGGACGTGACCATGGCACCACATTGCACTACGTCGTTCCAAGCCGCATCACGTCGCACCACGTCTATTTCTAACCAGTGCTTAGAAACATGTCAAGCGCAATGATGTTGGTGGTCGTTGGCGGCGGTGGTGGAAAGTCAGGCTGGTTTGAGCGGTAGCGTCGGGCGACGGCCGGTCGACGCGTGTCAGGACATGGCCATGGCACGAGTCAGGACGTTGCAGGACGAGTCAGGACATGGCAGAATGTGTCCATGGCACGAGTCGGTACGTCGCAGGACGTGGAAGGGCGTGGCCATGGCACGTGTCAGGACGCATCATAACATGGTCATACCACATGTCAGGACGCGTCAGGACATTGCACGGCGTGGCCATGGCACGAATCGAGACGTCGTAGGAAATGGCAGGGTCTTGGCCATGGCACGAGTTAGGACGTCGCAGGACAAGGTAGGGCATGGCCATGGCACGAGTCGGGACGTCGTAGGACTTGTCAGGACATGACCATGGCACGAGTCAGGACGCGTCAGGATATGGCCATGGCACGAGTCGGGACGTGTCAGGACGCGTCGGGACATGGCAGGGCGTGGCCATGGCACGAGTCAGGACGTCGCAGGACATGGCAAGATATGGCCATGGTACGTGTCAGGACGCGTCCAGACATGGCCATGGCACGCGTTTAAACGTGGCAGGGCGTGGCCATGGCACGAGTATGGACGTTGTAGGACATGGCCATGGCACGTGTCAGGACTTTGCAGGGCGTGGTCATGGCACGAGTCAGGACGTCACAGGACATGGCAGGATATGGTCATGGTACGAGTCGAGACGTCGCAGGACATGGCAGGGCATGGCCATGGAAAGAGTCAAGACGTCGCAGGACGCGTCATGACATTGCCATGGCACGTGTCAGGACGCGTCAGGACATGGCAGTGTCACAACACGTCAGGACATGGCAGGGCGTGGCCATGGCATGACTCATGATGTCGCAGGACATGGCAGGGCGTGGTCATGGCGAGAGTCAGGACGTCGCAGGACGCGTCAGGACATGGCCATGGCACGTGTCAGGACGCGTCAGGACATGGCAGGGCGTGGCCATGGCACGAGTCGGGACGTTGCAGGACATGGCAGGGCGTGGCCATGGCACGTGTCAAGACGCGTCAGGACGTGGCAGGGCGTGGTCATGGCACGTGTCAAGACGCATCAGGACATGGCCATGGCACGTGTCAGGACGCATCAGGACATGCCATGGCACGTGTTAGGACGTGTTTGGACATGTCAGGGCGTGGCAATGGCACGAGTCGGGACATCGCAGGACATGGCAGGGCGTGGCCATGGCACGAGCCAGGACGTCGCAGGATATGGCAGGGCGTGGCCATGGCACGAGTCGAGACGCGTCCGGACATGGCCATGGTACGTGTCAGGACGCGTCCGGACATGGCCATGGCACGCGTCAAAAGTGGCAGGGCTTGGCCATGGCACGAGTCAGGACGTCGCAGGACATGGCCATGGCACGCGTCAGGACGTGGCAGGGCGTGGTCATGGCACGAGTCAGGACGTCAATGGACATGGCAGGATATAGTCATGGTACTTGCCAGGACGCGTCATGATGTGGCCATGGCACGATTCAGGACGTCGCAGGACATGGCAGGATATGGTCATGGTACATGTCATGACGTGTCAGGCCATGGCCATGGTACGTGTCAGGACGTCGGAGGACATGCTAGGACATGGCCATGGCACGTGTCAGGACGCGTCAGGATATGGCCATGGCACGAGTCGGGACGTGTCAGGACATGGCAGGGCGTGCCCATAGCACAAGTCAGGACGTCGCAGGACATGGCAGGATATGGCCATGGTACGTGTCATGATGCGTCGAGACATGGCCATGGCACGCGTCAAGACGTGGCAGGGCGTGGCCATGGCACGAGTTAGGACGTCGCAGGAAATGGCCATGGCACGCGTCAGGACTTTGCAGGGCGTGGTCATGGCACGAGTCAGGACGTCACAGGACATGGCAGGATATGGTCATGGTACGTGTCAGGACGCGTCAGGACATGACATGTTTCTAAGCATTGGCAGCGGTGGTGGAAAGTCGGGGTAGTTCGAGCAGTAGCGTCGGGTGACGGTCGGTCGACATTTGTCAGGACATGGCCATGGCACGAATCAGGACGAGTCAGGACATGGCCATGGCACGTGTCACGACGCGTCACGACTTGGCACTGGCACGTGTCAGGACACGTCAGGACATGGCAGGGCATGTCCATGGCATGACTCATGATGTCGCAGGACATGGCAGGTCTTGGCCATGGCACGAGTCAGGACGTCGAAGGTCGAGTCAGGACATGGCCATGGCACGTGTCAGGACACGTCAGGACATGGCACCGGAACATGTCAGAACACGTCAGGACATGGCAGGGCTTGCCCAAGGCATGACTCATGATGTTGCAGGACATGGCAGGGCGTGGCTATGGCACGAGTCAGGACATGGCCATGGCACGTGTCAGGACGCGTCAGGACATGGCAGCGGCACGTGTCAGGACACGTCCGGACATGGCAGGGCGTGGCCATGGCATGACTCATGACGTCGTAGGACATGGCAGGGCATGGCCATGGCAAGAGTCAGGACGTCGCAGGACGCGTTAGGACATGGCCATGGCACGTGTCAGGACGCGTCATGACATGGAAGTGGCACGTGTCAGGACACATCAGGACATGGCAAGGCATGGCCATGGCATGACTCATGACGTCGCAGGACATGGGAGGGCGTGGTCATGGCAAGAGTCAGGACGTCGAAGGACGCGTCAGGACATGGCCATGGCACGTGTCAGGACGCATCAGGACATGCCATGGCACGTGTCAGGACGCGTCAGGACATGGCAGGGCGTGGCCATGGCATGACTCATGACGTCGCGGGACATGGCAGGGCGTGGTCATGGCACGAGTCAGGACGTCGCAGGACGAGTAAGGACATGGCCATGGCACGTGTTGGGACGCGTCAGGACATGGCAGTAGCACGTGTCAGGACACGTCCGGACATGGCAGGGCGTGGCCATGGCATGACTCATGACGCCGCAGGACATGGCAGGGCGTGGTCATGGCACGAGTCAGGACGTCGCAGGACGAGTAAGGACATGGCCATGGCACGTGTTGGGACGCGTCAGGACATGGCAGTCGCACGTGTCAGGACATGTCCGGACATGGCAGGGCGTGGCCATGGCATGACTCATGATGCCGCAAGACATGGCAGGGCATGGCCATGGCAAGAGTAAGGACGTCGCACGACGCGTCAGGACATGGCCATGGAACGTGTCAGGACGCATCAGGGCATGCCATGGCACGATTCAGGACGCGTTAGGACATGGCAGGGCGTGGCCATGGCACGAGTCGGGACATCGCAGGACATGGCAGGGCGTGGCCATGGCACGAGCCAGGACGTCGCAAGACATGTCAGGGCGTGGCCATGGCGCGAGTCGGGACGCGTCCGAACATGGCCATGGTACGTGTCAGGACGTTGCAGGACATGCCATGGCACGCGTCAGGACGTGGCAGGGCGTGGTCCTGGCACGAGTCAGAACGTCACAGGACATGGCAGGATATAGTCGTGGTACATATCAGGACGCGTCATGACGTGGCCATGGCACGATTCAGGACGTCGCACGACATGGCAGGATATGGTCATGGTACATGTCATGACGTGTCAGGCCATGGCCATGGTACGTGTCAGGACGTCGCAGGACATGCCAGGATATGGTCATGGTACGTGTAAGGACGTGTCAGGACATGGCCATGGTACGTGTCAGGACGTGGCCATGGCACCACATCGCACTACGTCGCTCCAAGCCGCATCACGTCGCACCACGTCTAATTCTAACCAATGCTTAGAAACATGTCAAGCGCAATGATGTTGGTCGTCGTTGGCGGCGGTGGTGGAAAGCTAGGGTGTTTTGAGCGGTAGCGTCGGGAGACGGCCGGTCGACGCGTGTCAGGACATGGCCATGGCACGAGTCAGGACGTCACAGCACGAGTTAGGACATGGCCATGGCACGTGTCAGGATGCGTTAGGACATGGCAGAACGTGCCATGGCACGAGTCGGGACGTCGCAGGACATGGTAGGGCGTGGCCATGACACGTGTCAGGACGCATCAGGACATGGTCATGCCACATGTCAGGACGCGTCAGGACATGGCAGGGCATGGCCATGGCGCGAATCGGGACGTCGTAGGACATGGCAGGGTCTTGGCCATGGCACGAGTCAGTACGTCACAGGACATGGCAGGGCATGGCCATGGCACGAGTCGGGACGTTGTATGACTTGTCAGGACATGGCCACGGTACGAGTCGGGACGTGTCAGGACGCGTCAGGACATGGCAGGGCGTGGCCATGGTACGTGTCGTGACGCGTCCAGACATGGCCATGGCACGTGCCAAGACGTGGCAGGGTGTGTCAGGACGCATCAGGACATGCCATGGCACGTGTCAGGACGCGTCAGGACATGGCAGGGCGTGGCCATGGCAGGACTCATGACGTATCAAGACATGGCAGGGCGTCGCCATGGTAAAAGTTAGGACATCGCAGGAAGCGTCAGGACATGGCCATGGCACGTGTTAGGACGCATCAGGACATGGCCATGGCATGTGTCAGGACGCCTCAGGACATGCCATTGCACGTGTCAGGACACGTTAGGACATGGCAGGGCGTGGCGATGGCACGAGTTGGGATGTCGCAGGACATGGCAGGGCGTGTCCATGGCACGAGTCGGGACGTCGCAGGACATGGCAGGGCGTGGCCATGGCACGAGTCGGGACATCGCAGGACGTGTCAGGACATGGCCATGGCACGATTCAAGACGTCGCACGACATGGTAAGATATGGTCATGGTATGTGTCATGACGTGTCAGGCTATGGCCATGGTACGTGTTAGGACGTCGCAGGACATGGCAGGGCGTGGCCATGGTACGTGTCGGGACGCGTCCAGACATGGCCATGGCACGTGCCAAGACGTGGCAGGGTGTGTCAGAACGCATCAAGACATGCCATGGCACGTGTCAGGACGCGTCAGGACATGGCAGGGCGTTGCCATGGTACGAGTCGGGACGCATTAAGACATGCCCATGGCACGTGTCAGGACGCGTTAGGACATGGCAGGGCGTGGCCATGGCACGAGTCGGGACGTCGCAGGACATGGCAGGGCGTGGCAATGGCACGAGTCAGGACGTCGCAGGACGTGTCAGGACATGGCCATGGCATGTATGAGGAGGCGTCAGGACATGGCAGGGCGTGGCCATGGCACGAGTCGGGACGTCACAGGACATGGCAGGATATGGTTATGGTACGTGTCAGGATGCGTCCGGACATGGCCATGGCACGCGTCAGGACGTGGAAGGGCGTGGCCATGGCACGAGTCAGAACGTTGCAGGACATGGCCATGGCACGAGTCAGGACGTCGCAGGACGAGTCAGGACATGGCCATGGCACGAGTCAGGACGTCGCATGTGTCAGGACGCGTCAGGAGATGGCACAGCACGTGTGAGGACACATCAATACATGGCAGGGCGTGGCCATGGCATGACTTATGACGTCGCAGGACATGGCAGGGCGTGGCCATGGCACGAGTCAGGACGTCGCAGGACGAGTCAGGACACGGCCATGGCACGTGTCAGGACGCGTCAGGACGTGGCACTAGCACGTGTCAGGACTCGTCAGGACATGGCAAGGCGTGGCCATGGCATGACTCATGACGTTGCAGGACATGGCAGGGTGTGGCAATGGCACGAGTCAGGACGTCGCAGGACGAGTCAAGACATGGCCATGCCATGTGTCAGGACGCATCAGGACATGCCATGGCACGTGTCAGGACGCGTTAGGACATGGAAGGGCATGGCCATGGCATGACTCATGACGTCGCAGGACTTGGCAGGGCGTGGCCATGGCAAGAGTAAGGACGTCGGAGGACGCATCAGGACATGGCCATGGCACGTGTCAGGACGCATCAGGACATGCCATGGCACGTTTCAGGACGTGTTTGGACATGTCAGGGCGTGGCAATGGCACGAGTCGGGACATCGCAGGACATGGCAGGGCGTGGCCATGGCACGAGCCAGGACGTCGCAGGACATGGCAGGGCGTGGCCATGGCACGAGTCGAGACGCGTCCGGACATGGCCATGGTACGTGTCAGGACGCATCCGGACATGGCCATGGCACGCGTCAAAAGTGGCAGGGCGTGGCCATTGCACGAGTCAGGACATCGCAGGACATGGCCATGGCACGCGTCAGGACGTGGCAGGGCGTGGTCATGGCACGAGTCAAGACGTCACAGGACATGGCAGGATATAGTCATGGTACTTGCCAGGACGCGTCATGATGTGGCCATGGCACGATTCTGGACGTCGCAGGACATGGCAGGATATGGTCATGGTACGTGTCATGACGTGTCAGGCCATGGCCATGGTACGTGTCAGGACGTCGGAGGACATGCTAGGATATGGTCATTGTACGTGTCAGGACGTGTCAGGCAATGGCCATGGTACGTGACAGGACGTCGCCGGACATGGCAGGATATGGTCAATGTACGTGTCAGGACGTGTCAAGATATGGCCATGGTACGTGTCAGGACGTGACCATGGCACCACATCGCACTACGTCGTTCCAAGCCGCATCACGTCGCACCACATCTATTTCTAACCAGTGCTTAGAAACATGTCAAGCGCAATGATGTTGGTGGTCGTTGGCGGCGGTGGTGGAAAGTCAGGGTGGTTTGAGCGGTAGCGTCGGGCGACGGCCGGTCGACGCGTGTCAGGACATGGCCATGGCACGAGTCAGGACGTTGCAGGACGAGTCAGGACATGGCAGAACGTGTCCATGGCACGAGTCGGTACGTCGCAGGACGTGGAAGGGCGTGGCCATGGCACGTGTCAGGACGCATCACAACATGGTCATACCACATGTCAGGACGCGTCAGGACATTGCACGGCGTGGCCATGGCACGAATCGAGACGTCGCAGGAAATGGCAGGGTCTTGGCCATGGCACGAGTCAGGACGTCGCAGGACATGGCAGGGCATGGCCATGGCACGAGTCGGGACGTTGTAGGACTTGACAGGACATGACCATGGCACGAGTCAGGACGCGTCAGGATATGGCCATGGCACGAGTCGGGACGTGTCAGGACGCGTCGGGACATGGCATAGCGTGGCCATGGCACGAGTCAGGACGTCGCAGGACATGGCAAGATATGGCCATGGTACGTGTCAGGACGCGTCCAGACATGGCCATGGCACGCGTTTAAACGTGGCAGGGCGTGGCCATGGCACGAGTATGGACGTTGTAGGACATGGCCATGGCACGTGTCAGGACTTTGCAGGGCGTGGTCATGGCACGAGTCAGGACGTCACAAGGCATGGCAGGATATGGTCATGGTACGAGTCGAGACGTCGCAGGACATGGCAGGGCATGGCCATGGAAAGAGTCAAGACGTCGCAGGACGCGTCATGACATTGCCATGGCACGTGTCAGGACGCGTCAGGACATGGCAGTGTCACAACACGTCAGGACATGGCAGGGCGTGGCCATGGCATGACTCATGACGTCGCAGGACATGGCAGGGCGTGGTCATGGCGAGAGTCAGGACGTCGCAGGACGCGTCAGGACATGGCCATGGCACGTGTCAGGACGCGTCAGGACATGGCAGGGCGTGGCCATGGCACGAGTCGGGACGTTGCAGGACATGGCAGGGCGTGGCCATGGCACGTGTCAAGACGCGTCAGGACGTGGCAGGGCGTGGTCATGGCACGTGTCAAGACGCATCAGGACATGGCCATGGCAGGTGTCAGGACGCATCAGGACATGCCATGGCACGTGTTAGGACGTGTTTGGACATGTCAGGGCGTGGCAATGGCACGAGTCAGGACATCGCAGGACATGGCAGGGCGTGGCCATGGCACGAGCCAGGACGTCGCAGGATATGGCAGGGCGTGGCCATGGCACGAGTCGAGACGCGTCCGAACATGGCCATGGTACGTGTCAGGACGCGTCCGGACATGGCCATGGCACGCGTCAAAAGTGGCAGGGCGTGGCCATGGCACGAGTCAGGACGTCGCAGGACATGGCCATGGCACGCGTCAGGACGTGGCAGGGCGTGGTCATGGCACGAGTCAGGACGTCACAGGACATGGCAGGATATAGTCATGGTACTTGCCAGGACGCGTCATGATGTGGCCATGGCACGATTCAGGACGTCGCAGGACATGGCAGGATATGGTCATGGTACGTGTCATGACGTGTCAGGCCATGGCCATGGTACGTGTCAGGACGTCGGAGGACATGCTAGGATATGGTCATTGTACGTGTCAGGACGTGTCAGGCAATGGCCATGGTACGTGACAGGACGTCACCGGACATGGCAGGATATGGTCAATATACGTGTCAGGACGTGTCAAGATATGGCCATGGTACGTGTCAGGACGTGGCCATGGCACCACATCGCACTACGTCGTTCCAAGCCGCATCACGTCGCACCACGTCTATTTCTAACCAGTGCTTAGAAACATGTCAAGCGCAATGATGTTGGTGGTCGTTGGCGGCGGTGGTGGAAAGTCAGGGTGGTTTGAGCGGTAGCGTCGGGCGACGGCCGGTCGACGCATGTCAGGACATGGCCATGGCACGAGTCAGGACGTCGCAGGACGAGTCAGGACATGGCAGAACGTGTCCATGGCACGAGTCGGGACGTCGCAGGACGTGGAAGGGCGTGGCCATGCACGTGTCAGGACGCATCAGAACATGGTCAAACCACATGTCAGGACGCGTCAGGACATTGCACGGCGTGGCCATGGCACGAATCGAGACGTCGCAGGAAATGGCAGGGTCTTGGCCATGGCACGAGTCAGGACGTCACAGGACATGGCAGGGCATGGCCATGGCACGAGTCGGGATGTCGTAGGACTTGTCAGGACATGACCATGGCACGAGTCAGGACGCGTCAGGATATGGCCATGGCACGAGTCGGGACGTGTCAGGACGCGTCAGGACATGGTAGGGCGTGGCCATGGCACGAGTCAGGACGTCGCAGGACATGGTAGGATATGGCCATGGTACGTGTCAGGACGCGTCCAGACATGGCCATGGCACGCGTTTAAACGTGGCAGGGCGTGGCCATGGCACGAGTAAGGACGTTGTAGGACATGGTCATGGCACGTGTCAGGACTTTGCAGGGCGTGGTCATGGCATGAGTCAGGATGTCACATGATATGGCAGGACATGGTCATGGTACGAGTCGGGACGTCGCAGGACATGGCAGGGCATGGCCATGGCAAGAGTCAAGACGTCGCAGGACGCGTCAGGACATTGCCATGGCACGTGTCAGGACGCGTCAGGACATGGCAGTGTCACAACACGTCAGAACATGGCAGGGCGTGGCCATGTCATGACTCATGACGTCGCAGGACATGGCAGGGCGTGGTCATGGCGAGAGTCAGGACGTCGCAGGACGCGTCAGGACATGGCCATGGCACGTGTCAAGATGCATCAGGACATGCCATGGCACGTGTCAGGACGCGTCAGGACATGGCAGGGCGTGGCCATGGCACGAGTCGGGACGTTGCAGGACATGGCAGGGCGTGGCCATGGCACGTGTCAAGACGCATCAGGACATGGCCATGGAACGTGTCAAGACGCATCAGGACATGGCAGGGCGTGGTCATGGCAAGAGTCACGACGTCGCAGGACGTGTCAGGACATGGCCATGGCACGTGTCAAGACGCATCAGGACATGCCATGGCACGGGTCAGGACGCGTCAGGACATGGCAGGGCGTGGCCATGGCACGTGTCAAGATGCATCAGGACATGGCCATGGCACGTATCAGGTCGCGCTAGGACATGGCAGGGCGTGGCCATGGAACGAGTCGGGACGTCGCAGGACATGGCAGGGCGTGACCATGGCACGAGTCGGGACATCGCAGGAAATGGCAGGGCGTGGCCATTGCACGAGTCGGGACGTCGCACGAAGTGTCTGGACATGGCCATGGCACGTGTCAGGACGCGTTAGGACATGGCAGGGCATGGCCATGGCAAGAGTCAGGACGTCGCAGGACATGGCAGCATATGGCCAAGGTATGTGCTAGAACGCGTCCAGACATGGCCATGGCACGCGTCGGGACGTCGCAGGACATTGCCATGGCACGCGTTAGGACATCGCAGGGCGTGGCCATGGCACGAGTCAGGACGTCACAGCACATGGCTTGATAAGGTCATGGTATGTGTTAGGACGCGTCAGGGCGTGGCCATGGCACGATTCAGGACGTCGCAGGGCATAGCAAGATATGGTCATGGTACATGTCATGACGTGTCAGGCCATGGCCATGGTACGTGTCAAGACGTCGCAGGACATTGCAGGATATGGTCATGGTACGTGTCTGGCCATGGCCATGGTACGTGACAGGATGTCATAGGACATGGCAGGATATGGTCATGGTACGTGTTAGGACATGTCAGGACCATGGTACGTGTCAGGACGTGGCCATGGCACAAAATCGCACTACGTCGCTCCAAGCCGCACCACGTCTAATTCTAACCAATATTTAGAAACATGTCAAGCGCAATGATGTTGGTGGTCGTTGGCGGCGGTGGTGGAAAGTCAGGGTGGTTTGAGCGGTAGTATCGGACGACGGCCGGTCGACACGTGTCAGGACATGGCCATGGCACGAGTCAGGACGTTGCAGGACGAGTCAGGACATGGCCATGGCACGTGTTAGGACGCGTCTGGACATGGCAGAGGCACGTGTCAGGACACGTCAGGACATGGCAGGGCGTGGCCATGGCATGACTCATGACGTCGCAGGACATGGCAGGGCGTGGTCATGGCGAGAGTCAGGACGTCGCAGGACGCGTCAGGACATGGCCATGGCACGTGTCAGGACGCGTCAGGACATGGCACTGGCACGTGTCAGGACTCATCAGGACGTCGCAGGACGAGTCAGGACATGGCCATGGCACGTGTCACGACGCGTCAGGACATGGCAGTGGCACGTGTCAGGACAAGTCCGAACATGGCAGGGCGTGGCCATGGCATGACTCATGACGTCGCAGGACATGGCAGGGCGTGGCCATGGCAAGACTCAGGACGTCGCAGGACGCGTCAGGACATGGCCATGGCACGTGTCAGGACGCGTCAATAAATGGAAGTGGCATGTGTCAGGACACATCAGGACATGGTAGGGCATGGCTATAGCATGACTCATGACGTCGCAGGACATGGCAGGGCGTGGCCATGGCAAGAGTCAGGACGTCGAAGGACGCATCAGGACATGGCCATGGCATGTGTCAGGACGCATTAGGACATTCCATGGCACGTGTCAGGACGCGTCAAGACATGGCAGGGCGTGGCCATGGCACGAGTCGGGACGTCGCAGGACATGGCAGGGCGTGGCCATGGCATGTGTTAGGACGCATCAGGACATGCCCATGGCACGTGTCAGGACGCGTTAGGACATGGCAGGGCGTGGCCATGGCACGACTCGGGACATCGGAGGACATGGCAGGGCATGGCCATGGCACTAGTCGGGACGTTGCAGGACATGGCAGGGCGTGGCCATGGCACAAGTCGAGACGTCGCAGGACGTGTCAGGACATGGCCATGGCACGTGTCAGGACGCGTCACGACATGGCACTAGCACTTGTCAGGAAACATCAGGACATGGCGGGGTGTGGCCAAGGCATGACTCATGACGTCGCTGGACATGGCAGGGCGTGGCCATGTCACGAGTCAGGACGTCGCAGGAAGAGTCACGACATGGCCATGGCACGTGTCAGGACGCGTCAGGACATGGCACTGGCACGTGTCAGGACTCGTCAGGACATGGCAGGGCGTGGCCATGGCATGAGACATGATGTCGCAGGTCATGGAAGGGCGTGGCCATGGCACGAGTCAGGACGTCGCGGGACGAGTCAGGACATAGCCATGGCACGTGTCAGGACGCGTCAGGACATGGCAGTGGCTCGTGTCAGGACACGTCCGGACATCGTAGGGTGTGGCCATGGCATGACTATTGACGTCGCAGGACATGGTAGGGCGTGGCCATGGCAAGAGTCAGGACGTCGCAGGACGCGTCAGGACATGGCCATGGCACGTGTCACGACGCGTCAGGACATGGAAGTGGCACGTGTTAGGACACATCAGGACATGGTAGGGCATGGCCATGGCATGACTCATGACATCGCAGGACATGGCAGGGCGTGGCCAGGGCAAGAGTCAGGACGTCGCAGGACGCGTCAGGACATGGCCATGGCATGTGTCAGGACGCATTAGGACATTCCATGGCACGTGTCAGGACGCGTCAAGACATGGCAGGGCGTGGCAATGGCCCGAGTCGGGACGTCACAGGACATGGCAGGGCGTGGCCATGGCATGTGATAGGATACATCAGGACATGCCCATGGCACGTGTCAGGACCCGTTTGGACATGGCAGGGCATGGCCATGGCACGAGTCGGGACGTCGCATGACATGGCAGGGCGTGACCATGGCACGGGTCGAGATGTCGCAGGACGTGTCAGGACATGGCCATGGCACGCGTCAGGACGCGTCAGGACATGGCAGGGCGCGGCCATGGCACGAGTCAGGACGTCGCAGGACATGGCAGGATATGGTAATGGTACGTGTCAGGATGCGTCCGGACATGGCCATGGCAAGCGTCAGGACGTGGCAGGGCGTGGCCATGGCACGAGTAAGGACGTCGCAGGACATGGCCATGGCACGAGTCAGGACATCGCAGGATGAGTCAGGACATGGCCATGGCATTTGTGAGGACGCGTCAGGACATGGCACTGGCACGTGTCAGGACACGTCAAGACATGGCAGGGCGTGGCCATGGCATGACTCATGACGTCACAGGACATGGCAGGGCGTGGCCATGGCACGAGTCAGGATGTCGCAGGATGAGTCAGGACATGGCCATAGCACGTGTCAGGACGCGTCAGGACATGGCACTGGCACGTGTTAGGACATGTCAAGAAATGGCAGGGCATGGCCGTGGCATGACTCATGACGTCGCAGGACATGGCAGGGTGGGGCCATGGCATGATTCAGGACGTCGTAGGACGAGACAGGACATGGCCATGGCACGTGTTAGGACGCGTCAGGACTTGGCCATGATTCGTGTCAGGACGCGTCAGGACGTGGCCATGGCACGATTCAGGACGTTGCCGGACATGGCAGGATATGATCATGGTATGTGTCATGACGTGTCAGGCCATGGCCATTGTACGTGTGAGGATGTCGCAGGACATGGCAAGATATGGTCATGGTACGTGTCAGGCCATGGCCATGGTACGTGTATGGACGCGCAGGACATGGCAGGGTATGGTCATGGTACGTGTCAGGACATGTCAGGACTTGGCCATGGGACGTGTCAAGACGTGGCCATGGCAAGACATCGCACTATGTCGCTCCAAGCCGCACCACGTCGCACCACGTCTATTGCTAACCAATGCATAGAAACATGTCAAGCGCAATGATGTTGGTGGTCGTTGGCGGCGATGGTGGAAATTCGGGTTTTTTAGAGCGGTAATGTCGGGCGACGGCTGGAGGACACGTGTTAGGACATGACCATGGCACGAGTCAGGACATCGCAGGACGAGTCAGGGAATGGCCATGGCACGTGTCAGGACGCGTTAGGACATGGCAGTGGCACGTGTCAGGACACGTCAGGACATGGCAGGGCGTGGCCATGGCATTATTCATGACGTTGCAGGACATGGCAGGGTATGGCCATGGCAAGAGTCAGGACGTCGCAGGACGCGTCAGGACATTGCCATGGAACGTCTCAGGACGCGTCAGGACATGGCAGTGGCACGTGTCACGACACGTCAGGACATGGCAGGGCGTGGCCATGGCATGACTCATGACGTCACAGGACATGGCAGGGCGTGGCCATGGCAAGAGTCAGGACGCATCAGGACATGCCCAGGCATGTGTCAGGGACATCGCAGGACATGGCAGGGCGTAGCCATGGCACGAGTCGGAACGTCGCAGGACATGGCAGGGTGTGGCCATTGCACGAGTCGGGACGTCGCACAACATGTCAGGACATGGCCATTGCACGTGTCTGGACACGTCAGGACATGGCAGGGCGTGGCCACGGCACGAGTCAGGACGTCGCAGGACATGGCAGTATATGGCCATGGTATGTATTAGGACGCATCCGTACAAGGCCATGGCACGCGTCAGGACGTGGTAGGCCGTGGCCATGGCACGAGTCAGGATGTCGCAAGACATGGCCATGGCACGCGTTAGGACGTCGCAGGGCGTGGTCATGGCACGAGTCAGGACGTCACAGGACATGGCAGGATATGGTCATGGTGTGTGTCAGGATGCGTCATGGCGTGGCCATGGCACGATTCAGGACCTCGCAGGGCATAGCAAGATATGGTCATGGTACGTGTCACGACGTGTGAGGCCATGGCCATGGTACGTGTCAGGACGTCGCAGGACATTGCAGGATATGGTCATGGTATGTGTCAGGACGTGTCAGGCCATGGCCATGGTACGTGACAGGACGTCGCAGGACATGGCAGGATATGGTGATTTTACGTGTTAGGACGTGTCAGGACATGCCCATTGTACGTGTCAGGACGTGGCCATGGCACGATATCACACTACGTTGCTCCAAGCCTCACCACGTCGCACCACGTCTAATTCTAACCAATGTTTAGTACATGTCAAGCGCAATGATGTTGGTGGTCGTTGGCGGCGGTGGTGGGAAGTCAGGGTGGTTTGAGCGGTAGTGTCGGACGATGGCCGGTCGACACGTGTCAGGACATGGCCATGGCACGAGTCAGGACGTTGCAGGACGAGTCAGGACATAGCCATAGCACGTGTTAGGACGCATCTGGACATGGCAGAGGCACGTGTCAGGACACGCCAGGACATGGCAGGGCGTGGCCATGGCAGGACTCATGACGTTGCAAGACATGGCAGGGCGTCGCCAAGGTAAAAGTTAGGACGTCGCAGGAAACGTCAGGACATGGCCATGGCACGTGTTAGGACGCATCAGGACATGGCCATGGCATGTGTCAGGACGCCTCAAGACATGCCATGGCACGTGTCAGGACACGTTAGGACATGGCAGGGCGTGGCGATGGCACGAGTTGGGATGTCGCAGGACATGGCAGGGCGTGTCCATGGCACGAGTCGGGACGTCGCAGGACATGGCAGGGCGTGGCCATGGCACGAGTCGGGACAACGCAGGACGTGTCAGGACATGGCCATGGCACGATTCAAGACGTCGCACGACATGGTAAGATATGGTCATGGTATGTGTCATGACGTGTCAGGCTATGGCCATGGTACGTGTTAGGACGTTGCAGGACATGGCAGAGCGTGGCCATGGTACGTGTCGGGACGCGTCCAAACATGGCCATGGCACGTGCCAAGACGTGGCAGGGTGTGTCAGGACGCATCAGGACATGCCATGGCACGTGTCAGGACGCGTCAGGACATGGCAAGGCGTGGCCATGGCACGAGTCGGGACGCATCAAGACATGCCCATGGCACGTGTCAGGACGCGTTAGGACATGGCAGGGCGTGGCCATGGAACGAGTCAGGACGTCGCAGGACATGGCAGGGCGTGGCAATGGCACGAGTCAGGACGTCGCAGGACGTGTCAGGACATGGCCATGGCACGTATGAGGAGGCGTCAGGACATGGCAGGGCGTGGCCATGGCACGAGTCGGGACGTCACAGGACATGGCATGATATGGTTATGGTACGTGTCAGGATGCGTCCGGACATGGCCATGGCACGCGTCAGGACGTGGAAGGGCGTGGCCATGGCACGAGTCAGAACGTTGCAGGACATGGCCATGGCACGAGTCAGGACGTCGCAGGACGAGTCAGGACATGGCCATGGCACGAGTCAGGACGTCGCATGTGTTAGGACGCGTCACGACATGGCACAGCACGTGTGAGGACACGTCAATACATGGCAGGGCGTGGCCATGGCATGACTTATGATGTCGCAAGACATGGCAGGGCGTGGCCATGGCACGAGTCAGGACGTCGCAGGACGAGTCAGGACACGGCCATGGCACGTGTCAGGACGCGTCAGGACGTGGCACTAGCACGTGTCAGGACACGACAGGACATGGCAAGGCGTGGCCATGGCATGACTCATGACGTTGCAGGACATGGCAGGGTGTGGCAATGGCACGAGTCAGGACGTCGCAGGACGAGTCAAGACATGGCCATGCCATGTGTCAGGACGCATCAGGACATGCCATGGCACGTGTCAGGACGCGTTAGGACATGGAAGGGCATGGCCATGGCATGACTCATGACATTTGGACTCCAATCTCTAAGTGGAGCGTTTTTTCTTAGCCAACATTGGGCTCAAATCCCTAAGTTGAGCTTTTTTTCCTTAGCCAACATTAGGGCTCCGATCCGTGAGTTGAGCGTGTGTTTCCCCTTTAGCCAATATTAGGGCTCCAATCCTTAAGTTGAGCGTTTTTCCCTTTAGCAAAACCTGGGGCTCCAATCCCTGAGTTGAGCAATTTCCATACCAACATTTGGGCTCCAATACCTGAGTTGAGCATTTTTCTGTTTATCCAACATTAGGGCTCCAATCCCTGCGTTGAGCATTTTTCCCTGAGTTGAGCATTTTTCTTAGCCAGTATTAGGGCTCCAAACCCCGAGTTTAGCGTTTTTCATTAGATATATTAGGGCTCCAATCCCGGAGTTGTGCGTTTTCCCCTTAACAATTATTAGGGCTCCAATCCCTAAGTTAAGCGTTTTCCTTAGCCGACGTTAGGACTCCAATCCGTAAGTTGAGTGTTTTTCCTTAGCTGACACTAGGGCTCCAATCCCTGAGTTAAGCGTGATTCATCTGTAGCCAAAAATTGTGCTCCAATCCATGAGTTGAGCTTTTTTTCCTTAGCCAACATTAGGGCTCCTATCCTGGGTTGAGCGTTTCTCCCTTTAGCCAACATTAGGGCTCCAATCCATGAGATTAGTGTTTTCCCTTTAGCCGACATTAGGGTTCCAAATCCCTGAGTTCCGCATTTTTTCGTTAGCTAACATTAGGGATCCAATCCCTCAGTTGAGCATTTTCCCCTTACCAAATATTAGGGCTCTAATCCTTCAGTTGAGCATTATCCTTAGCCGACATTAGGACTCCGATTCCAAAGTTGAGCATTTTTCCTAAGCCAACAGTAGGACTCCAATCCCTGAGTTGTGCGTGATTCCTCTTTAGCCAACAGTAGGGCTCCAATCCCTAAGTTGAGCTTTTTTTCCTTAGCCAACACTAGGGCTCCAATCCCGAGTTGAGGATTTCTCCCTTTAGCCAACATTAAGGGTCAAATCCATGAGTTGAGTGTTTTCCCTTTTTCCGACGTTAGGGCTCCACCGTCATTAGGGCTCCAATCCCTGAGTTGAGCGTTTTCTTTTTTAGGCTAACATTTGGGCTCCAATCCTGAGTTTAGCGTTTTCCCTTAGCAAGCATTAGGGCTCCTATCCCTGAGTTGAGCGTCTTCCTTAGCCGACAGTAGGGCTCCAATCCCTGTGTTGAGCGTTATTCCCCTTTAGCCAGCATTTGGGCTCCAATCTCTATGTCAAGCATTTTTTCCTTAGCCAACAATAGGGCTCCAATCCCTAAGTTGAGCTTTTTTTCCTGAGCCAACATTAGGGCTCCAATCCCGAGTTGAGCGTTTCTCCCTTTTGCCGACATTAAGGGTCAAATCCATGAGTTGAGCGTTTTCCCTTTTTCCGACGTTAGGGCTCCACCGTCATTAGGGCTCCAATCCTTGAGTTAAGCGTTTTCGTTTTTTTAGCTAACATTAGGGCTCCAATCCTGAGTTTAGCGTTTTCCCTTAGCCAACATTAGGGCTCCAATCCCTGAGTTGAGCGTCTTCCTTAGCCGACAGTAGGGCTCCAATCCCTGTGTTGAGCGTTATTCCCCTTTAGCCAGCATTTGGGCTCCAATCTCTATGTCAAGCATTTTTTCCTTAACCAACATTGGGCTCGAATCCCTAAGTTGAGCTTTTTTTCCTTAGCCAACATTAGGGCTCCAATCCTGAGTTGAGATTTTTTTTTGCTTTAGCAAACATTAGAGCTCCAATTTATGAGTTGATCGTTTTCCCTTTAGCCGACATTAGGGCTCCAATCCTTGAGCTGAGTGTTTTTCTTTTAGCCAACATTAGGGCTCTGATCCGTGAGTTGAGCGTGTGTTTCCCCTTTAGCCAATATTAGGGATCCAATCCTTAAGTTGAGGGTTTTTCCCATTAGCAAAACCTAGGGCTCCAATCCCTGAGTTGAGCATTTTCCATACCAACATTTGGGCGCCAATACCTGAGTTGAGCATTTTTCTGTTTATCCAACATTAGGGCTCCAATCCCTGAGTTGTGCATTTTTCCTTAGCCAACATTAGGGCTCCAATCCCGGAATTGAGCGTTTTTCCTTAGCCAACATTAGGTCTCCAACCCCCGACTTTAGCGTTTTTTCATTAGCTAACAATAGGGCTCCAATCCTTGAGTAGAGCGTTTTTCCCTTAGCAATTATTAGGGCTCCAATCCCTGAGTTGAGCGTTTTCCTTAGCCGACGTTAGGACTCCAATCCATAAGTGATATACCCCGGGATGTTCCAACCAAACTTGTGGACACACAACAAATAATAAAACAAATCAATGTGTTAATGTCCAAGTGTTATGATCCATTTTGGGTAGAATTCATTTCCTCATCCTGTCCAATAACCCAAATAACCCTCATTACCTAAGCTCCCACCCAAGTTCGAAATAACCCATACCCTCCCAAATATCCAAAAGTATTTCATCTCTTCTTTTAGTTCAAAATAATGTCTCACATACCCTTTGAAAGCTCCCACGAAATTTCAAGAAAAAAAAGAGAGGCAAAACTTTTGCTTTTACTTTATTATATCCTTCATAGCCTTATTATTGTGATTCCTTGTGTTTTTCCCACCCATGGCTGAAGTTACCCATCCAAAACCACCTAAATTACTTCACAATAATGTCATAAAGCTTTCATTCTCACTCCCCTTTGAGCTGGTCGAAAATCATATGATTTGTACTGATGATTAAAGCTAAAATACCATGTGAAGCTTTAGGAATGGCTTTCACTCTCACTTCCCTTTGAGCTGGACGAAAATCATATGAATTGTAGCTTATTATGACTCATGATTAAAGCTAAAACACCATGTGAAGCTTTAGGAATGGATTGGGAATCTCCATCATTATTAGCCACGCATTATGTTATTTTATTCCAAGAAAAAGCTAGCTGATACCCCCTCCCTTCTCTATATATTTCAGCCATTTAGGCCTTGTAATGCATCATATGTTGTAATCCCATTTATGCTCTTTGAGTATATTTCGAATTGGTGTGAAGCTAATTCAAACAATTTCCTAATGAAATATCTCTAAAGTTGGCTACTTTTGAGTGTGTGTTAGGAGTCTAATTTCATACATTAGTAGTGATTATTTTTGTGTGAAAGAAGATAAAAGCCCCAAATTAAGATAAGAGTGTATTTATCTCTTACCCCTGATTCGGTCATACTATATTCCCATTTTCTCTCACTTTATCTCTCACCATTTCCTCCACAAAATACACCATTTCCATCCCATAATAACACTTTCACATTCTGCCCATTTTATATCTATAGCAATCATAAGCTTGGGTATAACATTTGGTATCAGAGCTAGTTGTTGAACATCTCCCAAAGGACCAAAAACACTTCCCCATCATATCCTCATTTTTCGGCCAAATCTAGCAAACCATGACAACTCCTTCCCAAAGTATCACCCAAGAAGAGCTATTAGCTCAAAATGCAGCAATGAAGGCTCAAATAGACTACTTGGCCCAACAAGTAGCAAAGCTTACCAAACAAAAGTTAAGCATGTTCCAAACAAGTGATGGTGAAGAAGAAGCTAGTTCTAGTGGCCCTATAAAAGCTAGAACTCAAGAAAGGTTCATTTCTGATTTCAAAGTTGATATTCCCATCTTTGAAGGAAAGAATGATCCCGATGAATTCCTTGAGTGGCTAGAAACAATTGAACGCGTTATTGATTTCAAAGACGTGCCGGATGACAAGAAGGTCACTGCTTTGAAGTTCCGAAAGTACGCTTCTACTTGGTGGACCAACATCGCTACCAAGGGGAAGAAGTGAGAAACCCCCGGTAGATACTTGGCTATAGATGAGAACTCTCTTGAAAAAGAAGTTCTTACCTATTGAATATGTGCGTGAGAATTTTGCTAGGCTTCAAACGCTTAAGCAAGGTTATTAATCCGTTGAAGACTACAACCGGCAGTTCGAGGAACTCTTACTTCGCTGTTATAAGATACCTTTTTGGCTTAAACACTCAAATAGCCAATACGGTTGAATTACAAGGTTATGAATCCTTTGAAGAACTTACCAAGTTGGCTCTCAAAGTGGAATCACAACTTAAGAAATCCAAGTTCAATTTTCCCCGAACCACTTCTTCATTTCCTAAAACCACCTAATGATGGAGATCTTGGTCATCCGAAGAACCTTGAGTGCAATTCCCTGTTCTGACGATCAACTACAACGAGAATACATCTTTCATACTCGTTGTACCATTCAAAAGAAGGTGTGCTCTCTGATCACTGATATTGGAAGTTGTTCCAATGTTGTTTCAAAAATTGGTGGATAAACTACAACTTAGTTTATCACCTCATCCAAAGCCTTACACGATTCAGTGGTTGAATCAAGGAAAAGGATTACGAGTTGATACTCGAAGCCTGATCTCATTGAGTATTGGCAAGACTTACAAAGATGAGATATGGTGTGATATCATTCTTATGGATGCTTGTCATGTCCTTTTAGGACGACCTTGGCTGTTTGATAACAAAGTTCAACATGATGGCTATATAAACACCTACTCATTCCTTGTCGACAAGAAGAAGGTTATCCTCACCCCCTTACCACCAACCTTCCCCACGGCCATAAGCACAAAAGATGACACTCCCACTCTTATTACTACCATACTCCAAACTGAACAACATGCGTTTGAAGGATTTAAAGACCTTCTACTTCTTTATCTTGATGAAGCCGAACCCACTCCCCCTCCCAAACAAATCCATCCATTAGCCCATCTATCCTTGAACAATTTTCCCAAGTTTTTCCAGAAGATGTACCACACGGCCTACCCCCAAAAAGAGAGATCCAACACAATATTGATCTCATTCCAGGAGCTGCCCTACCCAACAAACCAGCCTATCGAATGAATCCCGAAGAAACAAAGGAGATCCAACGTCAAGTGGATGAATTGTTAGCCAAAGGATTCATTAGAGAGAGTTTAAGCCCTTGCGCTGTTCCAGCCTTGTTGGTGCCAAAGAAGAATGGTACTTGGAGAATGTGTTGTGATAGCCGTTCCATAAACAAGATTACCATCAAGTATAGGTATCCCATTCCTAGACTTGACGACATGCTGGATGAACTGGTTCTAAGATCTTTTCGAAAATTGATCTTAGGAGTGGCTATCATCAAATTCGAATCTTTGAAGGAGATGAGTGGAAAACCGCTTTTAGTTTGGTCTTTATGAGTGGCTGGTTATGCCTTTTGGATTAACCAATGCCCCTAGCACGTTTATGAGGTTGATGAACCAAGTCTTAAAGCCATTCATAGGTCATTTTGTCGTTGTTTACTTTGACGAATTCTGATCTATAGCAAGAGCGAAGAGGAGCATACTAATCACATCACTTTGGTGATCCAAAAATTGGATGAAGAGAAGATGTATGGGAACCTTGAGAAGAGTCAATTCTTTTCTCCAGAAACTAAGTTCTTGGGATATTTTATCTCAAATGAAGGAATTAAAGTTGATGAAAAGAAAACTCAAGCCATCAGAGATTGGCCCACGCCAGCCTTAATGCAACAAGTGCGGAGTTTCCATGGCCTTGCTTCTTTTTATAGAAGATTTGTGAAAGATTTCAGCACCATAACGCCCCTCTCACGGATTTGACCAAACATCAAAAGTTTGAGTGGAATCCACAAGCACAAAAAGCCTTCGAAACTATCAAGCTTAAACTAACACACGCATCGGTGTTAGCTTTACCTAGCTTTGATAAGTTGTTTGAAGTTGAATGCGACGCATCTGGCGTTGGTATTGGAGCTGTATTATCTCAAGAAGGACACCCCGTGTCATACTTTAGCGAGAAGCTAAATGACATCTGAAGAAGATATTCAACCTATGACAAAGAGTTTTACGCTCTTGTATGATCTCTTGAGCATTGGAGGCATTATTTGATTAGTAAGGAGTTTATACTCCATTCTGATCATGAGGCGTTGAAATACATACAAGGGCAACACAAGCTACGTCCTCGACATGCCAAATGGGTATATATACAAACCTTCACCTTCACCATCAAGCACAAAAACTGAACCTTGAACAAAGGCGCTGACGCCTTATCCCGGAGGCATTTATTACTAACAGTACTTAGTACCAAACTTGTTGGTTTTGAATTTTTGCAGGAACTTTACAAGGAGGATGAAGACTTCAAAGACATTTATTCTAAGTGTCTTGAACGGCCATATGGGAAATTTCTAGTGAAAAATGGTTACTTGTTTCGAGGCAACCAGATGTGTATCCCAAGATGTAGCATTCGTGAGACCCTCATTGAAGAAATCCATGGTGGTGGACTAGCTGGTCACTTTGGCATTGACAAAACCCACATGATGATGCGTGAGCATTATTACTGGCCGAAGATGGAACGAGACGTTGAACACTTCATCAAGCGGTGCAACACTTATGTTGCCAAAAGCCACTCAATAGCTCAAGGAATGCATCTTCCACTTCCCATTCCATTGGCGCCATGGGAAGATGTTAGCTTGGACTTCATCACGGGGCTGCCAAGAACGCAGCGTGGGAAAGATTCTATCATGGTCGTGGTGGATCGGTTCTCGAAAATGGCTCATTTTGTGCCATGCTTAACCACCCATGATGCTTCTCAAGTTGCTGATCTTTACTTCCGAGACATTGCCAAACTCCATGGCATTCCTCGTAGCATGGTGTCGGATAGGGACAGCAAGTTCCTTAGCCATTTTTGGATGACCCTTTGGAGGAAGTTGCGTATAAAACTCAAATTTAGTACTTCAAGCCACCCCCAAACGGTGGACAAACAGTGGTGACGAACCGCACTCTCGGAACCTTACTCCGAGTACTCATCAAAAGGAACATCAAACAATGGGAAGAAATTCTACCTTATGCGGAATTCGCATACAAGAACACCGAGCAAGACAACCGGATTCTCTCCTTTTATGATTGTTTATGGTTCTAACCCCCTTACCCCTGTTGAACTTGATCCTATCTTAGCAGATAATAAATATAGTTGGGAAGCCGAGAAGAGAGCAAAAGAGATCCAAGAACTTCACAACAATGTTCGAGAAAAGATAGAATCAACAAATGAAAGGGTTAGTGCACGGATCAACAAAGGGAGGAAATCAACCGAATTCAAACCAGGTGATTTAGTTTGGATCCACCTCCGTAAAGAGCGTTTTCCCACAAAACGCAAATCCAAACTGTTACCCCGATGATGGACCGTTTGAAGTCTTGGAGAAAGTGAATGACAATGCCTACAAGGTTAATCTACCCGAAGATTATGGAGTTTCGGCTACATTCAACATTGCCGATCTCAGTCCCTACTTCGAGCCTGAAGATATTCCGAGTTTGAGGTCAAACTCTTCTGAAGAGGGGGAGGATGATATACCCCGGGATGTTCCAACCAAACTTGTGGACACACAACAAATAATAAAACAAATCAATGGGTTAATGTCCAAGTGTTATGATCCTTTTTGGGTTGAATTCATTTCCTCATCCTGTCCAAAAACCCAAATAACCCTCATTACCTAAGCTCCCACCCAATTCCGAAATAACCCATACCCTCCCAAATATCCAAAAGTATTTTATCTCTTCTTTTAGTTCAAAATAATGTCTCACATATCCTTTGAAAGCTGCCACGAAATTTCAAGAAAAACAAGAGAGGCAAAACTTTTGCTTTTACTTTATTATATCCTTCATAGCATTATTATTGTGATTCCTTGTGTTTTTCCCACCCATGGCTGAAGTTACCCATCCAAAACCACCTAAATTACTTCACAATAATGTCATAAAGCTTTCATTCTCACTCCCCTTTGAGCTGGTCGAAAATCATATGATTTGTACTCATGATTAAAGCTAAAACACCATGTGAAGCTTTAGGAATGGCTTTCATTCTCACTTCCCTTTGAGCTGGACGAAAATCATATGAATTGTAGCTTATTATGACTCATGATTAAAGCTAAAACACCATGTGAAGCTTTAGGAATGGATTCGGAATCTCCATCATTATTAGCCATGCTTTATGTTATTTTATTCCAAGTAAAAGCTTGCGGATACCCCCTCCCTTCTCTATATATTTCAGCCATTTAGGCCTTGTAATGCATCATATGTTGTAATCTCATTTATGCTCTTTGAGTATATTTCGAATTGGTGTGAAGCTAATTCAAACAATTTCCTAATGAAATATCTCTAAAGTTGGCTACTTTTGAGTGTGTGTTAGGAGTGTAATTTCATACATTAGTAGTAATTATTTTTGTGTGAAAGAAGATTAAAAGCCCTAAATTAAGATAAGGGTGTGTTTATCTCTTACCCCTGATTCGGTCATACTATATCCCCATTTTCCCTCACTTTATCTCTCACCATTTCTCTACAAAATACACCATTTCCGTCACATAGTAACACTTTCACATTCTGCCCATTTTATATCTATAGCAATCATAAGCTTGGGTATACCAATAAGTTGAACGTTTTTCCTTAGCCAACACTAGGGCTCCAATCCCCGAGTTGAGCTTTTTTTCCTTAGCCAACATTTGGGCTCCAATCATGGGTTGATCCATTCTCTCATTAGCTAACATTAGGGCTCCAATACATGGGTTGAGCATTTTCCCTTTAGCCGACATTAGGGCCCCAATCCCTGAGTTTAGCGTTTTTCCTTTAGCTAGCATTATGGCTCCAATCCCTGAGTTGAGCGTTTCCTTTTTCAGCTAACATTAGGGCTCCAATCCCTGAGTTTAGCGTTTTCACCTTTGCCAACATTAGTGCTCCAATCCCCGAGTTGAGCGTCTTCCTTAGCCGACATTTGGGCTCGAATCCCCAAGTTCACTATTTTCCCTATGCCAATACTAGGGCTCCAATCCCTGCGTTGAGCGTTATTCCCCATTTGGGCTCCAATCTCCAAGTCGAGCGTTTTGTCCTTAGCCAACATTAGGGCTCAAATCCATGAGTTGAACTTTTTTTCCTTAGTCAACATTAGGGCTCCAATCCTGAGTTGAGCTTGTTTTTCGCATTAGCCAACATTACAGCTCCAATTCATGAGTTGAGCGTTTTCCCGACATTAGGGCTCCAATCCTTGACTTAAGTGTGATTCGTCTTTAGCCAACAATTGGGCTCCAATCCCTGAGTTGAGCTTTTTTTCCTTTGCCAACATTAGGGTTCCAATCCTGGGTTGAGCGTTTCTCCCTTTTGCCAGTATTAGGGCTCCAATCCATTAGTTGAGCATTTTCCCTTTAGCCGACATTAGGGCTCCAATCCCTGAGTTTAGCGTTTTTTCGTTAGCTAACATTTGGGCTAAAATCCCTGAGTTGAGTGTTTTCCCCATACCAATTAGTAGGGCTCTAATCCTTGAGTTGAGCATTTTCCTTATCCGACATTATGACTCCAATTCCAATGTTGAGCATTTTTCCTTCGCCAACAGTAGGGCTCCAATACCTGACTTGAGCGTGATTCTCTTTAGCCAACAATAAGGCTCCAATCCATGAGTTGACTGTTTTTCCTTAGCCATTAGGCTTCCAATCCTGAGTTGAGCGTTTCTCTCTTTAGCCAATATTAGGGCACCAATCCATTAGTTGAGCGTTTACCCATTATCCGACGTTAGGGCTCCACCGACATTAGGGCTCAAATTTCTAAGTTGAGCGTTTTCCTTTTTTTTAGCAAACATAAGGGTTCCAATCCCGAGTTCAGCGTTTTCCCCTTATCCAACATTAGGGCTCTAATCCATGAGTTGAGCGTTTTTCCTACCCGACATTTGGGTACTAATCCCCAAGTTGATTGTTTTCCCTTAGCCAACATTAGGGCTCCAATCCCTGCGTTGAGAGTTATTCCCCTTTAGCCAGCATTTGGGTTCCAATCTCTAAGTCGACCTTTTTTTCTTAGCCATCATTAGGGCTCAAATCGCTGAGTTGAGTTTTTTTTCCTAAGCTAACATTAGGGCTCCAATCCTGAGTTGAGCGTTTTTCACTTTTGCTAGTATTTGGGCTCCAATCCATGAGTTGAGAGTTTTACATTTAGCCGACATTAGGGCTCCAATCTCTAAATTGAGCTGTTTCCCTTTAGCTGACATTTGGGCTCCAATCCTTGAGCTGAGTGTTTTCCTTTTAGCCAACATTAGGGCTTCGATCCGTAAGTTGAGCGTGATTCCCCTTTTGGCAATATTAAGGCTCCAATCCCTAAGTTGTGCGTTTTTCCCAATAGCCAAACCTAGGGCTCCAATCCTTGAGTTGAGCATTTTCCACTCTAACCAACATTTGGGCTCCTATACCTGAGTTGAGCTTTTTGCTGTTTACCCAACATTGGGCTCCAATCCTTGAGTTGAGCATTTTTCTTTAGCCAACATTAGGGCTCCAATCCATGGGTGGAGCATTTTCCCTTTAGCCGACATTAGGGCTCCAATCCCTGAGTTGAGCGTTTTCCTTAACCAATATTAGGACTCCAATTCCAAAGTTGAGCATTTTTCCTTAGCCAACACTAGGGCTCCAATACCTAAGTTGAGCGTGATTCGTCTTCAGCCAATAATAGGCTCCAATCCCGGAGCTGAGCTTTTTTTCCTTAGCCAACAATAGGGCTCCAATCCCCAGCTGAGTGTATCTTTAGCCAACATTAGGGCTCCAATCCATGAGTTGAGCGTTTTCCCTTTATCCGATGCTAGGGCTCCACCGACATAAAGGCTCCAATCCCGGAGATGAGCGTTTTTCTCTTTTTAGCTAACATTAGGGCTCCAATCCCTGAGTCGAGCGTTTTCCCCTAAGCCAACATTAGGGCTCCAATCCCTGAGTTGAGCGTCTTCCTTAGCCGACATTTGGGCTCGAATCCCCAAGTTCACTGTTTTCCCTTACCCAACACTAGGGCTCCAATTCCTGCGTTGAACGTTATTCCCCTTTAGCCAGCATTTGGGCTCCAATCTCTAAGTCGACCGTTTTTTTCTTTAGCTAACATTAGGGATCCAATCCCTGAGTTAAGCGTCTTCCCCTTACTAAATATTAAGGCTACAATCCTTGAGTTGAGAGTTCTCCTTAGCCGACATTACAACTCCAATTCCAAAGTAGATCATTTTTCCTAAGCCAACACTAGGGCTCCAATCCTTGAGTTGAGCGTGATTCTTCTACAGCCAACAATTGGGCTCCAATTCCTGAGTTGAGCTTTTATTCCTTTGCCAACATTAGGGCTCCAATCCTGAGTTGAGCGTTTCTCCCTTTAGCTAACATTAGGCCTCCAATCCCCGAGTTGAGCGTTTTCTCCTTAGCCAACATTAGGGCTCCAATCCATGAGTTGAGCGTTTTCCTTAGCCGACATTAGAGCCCGAATCCCCAAGTTGATTGTTTTCCCTTAGCCAACACTAGGGCTCCAATCCTTACATTGAGCGTTATTCCCCTTCAGCCAGCATCTGGATTCCAATCTCTAAGTCGAGCGTTTTTTTCCTAGCCATCATAAGGGCTCAAATCGCTAAGTTGAGCTTTTTTTCCTAAGCTAACAATTGGGCTCCAATCCCTAAGTTGAGCATTTTTTGCCTTTAGTCAAACCTAGGGCTCCAATCCCTGAGTTAAGCATTTTTCTGTTTATCCAACATTAAGGCTCTAATCCCTGAGTTGAGCATTTTTCCTTTGCCAACATTAGGGCTACAATCCTTGAGTTGAGCGTTTTTCCTTAGCCAACAATAGGGCTCCAAACCCCTAGTTTAGCGTTTTTCTATAGCTAACATTAGGGCTCCAATCCCTGAGTTGAGCGTTTTCCCCTTAGCAATTATTAGGGCTCTAATACATGAGTTGAGCATTTTCCTTAGCCGACATTAGGACTCCAATCTCTAAGTTGAGCGTTTTTCTTAGCCAACACTAGGGCTCCTATCCTTGAGTTGAGCGTGATTCGTCTTTTGCCAACAATAGGGCTCCAATTCCTGAGTTGAGCTTTTTTTTTCTAGCCAACATTAGGGCTCCAATCCTGGGTTGAGCGTTTCTCCCTTTAGCCAACATTAAGGCTCTAATCCATGAGCTCAGCGTTTTCTCTTTAGCCGACATTGGGGTTCCAATCCTTGGGTTGAGCATTTTTTTCATTAGCTTACATTAGGCATCCAATCCCTGAGTTGAGCGTTTTTCGTAGACCAAATATTAGGGTTTTAATCCTTGAGTTGAGCGTGATTCCCCTTTAGCCAATATTAGGGCTCCAATCCCTAAGCTGAGCGTTTTCCCATTAGCAAAACCTAGGGCTCCAATCCCTGAGTTGAGCATTTTCCACTTTAACCAACATTTGGGCTCCAATACCTGAGTTGAGCATTTTTCCGTTTATCCAACATTAGGGCTCCAATCCCTGATTTGAGCATTTTTCCTTAGCCAACATTAGGCATCCAATCCCTGAGTTGAGTGTTTTTCCTCAGCCAACATTTGGGCTCCAAACCTCGAGTTTAGCATTTTTTCTTTAGCTAACATTAGGGTTCCAATCCCTGTGTTGAGAGTTTTCCCCTTACAGCTTTTATTAGGGCTCCAATCCCTGAGTTGAGCTTTTTTTCCTTAGCCAACATTAGGGTTCCAATCCTGAGTTGGGCATTTTTCTCTTTAGCCAATATTAGGGCACCTATCCATGAGTTGAGCGCTACCCTTTATCCGACGTTAGGGCTCCACCGACATTAGGGCTCCAATTTCTAAGTTGAGCGTTTTCCTTTTTTTAGCTAACATTAGGGTTCCAATCCGAGTTGAGCGTTTTCCCCTTATCCAACACTAGGGCTCTAATCCATGAGTTGAGCGCTTTCCTTAGCCAACATATGGGTACGAATCCCCAAATTGATTGTTTTCCCTTAGCCAACATTAGGGCTCCAATCCCTGCGTTGAGTGTTATTCCCCTTTAGCCAGCATTTGGGCTCAAATCTCTAAGTCGAGCGTTTTTTTCTTATCCATCATTAGGGCTCAAATCGCTGAGTTGAGCTTTTTTTCCTAAGCTAACATTAGTGCTCCAATCCTGAGTTGAGCGTTTTTCGCTTTAGCCAACATTAGGGCTCCAATCCATGAGTTGAGAGTTTTACCTTTAGCCGACATTAGGGCTCTAATCCCTAAGTTGAGCGTTTTCCCTTTAGATGACATTTGCGCTCCAATCCTTGTGCTGAGTGTTTTCCTTTTAGCCAACATTAGGGTTTCGATCCGTAAGTTGAGCCTGATTCCCCTTAAGGCAATATTAGGGCTCCAATCCCTAAGTTGTGTATTTTTCCCTTTAGCCAAACCTAGGGCTCCAATCCCTGAGTTGAGCATTTTCCACTTTAACCAACATTTGGGCTCCTTTACCTAAGTTGAGCATTTTTCTGTTTATCCAACATTTAGGCTCTACTCTTTGAGTTGAGCAGTTTATTTTTGCCAACATTAGGGCTCTAATCCATGGGTTGAACATTTTCCCATTAGCCGACATTAGGGCTCCAATCCATGAGTTGAGCGTTTTCCTAACCGATATTAGGACTCCAATTTCAAAGTTGAGCATTTTTCCTTAGCAAACACTAGGGCTCCAATCCCTGAGTTGAGCGTGATTCGTCTTTAGCCAATAATAGGCTCCAATCACGGAGCTGAGCTTTTTTTTCCTTAGCCAACATTAGTGCTCCAATCCCAAGTTGAGTGTTTCTCCCTTTAGCCAACATTAGGGCTCCAATCCATGATTTGAGTGTTTTCCCTTTATCCGACGTTAGGGCTCCACCGACATAAAGGCTCTAATCCCTGAGTTGAGCGTTTTCCTCTTTTAAGCTAACATTAGGGCTCCAAACCCTGAGTTGAGCGTTTTCCTCTTTTAAGCTAACATTAGGGCTCCAATCCCTGAGTTGAGCGTTTTCCACTTAGCCAACATTAGGGCTCCAATCCCTGAGTTGAGCGTCTTCCTTAGCCGACATTTGGGCTCGAATCCCCAAGTTTTCTATTTTCCCTTACCCAACACTAGGGCTCCAATCCCTGCGTTGAGCATTATTCCCCTTTAGCCAGCATTGGGGCTCAAATCTCTAAGCCGAGCGTTTTTTCCTTAGCCAACATTACGGCTCAAATCCCTGAGTTGAGCGTTTTCCCTTTCACCGACATTAGGGACCCAATCCCTGAGTTGAGCGTTTGCGTTTTTTCTTTAGCGAACATTAGGGATCTCAATCCCTGAGTTGAGCGTTTTCCCAAACCAAATATTAGGGCTACAAACCTTGAGTTGAGCATTTTCCTTAGCCAACATTACGACTCCAATTCCAAAGTAGATCATTTTTCCTATGCCAACACTAGACGACAAATGAATTAGGCGCTGACTCCAAGACGGATACGATAGGCTTTGAGTCATCAGTTTTAGCCCCTTGAGTAGAGCGTGATTCGTCTTTGGCCAACAATAGGGCTCCAATTCCTGAGTTGAGCTTTTATTCCTTAGCCAACATTAGGGCTCCAATCCCGAGTTGAGCGTAGAACCCTTTAGCTAACATTAGGGCTCCAATCCCCGAGTTGAGCGTTTTCCCCTTAGCCAAACATAGGGCTCCAATCCATGAGTTGAGCGTATTCCTTAGCCGACATTGGGGCTCGAATCCCCAAGGTTATTGTTTTCCCATAGCCAACACTAGTGCTCCAATCCCTGCGTTGAGCGTTATTCCCCTTTAGCCAGCATTTGGGCTCCAATCTCTAAGTCGAGCATTTTTTCCTTAGCAATCATTAGGGCTCAAATCGCTGAGCTAAGCTTTTTTTCCTTAGCCAGCATAAAAGCTCCAATCCTGAGTTGAGCGTTTTTCGATTCAGCCAACATTAGGGCTCCAATTCATGAGTTAAGAGTTTTTCCTTTAGCCGACATTAGGGCTCCAATCTCTGAGTTGAGGGTTTTACCTTTAGCAGATATTAGGGCTCCAATCCTTGATCTGTGTTTTCCTTTTTGCCAACATTAGGGCTCCAATCCGTATGTTGAGCGTGATTTGTCTTTAGCCAAAAATTGTGCTCATATCCCTGAGTTGAGCTTTTTTTCCTTAGCCAACATTAGGGCTCCTATCCTGGGTTGAGCGTTTCTCCCTTTAGCCAACAATAGGGCGCCAATCCATGAGATTAACGTTTTCCCTTTAGCCGACATTAGGGCTCGAATCCCTGAGTTCAGCGTTTTTTCTTTACCTATCATTTGGGATCCAATCCCTGAGTTGAGCGTTTTCCCCTTATCAAATATTAGGGCTCTTTTGAGTTGAGCATTTTTCTTAGCCGACATTAGGACTCCGATTCCAAAGTTGAGCATTTTTCCTAAGCCAACACTAGGGCTCCAATCCCTGAGTTGATTGTGATTCCACATTAGCCAACAATAGGGCTCCAATCCCTAAGTTGAGCTTTTTTTCCTTAGCCAATATTAGGGCTCCAATCCTAAGTTGAGCGTTTTTCCCTTGAGCAAAACCTAGGGCTCCAATCCCTGAGTTGAGCATTTTCGACTTTATCCATCTGAGTTGAGCATTTTTCGGTTTATCCAACATTAGGGCTCCAATCCCTGAGTTGAGCATTTTTTCTTAGCCAACATTATGGCTCCAATCCCTGAGTTGAGCGTTTTTCCTTAGCCAACATTAGGTCTCCAAACCCTGACTTTAGCGTTTCTTCTTTAGCTAACATTAGGGCTCCAATCCATGAGTTGAGCTTTTTCCCCTTAACAATTATTAGAGCTCCAATCCCTGAGTTGAGCGTTTTCCTTAGTCGAAATTAGGACTCCAATCCCTAAGTTGAACGTTTTTCCTTAGCCAACACTAGGGCTCCAATCCCTAAGTTGAGCGTGATTCGTCATTAGCCAACAATAGGGCTCCAATCCCTGATTTGAGCGTTTTCCACTTTAACCAATATTTGGGTTCCAATACCTGAGTTGATCATTTTTCTGTTTATCCAACATTAGGGCCGACATTAGGACTCCGATTCCAAAGTTGAGCATTTTTCCTAAGCCAACACTAGGGCTCCAATCCCTGAGTTGAGCGTGATTCCTCTTTAGCTAACAATAGGGCTCCAATCCTTAAGTTGAGCTTTTTTTCCTTAGCCAACATTAGGGCTCCAATCCCGAGTTGAGCGTTTCTCCCTTTAGCCGACATTAAGGGTCAAATACATGAGTTGAGCGTTTTCCCTTTTCCCGACGTTAGGGCTCCACCGTCATTTGGGCTCCAATCCTTGAGTTGAGCGTTTTCGTTTTTTTAGCTAACATTAGGGCTCCAATCCTGAGTTTTGCGTTTTTCCTTAGCCAACATTAGGGCTCCAATCCCTGAGTTTAGCGTCTTCCATTACCGACACTGGGGCTCCAATCCTTGTGTTGAGCATGATTCCCCATTAGCCAGCATTTGGGCTCCAATCTCTAAGTCGAGCATTTTTTTCCTTAACCAACATTGGGCTCAAATCCCTAAGTTGAGCTTTTTTTCCTTAGCCAACATTAAGGCTCCAATCCTGAGTTGAGATTCTTTTTGCTTTAGCCAACATTAGGGCTCCAATACATGAGTTAAGCGTTTTCCCTTTAGCCGACATTAGGGCTGCAATCCTTGAGCTGAGTGTTATTCTTTTAGCCAACGTTAGGGCTCCGATCCGTGAGTTGAGCGTGTGTTTCCCTTTTAGCCAATATTAGGGCTCCAATCCTTAAATTGAGCGTTTTCCCTATAGCAAAACCTAGGGCTCCAATCCCTGAGTTGAGCATTTTCCATACCAACATTTGGGCTCCAATACCTGAGTTGAGCATTTTTCTGTTTATCCAACATTAGGGCTCCAATCCCTGAGTTGATCATTTTTCCCTGAGTTGAGAGTTTTTCTTAGCCAGTATTAGGGCTCCAAACCCCGAGTTTAGCGTTTTCATTAGATACATTAGGGCTCCAATCCCTGAGTTGTGCGTTTTCCCCTTAACAATTATTGGGGCTCCAATCCCTAAGTTAAGCGTTTTCCTTAGCCGACGTTAGGACTCCAACCCTAAGTTGAGTGTTTTTCCTTTGCTGACACTAGGGCTCCAATCCCTGAGTTGAGCGTGATTCGTCTGTAGCCAAAAATTGTGCTCCAATCCATGAGTTGAACTTTTTTTCCTTAGCCAACATTTGGGCTCCTATCCTGGGTTGAGCGTTTCTCCCTTTAGCCAACATTAGGGCTCCAATCCATGAGATTAGTGTTTTCCCTTTAGCCGACATTAGGGCTCCAATCCCTGAGTTCCGCATATTTTCGTCAGCTAACATTAGGGATCCAATCCCTCAGTTGAGCATTTTCCCCTTACCAAATATTAGGGCTCTAATCTTTGAGTTGAGCATTATCCTTAGCCGACATTAGGACTCCGATTCCAAAGTTGAGCATTTTTCCTAAGCCAACACTAGGGCTCCAATCCCTGAGTTGAGCGTGATTCCTTTTTAGCCAACAATAGGGCTCCAATCCCTAAGTTGAGCTTTTTTTCCATAGCCAACACTGGGGCTCCAATCCCGAGTTGAATGTTTTCCCTTTTTCCGACGTTAGGGCTCCACCGTCATTAGGGCTCCAATCCCTGAGTTGAGCGTTTTCTTTTTTAAGCTAACATTAGGGCTCCAATCCTGAGTTTAGCGTTTTCCCTTAGCAAGCATTAGGGCTCCAATCCCTGAGTTGAGCGTCTTCCTTAGCCGACAATAGGGCTCCAATCCCTGTGTTGAGCGTTATTCCCCTTTAGCCAGCATTTGGGCTCCAATCTCTATGTCAAGCATTTTTTCCTTAGCCAACATTGGGCTCGAATCCCTAAGTTGAGCTTTTTTTCCTTAGCCAACATTAGGGCTCCAATCCTGAGTTGAGATTTTTTTCGCATTAGCCAACATTAGAGCTCTTATCCATGAGTTGAGCGTTTTCCTTTAGCCGACATTAGGGCTCCAATCCTTGAGCTGAGTGTTTTTCTTTTAGCCAACATTAGGGCTCCGATCCGTGAGTTGAGCGTGTGTTCCCCTTTAGCCAATATTAGGAATCCAATCATTAAGTTGAGCGTTTTTCCCTTTAGCAAAACCTAGGGCTCCAATCCCTGAGTTGAGCATTTTCCATACCAACATTTGGGCGCCAATACCTGAGTTGAGCATTTTTCTGTTTATCCAACATTAGGGCTCCAATCCCTGAGTTGTGCATTTTTCCTTAGCCAACATTAGGGCTCCAATCCTGAGTTGAGTGTTTATCCTTAGCCAACTTTAGGTCTCCAAACCCCGACTTTAGCGTTTTTTCTTTAGCTAACATTAGGGCTCCAATCCCTGAGTAGAGCGTTTTCCCCTTAGCAATTATTAGGGCTCCAATCTCTAAGTTGAGCGTTTTCCTTAGCCGACGTTAGGACTCCAATCCATAAGTGATATACCCCGGGATGTTCCAACCGAACTTGTGGACGCACAACAAATAATAACACAAATCAATGGGTTAATGTCCAAGTGTTATGATCCTTTTTGGGTTGAATTCATTTCCTCATCCTGTCCAAAAACCCAAATAACCCTCATTACCTAAGCTCCCACCCAAGTCCGAAATAACCCATACCCTCCCAAATATCCAAAAGTATTTCATCTCTTCTTTTAGTTCAAAATAATGTCTCACATATCCTTTGAAAGCTGCCACGAAATTTCAAGAAAAAAAAGAGAGGCAAAACTTTTGCTTTTACTTTATTATATCCTTCATAGCCTTATTATTGTGATTCCTTGTGTTTTTCCCACCCATGGCTGAAGTTACCCATCCAAAACCACCTAAATTACTTCACAATAATGTCATAAAGCATTCATTCTCACTCCCCTTTGAGCTGGTCGAAAATCATATGATTTGTACTCATGATTAAAGCTAAAACACCATGTGAAGCTTTGGTAATGGCTTTCACTCTCACTTCCCTTTGAGCTGGATGAAAATCATATGAATTGTAGCTTATTATGACTCATGATTAAAGGTAAAACACCATGTGAAGCTTTAGGAATGGATTGGGAATCTCCATCATTATTAGCCATGCATTATGTTATTTTATTCCAAGTAAAAGCTAGCTGATACCCCCTCCCTTCTCTATATATTTCAGCCATTTAGGCCTTGTAATGCATCATATGTTGTAATCCCATTTATGCTCTTTGAGTATATTTCGAATTGGTGTGAAGCTAATTCAAACAATTTCCTAATGAAATATCTCTAAAGTTGGCTACTTTTGAGTGTGTTAGGAGTCTAATTTCATACATTAGTAGTGATTATTTTTGTGTGAAAGAAGATAAAAGCCCCAAATTAAGATAAGAGTGTATTTATCTCTTACCCCTGATTCGGTCATACTATATCTCCATTTTCCCTCACTGTATCTCTCACCATTTCCTCCACAAAATACACCATTTCCATCCCATAATAACACTTTCACATTCTGCCCATTTTATATATATAGCAATCATAAGCTTGGGTATAACATTTGGTATCAGAGCTAGTTGTTGAACATCTCCCAAAGGACCAAAAACACTTCCCCATCATATCCTCATTTTTCGGCCAAACCTAGCAAACCATGACAACTCCTTCCCAAAGTATCACCCAAGAAGAGCTATTAGCTCAAAATGCAGCAATGAAGGCTCAAATAGTCTACTTGGCCCAACAAGTAGCAAAGCTTACCAAACAAAAGGTAAGCATGTTCCAAAGAAGTGATGGTGAAGAAGAAGCTAGTTCTAGTGGCCCTATAAAAGCTAGAACTCAAGAAAGGTTCATTTCTGATTTCAAAGTTGATATTCCCATCTTTGAAGGAAAGAATGATCCCGATGAATTCCTTGAGTGGCTAGAAACAGTTGAACGCGTTTTTGATTTCAAAGACGTGCCGGATGACAAGAAGGTCAAGATAGTGGCTTTGAAGTTCCGAAAGTACGCTTCTACTTGGTGGACCAACATCACTACCAAGAGGAAGAAGTGAGAAACCCCCGGTAGATACTTGGCTAAAGATGAGAACTCTCTTGAAAAAGAAGTTCTTACCTACTGAATATGTGCGTGAGAATTTTGCTAGGCTTCAAACGCTTAAGCAAGGTTATAAATCCGTTGAAGACTACAACCGGGAGTTCGAGGAACTCTTACTTCGCTGTGATTTGCAAGAAAATGAAGAGCAAACCTATGTAAGATACCTTTTTGGCTTAAACACTAAAACAGCCAATACGGTTGAATTACAAGGTTATGAATCCTTTGAAGAACTTACCAAGTTGGCTCTCAAAGTGGAATCACAACTTAAGAAATCCATGTTCAATTTTCCCCAAACCACTTCTTCATTTCCTAAAACCACCTAATGATGGAGAACTCTTGGTCATCCAAAGAACCTTGAGTGCAATTCCCTGTTCTGACGATCAACTACAACGAGAAAACATCTTTCATACTCGTTGTACCATTCAAAAGAAGGTGTGCTCTCTGATCATTGATAGTGGAAGTTGTTCCAATGTTGTTTCAAAAATATTGGTGGATAAACTACAACTTAGTTTATCACCTCATCCAAAGCCTTACACGATTCAGTGGTTGAATCAAGGAAAAGGATTACGAGTTGATACTCGAAGCCTGATCTCATTGAGTATTGGCAAGACTTACAAAGATGAGATATGATGTGATATCATTCCCATGGATGCTTGTCATGTCCTTTTAGGACGACCTTGGCTGTTTGATGACAAAGTTCAACATGATGGCTATTTAAACACCTACTCATTCCTTGTCGACAAGAAGAAGGTTATCCTCACCCCCTTACCACCAACCTTCCCCACGGCCATAAGCACAAAAGATGACACTCCCACTCTTATTACTACCATACTCCAAACGGAACAACATGCGTTTGAAGGATTTAAAGACCTTCTACTTCTTTATCTTGATGAAGCCGAACCCACTCCCCCTCCCAAACAAACCCATCCATTAGCCCATCTATCCTTGAACAATTTTCCCAAGTTTTTCCAAAAGATGTACCACACGGCCTACCCCCAAAAAGAGAGATCCAACACAAGATTGATCTCATTCCAGGAGCTGCCCTACCCAACAAACAAGCCTATCGAATGAATCCCGAAGAAACAAAGGAAATCCAACGTCAAGTGGATGAATTGTTAGCCAAAGGATTCATTAGAGAGAGTTTAAGCCCTTGCGCTGTTCCAGCCTTGTTGGTGCCAAAGAAGAATGGTACTTGGAGAATGTGTTGTGATAGCCGTGCCATAAACAAGATTACCATCAAGAATAGGTATCCCATTCCTTGACTTGAGGACATGCTAGATGAACTGGTTGTAAGATCTTTTCGAAAATTGATCATAGGAGTGGCTATCATCAAATTCGAATCTTTGAAGGAGATGAGTGGAAAACCGCTTTTAAGACTAAGTTTGGTCTTTATGAGTGGCTGGTTATGCCTTTTCGATTAACCAATCCCCCTAGCACGTTTATGAGGTTGATGAACCAAGTCTTAAAGCCATTCATAGGTCATTTTGTCGTTGTCTACTTTGACGACATTCTGATCTATAGCAAGAGCGAAGAGGAGCATACTAATCACATCACTTTGGTGATCCAAAAATTGGATGAAGAGAAGATGTATGGGAACCTTGAGAAGAGTCAATTCTTTTCTCCAGAAACTGAGTTCTTGGGATATTTTATCTCAAATGAAGGAATTAAAGTTGATGAAAAGAAAACTCAAGCCATCAGAGATTGGCCCACGCCAGCCTCAATGCAACAAGTGCGAAGTTTCCATGGCCTTGCTTCTTTTTATAGAAGATTTGTGAAAGATTTCAGCACCATAACGCCCCTCTCACGGATTTGACCAAACATCAAAAGTTTGAGTGGAATCCACAAGCACAAAAAGCCTTCGAAACTATCAAGCTTAAACTAACACACGCACCGGTGTTAGCTTTACCTCGCTTTGATAAGTTGTTTGAAGTTGAATGAGACGCATCTGGCATTGGTATTGGAGCTGTATTATCTGAAGAAGGACACCCCGTGTCATACTTTAGCGAGAAGCTAAATGACACCTGAAGAAGATATTCAACCTATGACAAAGAGTTTTACGCTCTTGTACGATCTCTTGAGTATTGGAGGCATTATTTGATTAATAAGGAGTTTATACTCCATTCTGATCATGAGGCGTTGAAATACATACAAGGGCAACACAAGCTACGTCCTCGACATGCCAAATGGGTTGAATATATACAAACCTTCACCTTCACCATCAAGCACAAAAACTGAACCTTGAACAAAGGCGCTGACGCTTTATCCCTGAGGCATTTATTACTAACAGTACTTAGTACCAAACTTGTTGGTTTTGAATTTTTGCAGGAACTTTACAAGGAGGATGAAGACTTCAGAGACATTTATTCAAAGTGTCTTGAACGGCCATATGGGAAATTTCTAGTGAAAAATGGTTACTTGTTTCGAGGCAACCAGATGTGTATCCCAAGATGTAGCATTCGTGAGACCCTCATTGAAGAAATCCATGGTGGTGGACTAGCTGGTCACTTTGGCATTGAAAAAACCCACATGATGATGCGTGAGCATTATTACTGGCCGAAGATGGAACAAGACGTTGAACACTTCATCAAGCGGTGCAACACTTGTCATGTTGCCAAAAGCCACTCAATAGCTCAAGGAATGCATCTTCCACTTCCCATTCCATTGGCGCCATGGGAAGATGTTAGCTTGGACTTCATCACGGGGCTGCCAAGAACGCAGTGTGGGAAAGATTCTATCATGGTCGTGGTGGATCGGTTCTCGAAAATGGCTCATTTTGTGCCATGCTTAACCACCCATGATGCTTCTCAAGTTGCTGATCTTTACTTCCGAGACATTGTCAAACTCCATGGCATTCCTCGTAGCATGGTGTCGGATAGGGACAGCAAGTTCCTTAGCCATTTTTGGATGACCCTTTGGAGGAAGTTGGGTATAAAACTCAAATTTAGTACTTCAAGCCACCCCCAAACGGATGGACAAACAGTGGTGACGAACCGCACTCTCGGAACCTTACTCCGAGTACTCATCAAAAGGAACATCAAACAATGGGAAGAACTTCTACCTCATGCGGAATTCGCATACAAGAACACCGAGCAAGACAACCGGATTCTCTCCTTTTATGATTGTTTATGGTTCTAACCCCCTTACCCCTGTTGAACTTGATCCTATCTTAACAGATAATAAATATAGTTGGGAAGCCGAGAAGAGAGCAAAAGAGATCCAAGAACTTCACAACAATGTTCGAGAAAAGATAGAATCAACAAATGAAAGGGTTAGTGCACGGATCAACAAAGGGAGGAAATCAACCGAATTCAAACCAGGTGATTTAGTTTGGATCCACCTCCATAAAGAGCGTTTTCCCACAAAACGCAAATCCAAACTATTACCCCGAGCTGATGGACCTTTTGAAGTCTTGGAGAAAGTGAACGACAATGCCTATTATGGAGTTTCGGCTACATTCAACATTGCCGATCTCAGTCCCTACTTCGAGCCTGAAGATATTCCGAGTTTGAGGTCAAACTCTTCTGAAGAGGGGGAGGATGATATACCCCGGGATGTTCCAACCAAACTTGTGGACACACAACAAATAATAAAACAAATCAATGGGTTAATGTCCAAGTGTTATGATCCTTTTTGGGTTGAATTCATTTCCTCATCCTGTCCAAAAACCCAAATAACCCTCATTACCTAAGCTGCCACCCAAGTCCGAAATAACCTATACCCTCCCAAATATCCAAAAGTATTTTATCTCTTCTTTTAGTTAAAATAATGTCTCACATATCCTTTGAAAGCTGCCACGAAATTTCAAGAAAAAAAAGAGAGGCAAAACTTTTGCTTTTACTTTATTATATCCTTCATCGCCTTATAATTGTGATTCCTTGTGTTTTTACCACCCATGGCTGAAGTTACCCATCCAAAACCACCTAAATTACTTCACAATAATGTCATAAAGCTTTCATTCTCACTCCACTTTGAGCTGGTCGAAAATCATATGATTTGTACTCATGATTAAAGCTAAAACACCATGTGAAGCTTTAGGAATGGCTTTCATTCTCACTTCCCTTTGAGCTGGACGAAAATCATATGAATTGTAGCTTATTATGACTCATGATTAAAGCTAAAACACCATGTGAAGCTTTAGGAATGGATTGGGAATCTCCATCATTATTAGCCATGCTTTATGTTATTTTATTCCAAGTAAAAGCTAGCTGATACGCGCTCCCTTCTCTATATATTTCAACCATTTAGGCCTTGTAATGCATCATATGTTGTAATCCCATTTATGCTCTTTGAGTATATTTCGAATTGGTGTGAAGCTAATTCAAACAATTTCCTAATGAAATATCTCTAAAGTTGGCTACTTTTGAGTGTATGTTAGGAGTCTAATTTCATACATTAGTAGTAATTATTTTTGTGTGAAAGAAGATAAAAGCCCCAAATTAAGAAAAGAGTGTGTTTATCTCTTACCCCTGATTCGGTCATACTATATCCCCATTTTCCCTCACTTTATCTCTCACCATTTCCTCCACAAAATACACCATTTCCATTCTGCCCATTTTATATCTATAGCAATCATAAGCTTGGGTATATAAGTTGAACGTTTTTCCTTAGCCAACACTAGGGCTCCAATCCCCGAGTTGAGCTATTTTTCCTTAGCCAATATTTGGGCTCCAATCATGGGTTGATCTATTCTCCCTTTAGCTAACATTAGGGCTCCAATACATGGGTTGAGCATTTTCCCTTTAGCCGACATTAGAGCCCCAATCCCTGAGTTTAGCGTTTTTCCTTTAGTTATGGCTCCAATCCCTGAGTTGAGCGTTTCCTTTTTTAGCTAACATTAGGGCTCCAATCCCTGAGTTTAGCGTTTTCACCTTTGCCAACATTAGTGCTCCAATCCCTGAGTTGAGCGTCTTCCTTATCCAACATTTGGGCTCGAATCCCCAAGTTCACTATTTTTCCTAAGCCAACACTAGGGCTCCAATCCCTGCGTTGAGCGTTATTCCCCATTTGGGCTCCAATCTCCAAGTCGAGCGTTTGGTCCTTAGCCAACATTAGGGCTCAAATCCATGAGTTGAGCTTTTTTCCTTAGTCAACATAGGGCTCCAGTCCTGCGTTGAGCTTTTTTTTCGCATTAGCCAACATTACGGCTCCAATCCATGAGTTGAGCGTTTTCCCGACATTAGGGCTCCAATCCTTGACTTAAGCGTGATTCGTCTTTAGCCAACAATAGGGCTCCAATCCCTCAATTGAGCTTTTTTTCCTTAGCCAACATTAGGGCTCCAATCCTGGGTTGAGCGTTTCTCCCTTTTGCCAACATTAGGGCTCCAATCCATTAGTTGAGCATTTTCCCTTTAGCCGACATTAGGGCTCCAATCCCTGAGATTAGCGTTTTTTCTTTAGCTAACATTTGGGCTAAAATCCCTGAGTTGAGTGTTTTCCCCTTTCCAATTAGTAGGGCTCCAATCCTTGAGTTGAGCATTTTCCTTATTCGACATTATGACTCCAATTCCAATGTGAGCATTTTTCCTTAGCCAACACTAGGGCTCCAATACCTGACTTGAGCGTGATTCTCTTTAGCCAACAATAAGGCTCCAATCCATGAGTTGACTGTTTTTCCTTAGCCATTAGGGTTCCAATCTTGAGTTGAGCGTTTCTCTCTTTAGCCAATATTAGGGCACCAATCCATTAGTTGAGCGTTTACCCTTTATCCGACGTTAGGGCTCCACCGACATTAGGGCTCAAATTTCTAAGTTGAGCGTTTTCCTTTTTTTTAGCTAACATTAGGATTCCAATCCCGAGTTCAGCGTTTTCCCCTTATCCAACATTAGGGCTCTAGTCCATGAGTTGAGCGTTTTTCTTAGCCGACATTTGGGTACGAATCCCCAAGTTGATTGTTTTCCCTTAGCCAACATTAGGGCTCCAATCCCTGCGTTTAGAGTTATTCCCCTTTAGCCAGCATTTGGGTTCCAATCTCTAAGTCGAGCGTTTTTTTCTTAGCCATCATTAGGGCTCAAATCGCTGAGTTGAGTTTTTTTTCCTAAGCTAACATTAGGGCTCCAATCCTGAGTTGAGGGTTTTTCACTTTTGCCAGTATTTGGGCTCCAATCCATGAGTTGAGAGTTTTACATTTAGCCGACATTAGGGCTCCAATCTCTAAATTGAGCGTTTTCCCTTTAGCTGACATTTGGGCTCCAATCCTTGAGCTGAGTGTTTTCCTTTTAGCCAACATTAGGGCTTCGATCCGTAAGTTGAGCGTGATTCCCCTTTTGGCAATATTAGGGCTCCAATCCCTAAGTTGTGCGTTTTTCCCATTAGCCAAACCTAGGGCTTCAATCCCCGAGTTGAGCATTTTCCACTCTAACCAACATTTGGGCTCCTATACCTGAGTTGAGCATTTTTCTGTTTATCCAACATTTGGGCTCCAATCCTTGAGTTAAGCATTTTTCTTTAGCCAACATTAGGGCTCCAATCCATGGGTGGAGCATTTTACCTTTAGCCGACATTAGGGCTCCAATCCCTGAGTTGAGCGTTTTCCATAACGATATTTGGACTCCAATTCCAAAGTTGAGCATTTTTCCTTAGCCAACGCTAGGGCTCCAATACCTAAGTTGAGCGTTTTCCCTTTATCCGACGCTAGGGCTCAACCGACATAAAGGCTCCAATCCCAGAGATGAGCGTTTTCCTCTTTTTAGCTAACATTAGGGCTCCAATCCCTGAGTTGAGCGTTTTCCCCTTAGCCAACATTAGGGCTCCAATCCCTCAGTTGAGCGTCTTCCTTAGCCAACATTTGGGCTCGAATCCCCAAGTTCACTGTTTTCCCTTACCCAACACTAGGGCTCCAATTCCTGCGTTGAACGTTATTCCCCTTTAGCCAGCATTTGGGCTCCAATCTCTAAGTCGAGCGTTTTTTCTTTAGCTAACATTAAGGATGCAATCCCTGAGCTGAGCGTTTTCCCCTTACTAAATATTAAGGCTACAATCCTTGAGTTGAGCATTCTCCTTAGCCGACATTACAACTCCAATTCCAAAGTCGATCATTTTTCCTAAGCCTACACTAGGGCTCCAATCCTTGAGTTGAGCGTGATTCTTCTACAGCCAACAATTGGGCTCCAATTCCTGAGTTGAGCTTTTATTTCTTTGCCAACATTAGGGCTCCAATCCTGAGTTAAGCATTTCTCCCTTTAGCTAACATTAGGGCTCCAATCCCCGAGTTGAGCGTTTTCCCCTTAGCCAACATTAGGGCTCCAATCCATGAGTTGAGCGTTTTCCTTAGCCGACATTTGAGCTCGAATCCCCAAGTTGATTATTTTCCCTTAGCCAACACTAGGGCTCCAATCCTTGCTTTGAGCGTAATTCCCCTTTAGCCAGCATCTGGACTCCAATCTCTAAGTCGAGCGTTTTTTCCTAGCCATCATAAGGGCTCAAATCGCTAAGTTGAGCTTTTTTTCCTAAGCTAACAATAGGACTCCAATCCCTAAGTTGAGCCTACCTTTAGTCAAACCTAGGGCTCCAATCCCTGAGTTGAGCATTTTCCTCTTTAACCAACATTTGGGGTCCTATACCTGAATTAAGCATTTTTCTGTTTATCCAAAATATTAAGGCTCTAATCCCTGAGTTGAGCATTTTTCCTTTGCCAACATTAGGGCTCCAAACCCCGAGTTTAGCGTTTTTCTATAGCTAACATTAGGGCTCCAATCCCTGAGTTGAGCGTTTTCCCCTTAGCAATTATTAGGGCTCTAATACCTAAGTTGAGCATTTTCCTTAGCCGACATTAGGACTGCAATCTCTAAGTTGAGCGTTTTTCTTAGCCAACACTAGGGCTCCTATCCTTGAGTTGAGCGTGATTCGTCTTTTGCCAACAATAGGGCTCCAATTCCTGAGTTGAGCTTTTTTTTTCAACCCAACATTAGGGCTCCAATCCTGGGTTGAGCGTTTCTCCCTTTAGCCAACATTAGGGCTCTAATCCATGAGCTCAGCGTTTTCTCTTTAGCCGACATCCTTGAGTTGAGCATTTTTTCATTAGCTTACATTAGGCATCCAATCCCTGAGTTGAGCGTTTTCCGTTTACCAAATATTAGGGTTTTAATCCTTGAGTTGAGCGTAATTCCCCTTTAGCCAATATTAGGGCTCCAATCCCTAAGTTGAGCGTTTTCCCTTTAGCAAAACCTAGGGCTCCAATCCATGAGTTGAGCGTTTTCCCTTTATCCGACGTTAGAGCTCCAATCCCTGAGTTGAGCTCTTTTCCTTTTTTTTAGCTAACATTTGGGATCCAATCCCTGAGTCGAGCATTTTTCCCTTAGCTAACATAACGGCTCCAATCCCTTAGTTGAGCGTCTTCCTTACCCGACATTTGGGCTCGAATCCCCAAGCTCATTGTTTTCCCATAGCTAACACTACGGCTCTAATCTATGCGTTGAGCGTTATTCCCCTTTAGCCAGCATTTGGGCTCCAATCTCTATGTCGATCTTTTTTTCCTTAGCCAACATTAGGGCTGAAATCCGTGAGTTGAGCTTTTTTCGCTTTTGCCAACAGTAGAGCTCCAATCCATAAGTTGAGAGTTTTCCCTTTAGCCGACATTAGGGCTCCAATCCCTGAGTTGAGCGTTTTCCCATTAGCCGACTTAGGGCTCAATTCCTTGAACTGAGTGTTTTTCTTATAGCCAACATTAGAGCTCCCATCCGTGAGTTGAGCGTGATTCCCCTTTAGCCAATATTAGGGCTCCAATCCCTAAGAAGAGCGTTTACCCTTTAGCAAAACCTAGGGCTCAAATCCCTGAGTTGAGCATTTTCTACTTTAACCAACATTTGGGCTCCAATACCTGAGTTGAGCCTTTTTCTGTTTATCCAACATTATGGCTCGAATCCTTGAGTTGAGCATTTTTTCTTAGCAAACATTAGGCCTCCAATCCCTGAGTTGAGCGTTTTTCCTCTGCCAACATTTGGGCTCCAAACCCCGAGTTTAGCATTTTTTCTTTAGCTAACATTAGGGTTCCAATCCGTGTGTTGAGAGTTTTCCCCTTACAGCATTTATTAGGGCTCCAATCCTTGAGTTGAGCGTTTTCCTTAGTCGACATTAGGACTCCAATCCCAAACAAATCCATCCATTAGCCCATCTATCCTTGAACAATTTTCCCAAGTTTTTCAAGAAGATGTACCACATGGCCTACCCCCAAAAAGAGAGATCCAACACAAGATTGATCTCATTCCAGGAGCTGCCCTACCCAACAAACCAGCCTATCGAATGAATCCCGAAGAAACAAAGGAGATCCAACGTCAAGTGGATGAATTGTTAGCAAAGGATTCATTAGAGAGAGTTTAAGCCCTTGCGCTGTTCCAGCCTTGTTGGTGCCAAAGAAGAATGGTACTTGGAGAATGTGTTGTGATAGCCATGCCATAAACAAGATTACCATCAAGTATAGGTATGCCATTCCTAGACTTGAGGACATGCTGGAGGAACTGGTTCTAAGATCTTTTCGAAAATTGATCTTAGAAGTGGCTATCATCAAATTCGAATCTTTGAAGGAGATGAGTGGAAAACCGCTTTTAAGACTATGTTTGGTCTTTATGAGTGGCTGGTTATGCCTTTTGGATTAAGCAATGCCCCTAGCACGTTTATGAGGTTGATGAACCAAGTCTTAAAGCCATTCATATGTCATTTTGTCGTTGTCTACTTTGACGACATTCTGATTTATAGCAAGAGCGAAGAGGAGCATACTAATCACATCACTTTGGTGATCCAAAAATTGGATGAAGAGAAGATGTATGGGAACCTTGAGAAGAGTCAATTCTTTTCTCCAGAAACTGAGTTCTTGGGATATTTTATCTCAAATGAAGGAATTAAAGTTGATGAAAAGAAAACTCAAGCCATCAGAAATTGGCCCACGCCAACCTCAATGCAACAAGTGCGGAGTTTCCATGGCCTTGCGTCTATTTATAGAAGATTTGTGAAAGATTTCAGCACCATAGCAGCCCCTCTCACGGATTTGACCAAACATCAAAAGTTTGAGTGGAATCCACAAGCACAAAAAGCCTTCAAAACTATCAAGCTTAAACTAACACACGCACCGGTGTTAGCTTTACCTAGCTTTGATAAGTTGTTTGAAGTTGAATGCGACGCATCTGGCGTTGGTATTGGAGCTGTATTATCTCAAGAAGGACACCCCGTGTCATACTTTAGCGAGAAGCTAAATGACACCCGAAGAAGATATTTAACCTATGACAAAGAGTTTTACTCTCTTGTACGATCTCTTGAGCATTGGAGGCATTATTTGATTAGTAAGGAGTTTATACTCCATTCTGATCATGAGGCGTTGAAATACATACAAGGGCAACACAAGCTACGTCCTCGACATGCCAAATGGGTTGAATATATACAAACCTTCACCTTCACCATCAAGCACAAAAACAAAAACTTGAACAAAGGCGCTGACGCCTTATCCCGGAGGCATTTATTACTAACAGTACTTAGTACCAAACTTGTTGGTTTTGAATTTTTGCAGGAGCTTTACAAGGAGGATGAAGACTTCAAAGACATTTATTCTAAGTGTCTTGAACGGCCATATGGGATATTTCTAGTGAAAAATGGTTACTTGTTTCGAGGCAACCAGATGTGTATCCCAAGATGTAGCATTCGTGAGACCCTCATTGAAGAAATCCATGGTGGTGGACTAGCTGGTCACTTTGGCATTGACACAACCCACATGATGATGCGTGAGCATTATTACTGGCCGAAGATGGAACGAGACGTTGAACACTTCATCAAGCGGTGCAACACTTGTCATGTTGCCAAAAGCCACTCAATAGCTCAAGGAATGCATCTTCCACTTCCCATTTCATTGGCGCCATGGGAAGATTTTAGCTTGGACTTCATCACGGGGCTGCCAAGAACGCAGCGTGGGAAAGATTCTATCATGGTCGTGGTGGATCGGTTCTCGAAAATGGCTCATTTTGTGCCATGCTTAACCACCCTGATGCTTCTCAAGTTGCTGATCTTTACTTCCGAGACATTGTCAAACTCCATGGCATTCCACGTAGCATGGTGTCGGATAGGGACAGCAAGTTCCTTAGCCATTTTTGGATGACCCTTTGGAGTAAGTTGGGTACTAAACTCAAATTTAGTACTTCAAGCCACCCCCAAACGGATGGACAAACAGAGGTGACGAACCGCACTCTCGGAACCTTACTTAGTACTCATCAAAAGGAACATCAAACAATGGGAAGAACTTCTACCTCATGCGGAATTCACATACAATAGAACACCGAGCAAGACAACCGGATTCTCTCCTTTTATGATTGTTTATGGTTCTAACCCCCTTACCCCTGTTGAACTTGATCCTATCTTAACATATAATAAATATAGTTGGGAAGCCGAGAAGAGAACAAAAGAGATCCAAGAACTTCACAACAATGTTCGAGAAAAGATAGAATCAACAAATGAAAGGGTTAGTGCACGGATCAACAAATATTAGTGCTACAATTTTTGAGTTGAGAATTTTCCTTAGCCGACATTACGACTCCAATTCCAAAGTAGATCATTTTTCAGCCAACACTAGGGCTCCAATCCTTGAGTTGAGCGTGATTTGTCTTTAGCCAACGGTAGGGCTCCAATTCCTGAGTTGAGCTTTTATTCCTTAGCCAACATTAGGGCTCCAATCCCCGAGTTGAGCGTTTTCCCCTTAGCCAACATTAGCGCTCCAATCCATGAGTTGAGCGTTTTCCTAAGCCGACATTGGGGCTCGAATCCCCAAGGTTTTTGTTTTCCCTTAGCCAACACTAGGGCTCCAACCCCTGCGTTGAGCGTTATTCCCCATTAGCCTGCATTTGGGCTCCAATCTCTAAGTCGAGCATTGTTTCCTTAGCAATCATTAGGGCTCCAATTCGCTGAGTTAAGTTTTTTTTCCTTAGCCAACATTAGGGCTCCAATCCTGAGTTGAGCTTTATTCGCTTCAGCCAACAATAGTGCTCCAACCCATGAGCTGAGCATTTTTCCTTAGCAACTATTAGGGCTCCAATCTCTGAGTTGAGCGCTTTTCCTTAGCCAACATTAGGGCTCCAAACCCCAAATTTAGTGTTTTTTCTTTAGCTTACATTAGGGCTCCAATCCCTGAGTTGAGCATTTTCCCCTTAACAATTATCAGGGCTCCAATACCTGAGTTAAGAGTTTTCCTTAGCCGACGTTGGACTCCAATCCCTAAGTTGAGCGTTTTCCCTTAGCCGACACTAGGGCTCCAATCCCTGAGTTGAGCGTGATTCGTCTTTAGCCAAAAATTGTGCTCCAATTCCTGAGTTGAGCTTTTTTTCCTTAGCCAAGTGTTTCTCCCATTAGCCAACATTAGGGCTCCAATCCATGAGTTAAGCGTGTTCCCTTTATCCGACGTTAGGGCTCCATCGACATAAAGGCTTCAATCCCTGAGTTGAGCATTTTCCTCTTTTTAGCTAACATTAGGGCTCCAATCCCTGAGTTGAGCGTTTTCCCCTTAGCAAACATTAGGGCTCCAGTCCCTGAGTTGAGCGTCTTCCTTAGCCGACATTTGGGCTCGAGTCCCCAAGTTCACTGTTTTCCCTTACCCAACACTAGGGCTCCAATCTCTGCGTTGAGCATTATTCCTTTAGCCAGCATTTGGCTCCAATCTCTAAGTCGAGCGTTTTTTCCTTAGCCAACATTAGGGCTCCAATACTTGAGTCGACCATTTTCCTTTAGCCGACATTAGGGCTTCAATCCCTGAGTTGAGCGTTTTTTCATTAGCGTATTAGGGATCCAATCCCTGAGTTGAGCGTTTTCCCCATACCAAATATTACGGCTACAATCCTTGAGTGGAGCATTTTCCTTAGCCGACATTACGACTCCGATTCCAAAGTAGATCATTTTTCCTAAGCCAACACTAGGGCTCCAATCCTTGAGTTGAGCGTGATTTGTCTTTAGCCAACAATAAAGCTCCAGTTCCTGAGTAGAGCTTTTATTCCTTAGCCAACATTAGGGCTCCAATCCCTAAGTTGAGCGTTTTTGCCTTTAGTCAAACCTAGGGCTCCAATCCCTGAGTTGAGCATTTTCCACTTTAACCAACAGTTGGGGTCCTATACATGAATTAAGCATTTTTCTGTTTATCCAATATTAGGGCTCTAATCCCTGAGTTGAGCATTTTTCCTTTGCCAACATTACGGCTCCAACCTTTGAGTAGAGCGTTTTTCCTCAGCCAACATTTGGGCTCCAAACCTCGAGTTCAGCGTTTTTTCTATAGCTAACATTAGGGAACCAATCCCTGAGTTGAGCGTTTTCCCCTTAGCAATTATTAGGGCTCCAATACCTGAGTTGAGTATTTTCATTAGCCGACATTAGGACTCCAATCCCTAAGTTGAGTGTTTTTCTTAGCCAACACTAGGGAACCAATCCCTGAGTTAAGCGTGATTCGTCTTTTGCAAACAATAGGGCTCCAATTCTTGAGTTGAGCTTTTTTTCCTTAGCCAACATTATGGCTCCAATCCTGGGTTGATTGTTTCTCCCTTTAGCCAGCATTGGGGCTCCAATCCATGAGTTCAGCGTTTTCTTTTTACCGACATTGGGGCTGCAATCCTTGAGTTGAGCGTTTTTTCATTAGCTTACATTAGGCATCCAATCCCTGAAATGAGCGTTTTCCCTTTACCGAATATTAGGGTTTTAATCCTTCAGTTGAGCATTTTCCTTATCCTACATTAGGACTACAAATTCCAAACTTGAGCTTTTTTTCCTAAGCCAACGCTAGAGCTCCAATCCCTGAGTTGAGCTTGATTCGTCTTTTGCCAACAATAGGGCTCCAATCCCGAGTTGACACTTCTCCCATTAGCTACCATTAGAGCTCAATCCATGAGTTGAGCGTTTTCCCTTTATCCGACGTTAGGGCTCCAATACCTGACTTGAGCTCTTTTCCTTTTTTTTTTTGGCTAACATATGGGATCCAATCATTGAGTCGAGCATTTTCCCCTTAGCTAACATTATGGCTCCAATCCCTGAGTTGAGCGTCTTCCTTACCCAACATTTGGGGTCGAATCCCCAAGCTCATTGTTTTCCCTTAGCTAACACTACGGCTCTAATTGATGCATTGAGCGTTATTCCCCTTTAGCCATCTTTTGGGCTCCAATCTCTATGTCGATTGTTTTTTCCTTAGCCAACATTAGGGCTCAAATCCGTGAGTTGAGCTTTTTTCGCTTTTGCCAACAGTAGGGCTCCAATCCATGAGTTGAGAGTTTTCCCTTTTAGCCGACATTAGGGCTCCAATCCCTGAGTTGAGCGTTTTCCGATTAGCCGACTTAGGGATCCAATCCTTGAACTGAGTGTTTTTCTTTTAGCCAACATTAGAGCTCCCATCCGTGAGTTGTGCGTGATTCCCCTGTAACCAATATTAGGGCTCCAATCCCTAAGTAGAGCGTTTTCCCTTTAGCAAAACCTAGGGCTCCAATCCCTGAGTTGAGCATTTTCCACTTTAACAAACATTTGGGCTCCAATACCTGAGTTGAGCATTTTTCTGTTTATCTAACATTAGGGCTCCAATCCTTGAGTTGAGCATTTTTCCTTTGCCAACATTAGGCCTCCAATCCCTGAGTTGAGCGTTTGTCCTCAGCCAACATTTGGGCTCCAAACCCCGAGTTTAGCATTGTTTCTTTAGCTAACATTAGGGTTCCAATCCCTGTGTTGAGAGTTTTCCCCTTACAGCATTTATTAGGGCTCCAATCCATGAGTTGAGCATGATTCGTCTTTAGCCAAAAATAGGGCTCTAATCCCTCAGTTGAGCTTTTTTTCCTTAGCCAACATTAGGGCTCCAATCCTGGGTTAAGCGTTTCTCCCTATTGCCAACATTAGGGCTCCAATCCATGAGTTGAGCATTTTCCTTTTAGCCGACATTAGGGCTCCAATCCCTGAGTTTAGCATTTTTTCTTTAGCTAACATTTGGGCTCCAATCCTTGAGTTGAGCGTTATCCCCTTACCAATTAGTAGGGCTCCAATCCTTGTGTTGAGCATTTTCCTTATCTGACATTTGGACTCCAATTACAAAGTTGAGCATTTTTCCTTAGCCAACACTAGGGCTCCAATCCCTGAGTTGAGCGTGATTCTCTTTAGCCAACAATAAGGCTCCAATCCCTGGGTTGAGCTTTTTTTCCTTAGCCAACATTAGGGCTCCAATCCTGAGTTGAGCGTTTTTCTCTTTAGCCAATATTTGGGCACCAATCCATGAGTTGAGCGTTTACCCTTTATCCGACGTTAAGGCTCCACCGAAATTAGGGCTCAAATTTCTATGTTGAACGTTTTCCTTTTTTTTTAAGTTAACATTAGTGTTCCAATCCCGAGTTGAGCATTTTCCCGTAATCCAGCATTAAGGCTTTAATCCATGAGTTGAGTGTTTTTTGGGTACGAATCCCCAAGTTGATTGTTTTCCCATTGCCAACATTAGGGTACCAATCCCTGCGTTGAGAGTTATTCCCCTTTAGCCATCATTTGGGCTCCAATCTCAAAGTCGAGCGTTTTTTTCTTAGCCATCATTAGGGCTTAATTCGCTGAGTTGAGCTTTTTTTCCTAAGCTAACATTAGAGCTCCAATCCTAATTTGAGCGTTTTTCGCTTTAGCCAACATTAGGGCTACAATCCATGAGCTGAGAGTTTTACCTTTAGCCGACATTAGGGCTCCAATCCCTAAGTTGAGCGTTTTCCCTTTAGCAGACATTTGCGCTCCAATCCTTGAGCTGAGTGTTTTCCTTTTAGCCAACATTAGGGCTTCGATCCGTAAGTTGAGCGTGATTCCCCTTTAGGCAATATTAGGTCTATATTCCCTAAGTTGTGCATTTTCCCCTTTAGCCAAACCTAGGGCTCTAATCCCTGAGTTGAGCTTTTTCCACTTTAACCAACATTGCCTTTACCTGAGTTGAGCATTTTTCTGTTTATCCAACATTTGGGCTCCAATCCTTGAGTAGAGCATTTTTCTTTAGCCAACATTAGGGCTCCAATCCATGGGTTGAGCATTTTCCATTAGCCGACATTAGGGTTCCAATCCCTGAGTTTAGCGTTTTCCTTAACCGATATTAGGACTCCAATTCCAAAGTTGAGCATTTTTCCCTAGCCAACACTAGGGCTCCAATCCCTGAGTTGAGCGTGATTCGTCTTTAGCCAATAATAGGCTAACAATCCCGGAGCTGAGCTTTTTTTCCTTAGCCAACATTAGGGCTCCAATCCCGGAGCTGAGCTTTTTTTCCTCAGCCAACATTAGGGCTCCATTCCCGAGTTGAGTGTTTCTCCCATTAGCTAACATTAGGGTTCCAATCCATGAGGTGAGCGTTTTGCCTTTATCCGACGTTAGGGCTCCACCGACATAAAGGCTCCAATCCCTGAGTTGAGCATTTTCCTCTTTTTAGCTAACATTAGGGCTCCAATCCCTGAGTTGAGCATTTTCCCCTTAGTTGGAACATTAGGGCTCCAATCCCTGAGTTGAGCGTCTTCCTTAGCCGACATTTGGGCTCGAATCCCCAAGTTCACTGTTTTCCCTTACCCAACACTAGGGCTCCAATCCATGAGTTCAGCGTTTTCTCTTTAGCAGACATTGGGGCTCCAATCCTTGAGTTGAGCGTTTTTTCATTAGCTTACATTAGGCATCCAATCACTGAGTTAAGCGTTTTTCCTTTACCAAATATTAGGGTTTTAATCCTTGAGTTGAGAATTTTCCTTATCCGACATTAGGACCACAATTCCAAACTTGAGCATTTTTCCTAAGCCAACGCTAGGGCTCCAATCCCTGCGTTGAGCGTTATTCCCCATTTGGGCTCCAATCTCCAAGTCGAGCGTTTTGTCCTTAGCCAACATTAGGGGTCAAATCCCTGAGTTGAGCTTTTTTTCCTTAGCCATTAGGGCTCCAATCCATGAGTTGAGCGTTTTCCCGACATTACGGCTTCAATCCTTGACTTAAGTGTGATTCGTCTTTAGCCAACAATAGGGCTCCAATCCCTCAGTTGAGCTTTTTTTCCTTAGCCAACATTAGGGCTCCAATTTTGGGTTGAGCGTTTATCCCTTTTGCCAACATTAGGGCTCCATTCCATGAGTTGAGCATTTTCCCTTAAGCCGACATTAGGGCTCCAATCCCTGAGTTTAGCGTTATTTCTTTAGCTAACATTTGGGCTCCAATCCTTGAGTTGAGCGTTTTCCCCTTACCAATTAGTAGGGCTCCAATCCTTGTGTTGAGCATTTTCCTTATCCGACATTAGGACTCCAATTCCAAAGTTGAGCATTTTTCCCTAGCCAACACTAGGGCTCCAATCCCTGAGTTGAGCGTGATTCTCTTTAGCCAATAATAAGGCTCCAATCCCTGAGTTGAGCTTTTTTTCCTTAGCCAGCATTATGGCTCCAATCCTTGAGTTGAGAGTCTTCCTTAGCCGACATTTGGGCTCAATCGCCAAGTTCACTGTTTTCCCTTAGCCAACACTAGGGCTCCAATCCCGGCGTTGAGCGTTATTCCCCATTTGGGATGCATTCTCCAAGTTGAGCGTTTTGCTCTGAACCAACATTAGGGCTCAAATCCCTGAGTTGAGCTTTTTTTCCTTAGCCAACATTAGGGCTCCAATCCTGGGTTGAGCTTTTTATCGCTTTAGCACACATTAGGGCTCCAATCCATGAGTTGAGCGTCTTCCCAACATTAGGGCTCCAATCCTTGACTTGAGCTTGATTCGTCTTTAGCCAACAATTGGGCTCCAATCCCTCAGTTGAGCTTTTTTTCCTTAGCCAACATTAGGGCTCCAATCCTGGGTTGAGCGTTTCTCCCTTTTGCTAATATTAGGGCTCCAATCCATGAGTTGAGCATTTTTCCTTTAGCCGACATTAGGGCTCCAATCCTTGAGTTTAGCGTTTTTTCTTTAGCTAACATTTGGGCTCAGATCCTTGAGTTGAGCGTTTTTCCCTTGCCAATTAGTAGGGCTCCAATCCTTGTGTTGACCATTTTCCGTATCCGACATTAGGACTCCAAATCCAAAGTTGAGCATTTTTCCTTAGCCAACACTAGGGCTCCAATCCCTGAGTTGAGCGTGATTCTCTTTAGCCAATAATATGGCTCCAATCCCTTAGTTGAGCTTTTTTTCCTTAGCCAACATTTGGGCTCCAATCCTGTTGAGCGTTTCTCTCTTTAGCCAATAATTGGGTACCAATCCATGAGTTGAGCGTTTACCCTTTATCCGACGTTAAGGCTCTACCGACATTAGGGCTCAAATTTCTAAGTTGAGCGTTTTCCTTTTTTCAAGCTAACATTAGGGTTCCAATCCCGAGTTGAGCGTTTTCCCCTAATCCAACATTAGGGCTCTAATCCATGAGTCTTGCGTTTTTTGGGTACGAATCACCAAGTTGATTGTTTTCCCTTTGCCAACATTAGGGCTCCAATCCCTGCTTTGAGAGTTATTCCCCTTTAGCCAGCATTTTGGCTCCAATCTCAAAGTCGAGCGGTTTTTTCTTAGCCATCATTAGGGCTCAAATCGCTGAGTTGAGCTTTTTTTCCTAAGCTAACATTAGGGCTCCAATCCTGATTTGAGCGTTTTTCGCATTAGCCAACATTAGGGCTCCAATCCATGAGTTGAGCGTTTTCCCTTTATCCGACGTTAGGGCTCCAATACCTAAGTTGAGCGTTTTCCCTTTAGCCAACATTTGCGCTCCAATCTTGAGCTGAGTGTTTTCCTTTTAGCCAACATAAGGGCTTCGATCCGTAAGTTGAGCGTGATTCCCCTTTAGGCAATATTAGGGCTAGCCAAACCTAGGGCTTCAATCCCTGAGTTGAGCATTTTCCACTTTAACCAAGATTTGGGCTCCTTTACCTGAGTTGAGCATTTTTCTGTTTATCCAACATTTGGGTTCCAATCCTTGAGTTGAACATTTTTCTTTAGCCAACATTAGGGCTCCAATCCATGGGTTGAGCATTTTCCATTTAGCCGACATTAGGGCTCCAATCCCTGAGTTGAGCGTTTTCCTTAACCGATATTAGGACTCCAATTCCAAAGTTGAGCATTTTTCCATAGCCAACACTAGGGCTCCAATCCCTGAGTTGAGCGTGATTCGTCTTTAGCCAATAATAGGCTCCAATCCCGGAGCTGGGCTTTTTTCCTTAGCCAACATTAGGGCTCCAATCCCTGAGTTGAGCATTTTCCTCTTTTTAGCTAACATTAGGGCTCCAATCCCTGAGTTGAGCGTTTTCCCCTTAGCCAACATTAGGGCTCCAATCCTTGAGTTGAGCGTCTTCCTTAGCCGACATTTGGGCTCGAATCCCCTAGTTCACTATTTTCCCTTACCCAACTCTAGGGCCCCAATCCCTGCGTTGAGTGTTATTCCCCATTAGCCAGCATTTGGGCTCCAATCTCTAAGTCGAGCGTTTTTTCCTAAGCCAACATTAAGGCTCCAATCATTGAGATGAGCGTTTTCCCTTTAGCCGACATTAGGGCTCCAATCGCTGAGTTGAGCGTTTTTTCTTTAGCTAACATTAGGGATCCAATCCCTGAGTTGAGAATTTTCCCCATACCAAATATTAGGGCTACAATCCTTGAGCTGATCATTTTCCATAGCCGACATTACGACCCCAATTCCAAAGTACATCATTTTTCCTAAGCCAACACTAGGGCTCCAATCCTTGAGTTGAGCGTGATTCGTCTTTAGCCAACAATAGGGCTCCAATTCCTCAGTTGAGCTTTTATTCCTTAGCCAACATTAGGGCTCCAATCCTGAGTTGAGCGTTTCTCCCTTTCGCTAAATTTAGGGCTCCAATCCCCGAGTTGAGCGTTTTCCTCTTAGCCAACATAGGGCTCCAATCCATGAGTTGAGCGTTTTCCTTAGCCGACAATGGGGCTCGAATCCCCAAGGTTATTGTTTTCCCTTAGCCAACACTTGGGCTTCAATCCCTGCGTTGAGCGTTATTCCCCTTTAGCCAGCATTTGGGCTCCATTCTCTAAGTCGAGCATTTTTTCCTTAGCAATCATTGGGGCTCAAATCGCTGAGTTATGCTATTTTTCCTTAGCCAACATTAGGGCTCCAATACTGAGTTGAGCTTTTTTCGCTTCAGCCAACATTAGGGCTCCAGTCCATGAGTTAAGAGTTTTCCCTTTAGCTGATATTAGGGCTCCAATCTCAGAGTTGAGGGTTTTCCCTTTAACAGACATTAGGGCTCCAATCCCTTATCTGAGTGTTTTCCTATTAGCCAACATTAGGCTCCGATCCCTAAGTTGAGCGTGATTCGTCTTTAGCCAATAATTGTGCTCCAATCCCTGTGTTGAGCTTTTTTTCTTTAGCCAACATCAGGGCTCCTATCCTGGGTTGAGCGTTTCTACCTTTAGCCAACATTAGGGCTCCAATCCATGAGATTAGCAGTTTCCCTTTAGCCGACATTAGGGCTCGAATCCCTGAGTTCAACGTTTTTCCTTTAGCTAACATTAGGGATCCAATCCTTGTGTTGAGCGTTTTCCCCTTACCAAATATAAGGGCTCTAATCCTTGAGTTGAGCATTTTCCTTAGCCGACATTAGGACTCCGATTCCAAAGTTGAGCATTTTTCCTAAGCCAATACTAGGGCTCCAATCCCTGAGTTGAGCGTGATTCCTCTTAAGCCAACAATAGGGCTCCAATCACTAAGTTGAGCTTTTTTTCCTTAGCCAACATTAGGGCTCCAATCCCGAGTTGAGCGTTTCTCCCTTTAGCCAACATTAAGGGTCAAATCCATGAGTTGAACGTTTTCCATTTTTCCGACGTTAGGGCTCCACCGACATTAGGGCTCCAATCCCTGAGTTGAGCGTTTTCCATTTTTAGCAAACATTAGGGCTCCAATCCTTGAGTTTAGCATTTTCCCTTAGCCAACATTAGGGCTCCAATCCCTGAGTTGAGCGTCTTTCTCAGCCGACACTAGGGCTCGAATCCTTGTGTTAAGCGTTATTCCCCTTTAGCTAGCATTTAAGCTCAAATCTCTAAGTCGAGCGTTTTTTCTTTAGCAAACATTAGGGCTCCAATCTCTAAGTCGAGCGTTTTTTTCTTAGCCATCATTAGGGCTCAATTCGCTGAGTTGAGCCATTTATCCGCTAACATTAGGGCTCCAATCCTGAGTTGAGCGTTTTTCACTTTGCCAATATTAGGGCTCCAATCCATGAGTTGAGAGTTTTACATTTCGCCGACATTAGGGCTCCATTCCCTAAATTGAGCGTTTTCCCTTTAGCCGACAGTTGGGCTCCAATCCTTGAGCTAAGTGTTTTCCTTTTAGCCAACATTAGGGCTTCGATCCGTAAGTTGAGCGTGATTCCCCTTTAGGCAATATGAGGGCTCCAACCCCTAAGTTGTGCGTTTTTCCCTTTAGCCAAATCTAGGGCTCCAATCCCTGAGTTGAGCATTTTCCACTGTAACCAACATTTGGGCTCTTATACCTGAGTTGAGCATTTTTCTGTTTATCCAACATTTGGGCTCCAATCCTTGAGTTGGAGCATTTTTCTTTAGCCAATATTACAGCTCCAATCCATGGGTTGAGCATTCTCCCTTTAGCCAACATTAGGGATCAAATCCACTAGTTGAGCGTTTTCCCTTTATCCGACGTTAGGGCTCCACCGACATAAAGGCTCCAATCCCTGAGTTGAGCATTTTCCTCTTTTTAGCCAACATTAGGGCTCCAATCCTTGAGTTGAGCGTTTTCCCTTTAGCCAACATTAGGGCTCCAATCCCTGAGTTGAGCGTTTTTTCATTAGCTAACATTAGGGATCCAATCCCTGAGTTGAGCGTTTTCTTCATACCAAATATTAAGGCTACATTCCTTGAGTTGAGCATTTTCCTTAGCCGACATTACAACTCAAATTCCAAAGTAGATCATTTTTCCTAAACCAACACTAGGGCTCCAATCCTTGAGTTGAGCGTGATTCTTCATTCGCCAACAATAGGGCTCCAATTACTGAGTAGAGCTTTTATTCCTTAGCCAACATTAGAGCTCCAATCCCAAGTTGAGCGTTTCTCCCTTTAGCTAACATTAGGGCTCCAATCCCCGAGTTGAGCGCTTTCTCCTTAGCCAACATTCGGGCTCCAATCCACGAGTTGAGCGTTTTCCTTAGCCGACATTGGGGTTCGAATCCCCAAGTTGATTATTTTCCCTTAGCCAATACTAGGGCTCCAATCCTTGCATTGAGCGTTATTCCCCTTTAGCCAGCATTTGGGCTCCAATCTCTAAGTCGTGCGTTTTTTTCTTAGCCATCATATGGGCTCAAATCGCTAAGTTGAGCTTTTTTCCTAAGCTAACATTAGGGCTCCAATCCCTAAGTTGAGCTATTTTGCCTTTAGTAAAATCTAGGGCTCCAATCCCTGAGTAGAGCATTTTGAACTTTAACCAACATTTGGCGTCTTATACCTGAATTAAGCATTTTTCTGTTTATCCAACATTAGGGCTCTAATCCTTGAGTTGAGCATTTTTCCTTTGCCAACATTAGGGTTCCAATCCTTGAGTTGAGCGTTTTTCCTTAGCCAACATTAGTGCTCCAAACCCCGAGTTTAGCGTTTTTCTATAGCTAACATTTGGGCTCCAATCCCTGAGTTGAGCGTTTTCCCCCTACCAATTATTAGGGCTCCAATTCCTGAGTTGAGCATTTTCCTTAGCCGACATTAGGACTCCAATCCCTAAGTTGAGCGTTTTTCTTTGCCAACACTAGGGCTCCAATCCCTGAGTTGAGCGTGATTCGTCTTTTGCCAACAATAGGGCTCCAATTCCTGAGTTGAGCTTTTTTTCCTTAGCCAGCATTAGGGCTCCAATCCTGGGTTGAGCGTTTCTCCCTTTAGCCAACATTAGGGCTCCAATCCATTAATTTAGCGTTTTCTTTTTAGCCGACATTGGGGCTCTAATCCTTGAGTTGAGCGTTTTTTCATTACCTTACATTAGGCATCCAATCCCTGAGTTGGGCGTTTTCCCTTTACCAAATATTAGGGTTTTAATGCTTGAGTTGAGCATTTTCCTTAGCCGACATTTGGACTCCAATTCCAAACTTGAGCATTTTTCCTAAGCCAACGCTAGGGCTCCAATCCTTGAGTTGAGCGTGATTCGTCTTTTGCCAACAATAGGGCTCCAATCCCGAGTTGACACTTCTCCCTTTAGCTTAGGGCTCCAATCCATGAGTTGAGCGTTTTCCCTTTATCCGACGTTAGGGCTCCAATCCCTAAGTTGAGCTCTTTTCCTTTTTTTTAGCAAACATTTGGGATCCAATGCCTGAGTCGAGCATTTTCGCTTTAGCTAACATTATGGCTCCAATCCCCGAGTTGAGCGTCTTCCTTACCCGACATTTGGGCTCGAATCCCCAAGCTCATTGTTTTCCCTTAGCTAACACTACTGCTCTAATCTATGCGTTGAGCGTTATTCCCCTTTAGCCAGCATTTGGGCTCCAATCTCTATGTCGATCTTTTTTTCTTTAGCCAATATTTGGGCTTAAATCCGTGAGTTGAGCTTTTTTCGCTTTTGCCAAAAGTAAGGCTCCAATCCATGAGTTGAGAGTTTTCCCTTTAGCCGACATTAGGGCTCCAATCCCTGAGTTGAGCGTTTTCCCATTAGCCGACTTAGGGCTCCAATCCTTGAACTGAGTGTTTTTCTTTTAGCCAACAGTAGAGCTCCCATCCGTGAGTTGAGCGTGATTCCCCTTTAGCCAATATTAGGGCTCCAATCCCTAAGTAGCGTTTTCCCTTTAGCAAAACCTAGGGCTCTAATCCCTGAGTTGAGCATTTTCCACTGTAACCAACATTTGGGCTCCAATACCTGAGTTGAGCTTTTTTCTGTTTATCCAATATTAGGGCTCGAAACCTTGAGTTGAGCATTTTTTCTTAGCCAACATTAGGCCTGCAATCCCTGAGTTGAGCGTTTTTCCTCAGCCAACATTTGGGCTCCAAACCCCGAGTTTAGCATTTTTTCTTTAGCTAACATTAGGGTTCCAATCCCTGTGTTCAGAGTTTTCCCCTTACAACATTTATTAGGGCTCCAATCCCTGAGTTGACCGTTTTGCTTTGCCGACATTAGGACTCCAATCCCTAAGTTAAACGTTTTTCCTTAGCAAACAATAGGGCTCCAATCCATGAGTTGAGCATGATTCGTCTTTAGCCAACAATAGGGCTCTAATCCCTCAGTTGAGCTTTTTTTCCTTAGCCAACATTAGGGCTCCAATCCTAGGTTGAGCTTTTCTTCCTTTTGCCAACATTAGGGCTCCAATCCATGAGTTGAGCATTTTCCCTTTAGCCGACATTAGGGCTCCAATCCCTGAGTTTAGCGTTTTTTCTTTTGCTAACATTTGGGCTCCAATCCTTCATTTGAGCGTTTTCCCCTTACCAATTAGTAGGGCTCCAATCCTTGTGTTCAGCATTTTCCTTATCTGACATTAGGACTCCAATTCCAAAGTTGAGCATTTTTCCTTAGCCAACACTAGGGCTCCAATCCCTGAGTTGAGCGTGATTCTCTTTAGCCAACAATAATGCTCCAATCCCTGAGTTGAGTTTTTTTTCCTTAGCCAACATTAGGGCTCCAATCCTGAGTTGAGCGTTTCTCTCTTTAGCCAATATTTGGGCACCAATCCATGAGTTGAGCGTTTACCCTTTATCCGACGTTACGGCTCCACCGACATTAGGGCTCAAATTTCTAAGTTGAGCGTTTTCCTTTTTTTTAAGCTAAGATTAGGGTTCCAATCCCGAGTTGAGTGTTTTTCCCTAATCCAACATTGGGGCTCTAATCCATGAGTTGAGCATTTTTCGGGTACGAATCCCCAAGTTGATTGTTTTCCCTTAGCCAACATTAGGGATCCAATCCCTGCGTTGAGAGTTATTCCCCTTTATCCAGCATTTGGGCACCAATCACAAAGTCGAGCGTTTTATTCTTAGCCATCATTAGGGCTCAAATCTCTGAGTTGAGCTTTTTTTCCTAAGCTAACATTAGGGCTCCAATCCTGATTTGAGCGTTTTTCGCTTTAGCCAACATTAGGGCTCCAATCCATGAGTTGAGAGTTTTACCTTTAGCTGACATTAGGGCTCCAATCCCTAAGTTAAGCGTTTTCCCTTTAGCCGACATTTGCGCTCCAATCCTTGAGCTGAGTGTTTTCCTTTTTGCCAACATTAGGGCTTCGATCCGTATGTTGAGCGTGATTCCTCTTTAGGTAATATTAGGGCTCCAATCCCTAAGTTGTGCATTTTTCCCGTTAGCCAAACCTAGGGCTCCAATCCCTGAGTTGAGCATTTTCCACTTGAACCAACATTTGGGCTCCTATACCTGAGTTGAGCATTTTTCTGTTTATCCAACATTTGGGCTCCAATCCTTGAGTTGAGCATTTTTCTTTAGCAAACATTAGGGCTCCAATCCATGGGCTTAGCATTTTCCATTTAGCTGACATTGGGGCTCTAATCCTTGAGTTTAGCGTTTTCCATAACCGATATTAGGACTCAAATTCCAAAGTTGAGCATTTTTCCTTAGCCAACACTAGGGCTCCAATCCCTCAGTTGAGCGTGATTCGTCTTTAGCCAATAATATGCTCCAATCCCCGAGCTGAGCTTTTTTTCCTTAGCCAACATTAGGGCTCCAATCCCGAGTTGAGTGTTTCTCCCTTTAGCCAACATTAGGGCTCCAATCCATGAGTTGAGCGTTTTCCCTTTATCTGACGTTAGGGCTCCACCGACATAAAGGCTCCAATCCCTGAGTTGAGCATTTTCCTCTTTTTAGCTAACATTAGGGCTCCAATCCCTGAGTTGAGCGTTTTCCCCATAGCCAACATTAGGGCTCCAATCCCTGAGTTGAGCGTCTTCCTTAGCCGACATTTGGGCTCGAATCCCCAAGTTCACTGTTTTCCCTAACCCAACACTAGGGCTCCAATCCCTGCGTTGAGCGTTATTCACCTTATGCCAGCATTGGGCTCCAATCTCTAAGTCGAGCTTTTTACCTTAGCCAACATTAGGGCTCCAATCCTAGAGTTGAGCGTTTTCCCTTTATCCGACATTAGGGCTCCAATCCCTGAGTTAAGCGTTTTTTCTTTAGCTAACATTAGGGATCCAATCCCTGAGTTGAGCGTTTTCCCCATACAAAATATTAGGGCTACAATCCTTGAGTAGAGCATTTTCCTTACCCGACATTACGACTCCAATTCCAAAGTAGATAATTTTTCCTAAGCCAACAGTAGGGCTCCAATCCTTGAGTTGAGCGTGATTCGTCTTTAGCCAACAATAGGGCTCCAATTCCTGAGTTGAGCTTTTATTCCTTAGCCAACATTAGGGCTCAAATCCTGAGTTGAGCGCTTCTCCCTTCGCTAACATTAGGGCTCCAATCCCCGAGTTGAGCGTTTTCCCCTTAGCCAACATTAGCGCTCCAATACATAAGTTGAGCGTTTTCCGTAGCCGACATTGGGGCTCGAATCCCCAAGGTTATTGTTTTCCCTTAGTTAACACTAGGGCTCCAATCCCTGCGTTGAGCGTTATTCCCCTTTAGCCAGCATTTGGGCTCCAATCTCTAAGTCGAGCATTTTTTCCTTAACAATCATTAGGGCTCAAATCGCTGAGTTAAGCTTTTTTTCCTTAGCCAATATTAGGGCTCCAATCCTGAGTTATGCGTTTTCCTTAGCCGACGTTAGGATTCTAATCCCAAAGTTGAGCGTTTTTCCATAGAAGACACTAGGGCTCCAATCCCTGAGTTGAGCGTGATTCGTCTTTTGCCAAATATTGTGCTCCATTCCCTGAGTTGCGCTTTTTTTCCTTAGCCAACAATAGGGCTCCTATCCTGGGTTGAGCGTTTCTCCCTTTAGCCAACAATAAGGCTCCAATCCATGAGATTAGCTTTTTCCCTTTAGCCGACATTAGGGCTCCAATCCCTGAGTTCAGCGTTTTTTCTTTAACTAACATTAGGGATCCAATCCCTGAGTTGAGCATTTTCCTTAGCCAACATTTGGACTCCGATTCCAAAGTTGAGCATTTATCCTAAGCCAACACTAGGGCTCCAATCCCTGAGTTGAGCGTGATTACTTTTATGCCACCAATAGGGCTCCAATCCCTAAGTTGAGCGTGATTTCTTAGCCAGCATCAGGGCTCCAATCCCGAGTTGAGCGTTTCTCCCTTTAGCCAACATTAAGGGTCAAATCCATGAGTTGAGTGTTTTCCCTTTTTCCGACGTTAGGGCTCCACCGACATTAGGGCTCCAATCCCTGAGTTGAGCGTTTTCCTCTTTTTTAGCTAACATTAGGGTTCTAATCCTTGAGTTTAGCGTTTTCCCTTAACCAACATTAGGGCTCCAATCCCTGAGTTGAGCGTCTTCCTTAGCCGACACTAGGGCTCCAATCCCTGTGTTGAGCGTTATTCCCCTTTAGCCAGCAGTTGTGCTCCAATCTCTAAGTCGAGCGTTTTTTCCTTAGCCAACATTGGGCTCAAATTCCTGAGTTGAGCTTTTTTCCTTAACCAACATTAGGGCTCAAATCCTGAGTTGAGATTTTATTCTCATTACCCAACATTAGAGCTCCAATCCCTGAGTTGAGCATTTTCCATACCAACATTTGGGCTCCAATACCTGAGTTGAGCATTTTTCTGTTTATCCAACATTAGGGCTCCAATCCCTGAGTTGAGCATTTTTCCTTGGCCAACATTAGGGCTCCAATCCCTGAGTTAAGCGTTTTTCGTTAGCCAACATTTGGGCTCCAAACCCCGTCTTTAGCGTTTTCTTTAGCTAACATTAGGGCTCTAATCCCTGAGTTGAGCGTTTTCCCCTTTGCAATTATTAGGGCTCCAATCCCTGAGTTGAGCGTTTTCCTTAGCCGACATTGGGACTCCAATACCTAAGTTCAACGTTTTTACTTAGCCAACACTAGGGTTCCAATCCCTAATTGAGCGTGATTCGTCATTAGCCAACAATAGGGCTCCAATCCCTGAATTGAGCATTTTCCACTTTAACCAACATTTAGGCTCCAATCCTTGAGTTGAGCGTTTTTCGTTAGCCAACATTAGGGCTCCAAACCCCAAGTTTAGCGTTTTTTCTTTTGCTTACATTAGGGCTCCAATCCCTGAGTTGAGCGTTTTCCCCTTAACAGTTATTAGGGCTCCAATCCCTGAGTTAAGCGTTTTCCTTAGCCGACGTTTGGGCTCCAATCCCTAAGTTGATCGTTTTTCCTTAGCCGACACTAGGGGCCCCAATCCCTGAGTTGAGCGTTATTCGTCTTTAGCCAAAAATAGTGCTCCAATCCCTGAGGTGAGCTTTTTTTCCTTAGCCAACATTAGGGCTCCTATCTTGGGTTGAGCGCTTCTCCCTTTAGCCAACATTAGGGCTCCAATCAATGAGATTAGTGTTTTCCCTTTAGCCGACATTAGGGCTCCAATCCCTGAGTTCAGCGTTATTTCTTTAGCTAACATTAGGGATCCAATCCCTGAGTTGAGCTTTTCCCCTTACCAAATATTAGGGCTCTAATCCTTGAGTTGAGCATTATCCTTAGCCGACATTAGGACTCCGATTCCAAAGTTGAGCATTTTTCCTAAGCCAACACTAGGGCTCCAATCCCTGAGTTGAGCATGATTCCTCTTTAGCCAACAATAGGGCTCCAATCCCTAAGTTGAGCTCTTTTTCCTTAGCCAACATTAAGGCTCCAATCCCGAGTTGAGCGTTTCTCCCTTTAGCCAACATTAAGGGTCAAATCCATGAGTTGAGTGTTTTCCCTTTTTCCGACGTTAGGGCGCCCCGACATTAGCGCTCCAATCCCTGAGTTAAGCGTTTTCCTCTTTTTAGCTAAGATTTGGGCTCCAATCCCTAAGTTCAGTGTTTTCCCTTAGCCAACACTTGGGCTCCAATCCCTGAGTTGAGCGTTATTCCCCTTTAGCCAGCATTCGGGCTCCAATCTCTAAGTTGAGCGTTTTTTCCTTCGCCAACATTGGGCTCAAATCCCTGAGTTGAGCTTTTTTTCCTTAACCAACATTAGGGCTCCAATCCCTGAGTTGAGCGTTTTCCCCTTAACAATTATTAGGGCTCCAATCCCTGAGTTAAGCGTTTTCCTTAGCCGACGTTAGGATTCCAATCCCTAAGTTGAGCGTTTTTCCTTAGCCGACACTAGGGCTCCAATCCCTGAGTTGAGCGTGATTCGTCTTTTGCCAAAAATTGTGCTCCATTCCCTGAGTTGAGCTTTATTTCCTTAGCCAACAATAGGGCTCCTATCCTTGGTTGAGCGTTTCTCCCTTCAGCCAACAATAAGGCTCCAATCCATGATATTAGCGTTTTCCCTTTAGCCGACATTAGGGCTCCAATCCCTGAGTTCAGCGTTTTTTCTTTAGCTAACATTTGGGATCCAATCCCTGAGTTGAGCGTTTTCCCCTTACCAAATATTAGGGCTCTAACATTTGAGTTGAGCAATATCCTTAGCCGACATTAGGACTCCGATTCCCAAGTTGAGCATTTTTCCTAATCCAACACTAGGGCTCCAATCCCTGAGTTGAGCGTGATTCCTCTTTAGCCAACAATAGGGCTCCAATCCCTAAGTTGAGCTTTTTTTGTTAGCCAACATTAGGGCTCCAATCCGGAGTTGAGCGTTTCTCCCTTTAGCCAACATTAAGGGTCAAATCCATGAGTTGAGCGTTTTCCCTTTTTCCGACGTTAGGGCTCCACCGACATTAAGGCTCCAATGCCTGAGTTAAGCGTTTTCCTCTTTATAGCTAACATTTGGGCTCCAATCCCCGAGTTTAGCGTTTTCCCTTAGCCAACATTAGGGCTCCAATCCCTGAGTTGAGCGTCTTCCTTAGCCGACACTAGGGCTCCAATCCCTGTGTTGAGCGTTATTCCCCATTAGCCACCATTTGGGCTCCAATCTCAAACTCGAGCGTTTTTTCCTTAGCCAACATTAGGGCTCCAATCCTGAGTTGAGATTTTTTTCGCTTCAGCCAACATTTGGGCTCCATCCATGAGTTGAGCGTTTTCCCTTTAGCCGACATTAGGACTCCAATCCTTGAGCTGAGTGTTTTTCTTTTTGCCACATTAGGGCTCCGATCCGTGAGTCGAGCGTGTGTTTCCCCTTTAGCCAATATTAGGGCTCCAATCCTTAAGTTGAGCGTTTTTCCCTTTAGCAAAACCTAGGGCTCCAATCCCTGAGTTGAGCATTTTCCATACCAACATTTGGGCTCCAATACCTGAGTTGAGCATTTTTCTGTTTATCCAACATTAGGGCTCCAATCCCTGAGTTAAACATTTTTCCTTAGCCAACATTAGGGCTCCAATCCCTGAGTTGAGCGTTTTTCCTTAACCAACATTAGAGCTCCAAACCCCGACTTTAGTGTTTTTTCTTTAGCTAACATTAGGACTCCAATCCCTGAGTTGAGCGTTTTCCCTTTAGCCGACATTAGGGCTCCAATCCTTGAGCTGAGTGTTTTTCTTTTAAACAACATTAGGGCTCCGATCCGTGAGTTGAGCGTGTGTTCCCCTTTAGCCAATATTAGGGCTCCAATCCTTAAGTTGAGCATTTTTCCCTTTAGCAAAACCTAGGGCTCCAATCCCTGAGTTGAGCGCTTTCCATACCGACATTTGGGCTCCAATACCTGAGTTGAGCATTTTTCTATTTATCATACATTAAGGCTCGAATCCCTGAGTTGAGCACTTTTCCTTAGCCAACATTAGGGCTCCAATCCCTGAGTTGAGCGTTTTTTCTTAGCCAACATTAGGTCTCCAAACCCCGACTTTAGCGTGTTCTTTAGCCAACATTAGGGCTCCAATCCCTGAGTTGAGCGTTTTCCTTAGCCGACGTTTGGACTCCAATCCATAAGCTGAACGTTTTTCCTTTGCCAACACTAGGGCTCCAATCCCCGAGTTGAGCTTTTTCTCCTTAGCCAACATTAGGGCTCCAATCATGGGTTGATGTATTCTCTCTTTAGCCAACATTGGAGCTCCAATCCATGAGTTGAGCATTTTCCCTTATCCGACATTAGGGCCCCAATTCCTGAGTTTAGCATTTTTTCTTTAGCTAACATTATGGCTCCAATCCCTGAGTTGAATGCTTCCTTTTTTTTGCTAACATTTTGGGCACCAATCCCTGAGTTTAGCGTTTTCCCCTTTGCCAACATTAGTGCTCCAATCCCTGAGTTGTGCGTCTCCTACTTAGCCGACATTTGATCTCGAATCCCCAAGTTCACTGTTTTCCCTTAGCCAACACTAGGGCTCCAATCCCTGGGTTGAGCGTTATTCCCCTTTAGCCAGCATTTGGGCTCCAATCTCTAAGTCGAGCATTTTGTCCTTGGCCAACATTAGGGCTCAAATCTGTTGAGCTTTTTTTCCTTAGCCAACATTAGGGCTCCAATCCTGGGTTGAGCGTTTCTCCCTTTTGCCAACATTAGGGCTCCAATCCATGAGTTGAGCATTTTCCCTTTAGCCGACATTAGGGCTCGAATCCTTGAGTTTAGCGTTTTTTCTTTAGCTAACATTGGGGCTCCAATCCCTGAGTTGAGCGTTTTCCCCATACCAATTAGTAGGGCTCCAATCTTAGAGTTGAGCATTTTCCTTATTCGACATTAGGACTCAAATTCCAAAGTTGAGCATTTTTCCTTAGCGAACACTAGGGCTCCAATCCCTGAGTTGAGTGTGATTCTCTTTAGCCAACAATAAGGCTCCAATCCCTGAGTTGAGCTTTTTATTCCATGGCCAACGTTAGGAATCCTATCCTGAGTTGAGCGTTTCTCTCTTTAGCTAATATTTGGGCACCAATCCATGAGTTGAGCGTCTACCCTTTATCCGACGTTAGGGCTCCAATTTCTAAGTTGAGCGTTTTCCTTTTTTTTTTTTAAGCTAACATTAGGATTCTAATCCCGAGTTGAGCGTTTTCCCCTTATCCAACTTTAGGGCTCTAATCTATGAGTTGATCGTTTTCCTTAGCCGACATTTCGGTACGAATCCCCAAGTTGATTGTTTTCCCTGAGCCAACATTAGGGCTCCAATCCCTGCGTTGAGAGTTATTCCCCTTTAGCCAGCATTTGGGCTCCAATCTATAAGTTGAGCGTTTTCCCTTTATCTGACGTTAGGGCTCCACCGACATAAAGGCTCCAATCCCTGAGTTGAGCATTTTCCTCTTTTTAGCTAACATTAGGGCTCCAATCCCTGAGTTGAGCGTTTTCCCCATAGCCAACATTAGGGCTCCAATCCCTGAGTTGAGCGTCTTCCTTAGCCGACATTTGGGCTCGAATCCCCAAGTTCACTGTTTTCCCTAACCCAACACTAGGGCTCCAATCCCTGCGTTGAGCGTTATTCACCTTATGCCAGCATTGGGCTCCAATCTCTAAGTCGAGCTTTTTACCTTAGCCAACATTAGGGCTCCAATCCTAGAGTTGAGCGTTTTCCCTTTATCCGACATTAGGGCTCCAATCCCTGAGTTAAGCGTTTTTTCTTTAGCTAACATTAGGGATCCAATCCCTGAGTTGAGCGTTTTCCCCATACAAAATATTAGGGCTACAATCCTTGAGTAGAGCATTTTCCTTACCCGACATTACGACTCCAATTCCAAAGTAGATAATTTTTCCTAAGCCAACAGTAGGGCTGCAATCCTTGAGTTGAGCGTGATTCGTCTTTAGCCAACAATAGGGCTCCAATTCCTGAGTTGAGCTTTTATTCCTTAGCCAACATTAGGGCTCAAATCCTGAGTTGAGCGCTTCTCCCTTCGCTAACATTAGGGCTCCAATCCCCGAGTTGAGCGTTTTCCCCTTAGCCAACATTAGCGCTCCAATACATAAGTTGAGCGTTTTCCGTAGCCGACATTGGGGCTCGAATCCCCAAGGTTATTGTTTTCCCTTAGTTAACACTAGGGCTCCAATCCCTGCGTTGAGCGTTATTCCCCTTTAGCCAGCATTTGGGCTCCAATCTCTAAGTCGAGCATTTTTTCCTTAACAATCATTAGGGCTCAAATCGCTGAGTTAAGCTTTTTTTCCTTAGCCAATATTAGGGCTCCAATCCTGAGTTATGCGTTTTCCTTAGCCGACGTTAGGATTCTAATCCCAAAGTTGAGCGTTTTTCCATAGAAGACACTAGGGCTCCAATCCCTGAGTTGAGCGTGATTCGTCTTTTGCCAAATATTGTGCTCCATTCCCTGAGTTGCGCTTTTTTTCCTTAGCCAACAATAGGGCTCCTATCCTGGGTTGAGCGTTTCTCCCTTTAGCCAACAATAAGGCTCCAATCCATGAGATTAGCTTTTTCCCTTTAGCCGACATTAGGGCTCCAATCCCTGAGTTCAGCGTTTTTTCTTTAACTAACATTAGGGATCCAATCCCTGAGTTGAGCATTTTCCTTAGCCAACATTTGGACTCCGATTCCAAAGTTGAGCATTTATCCTAAGCCAACACTAGGGCTCCAATCCCTGAGTTGAGCGTGATTACTTTTATGCCACCAATAGGGCTCCAATCCCTAAGTTGAGCGTGATTTCTTAGCCAGCATCAGGGCTCCAATCCCGAGTTGAGCGTTTCTCCCTTTAGCCAACATTAAGGGTCAAATCCATGAGTTGAGTGTTTTCCCTTTTTCCGACGTTAGGGCTCCACCGACATTAGGGCTCCAATCCCTGAGTTGAGCGTTTTCCTCTTTTTTAGCTAACATTAGGGTTCTAATCCTTGAGTTTAGCGTTTTCCCTTAACCAACATTAGGGCTCCAATCCCTGAGTTGAGCGTCTTCCTTAGCCGACACTAGGGCTCCAATCCCTGTGTTGAGCGTTATTCCCCTTTAGCCAGCAGTTGTGCTCCAATCTCTAAGTCGAGCGTTTTTTCCTTAGCCAACATTGGGCTCAAATTCCTGAGTTGAGCTTTTTTCCTTAACCAACATTAGGGCTCAAATCCTGAGTTGAGATTTTATTCTCATTACCCAACATTAGAGCTCCAATCCCTGAGTTGAGCATTTTCCATACCAACATTTGGGCTCCAATCCCTGAGTTAAGCGTTTTTCGTTAGCCAACATTTGGGCTCCAAACCCCGTCTTTAGCGTTTTCTTTAGCTAACATTAGGGCTCTAATCCCTGAGTTGAGCGTTTTCCCCTTTGCAATTATTAGGGCTCCAATCCCTGAGTTGAGCGTTTTCCTTAGCCGACATTGGGACTCCAATACCTAAGTTCAACGTTTTTACTTAGCCAACACTAGGGTTCCAATCCCTAATTGAGCGTGATTCGTCATTAGCCAACAATAGGGCTCCAATCCCTGAATTGAGCATTTTCCACTTTAACCAACATTTAGGCTCCAATCCTTGAGTTGAGCGTTTTTCGTTAGCCAACATTAGGGCTCCAAACCCCAAGTTTAGCGTTTTTTCTTTTGCTTACATTAGGGCTCCAATCCCTGAGTTGAGCGTTTTCCCCTTAACAGTTATTAGGGCTCCAATCCCTGAGTTAAGCGTTTTCCTTAGCCGACGTTTGGGCTCCAATCCCTAAGTTGATCGTTTTTCCTTAGCCGACACTAGGGGCCCCAATCCCTGAGTTGAGCGTTATTCGTCTTTAGCCAAAAATAGTGCTCCAATCCCTGAGGTGAGCTTTTTTTCCTTAGCCAACATTAGGGCTCCTATCTTGGGTTGAGCGCTTCTCCCTTTAGCCAACATTAGGGCTCCAATCAATGAGATTAGTGTTTTCCCTTTAGCCGACATTAGGGCTCCAATCCCTGAGTTCAGCGTTATTTCTTTAGCTAACATTAGGGATCCAATCCCTGAGTTGAGCTTTTCCCCTTACCAAATATTAGGGCTCTAATCCTTGAGTTGAGCATTATCCTTAGCCGACATTAGGACTCCGATTCCAAAGTTGAGCATTTTTCCTAAGCCAACACTAGGGCTCCAATCCCTGAGTTGAGCATGATTCCTCTTTAGCCAACAATAGGGCTCCAATCCCTAAGTTGAGCTCTTTTTCCTTAGCCAACATTAAGGCTCCAATCCCGAGTTGAGCGTTTCTCCCTTTAGCCAACATTAAGGGTCAAATCCATGAGTTGAGTGTTTTCCCTTTTTCCGACGTTAGGGCGCCCCGACATTAGCGCTCCAATCCCTGAGTTAAGCGTTTTCCTCTTTTTAGCTAAGATTTGGGCTCCAATCCCTAAGTTCAGTGTTTTCCCTTAGCCAACACTTGGGCTCCAATCCCTGAGTTGAGCGTTATTCCCCTTTAGCCAGCATTCGGGCTCCAATCTCTAAGTTGAGCGTTTTTTCCTTCGCCAACATTGGGCTCAAATCCCTGAGTTGAGCTTTTTTTCCTTAACCAACATTAGGGCTCCAATCCCTGAGTTGAGCGTTTTCCCCTTAACAATTATTAGGGCTCCAATCCCTGAGTTAAGCGTTTTCCTTAGCCGACGTTAGGATTCCAATCCCTAAGTTGAGCGTTTTTCCTTAGCCGACACTAGGGCTCCAATCCCTGAGTTGAGCGTGATTCGTCTTTTGCCAAAAATTGTGCTCCATTCCCTGAGTTGAGCTTTATTTCCTTAGCCAACAATAGGGCTCCTATCCTTGGTTGAGCGTTTCTCCCTTCAGCCAACAATAAGGCTCCAATCCATGATATTAGCGTTTTCCCTTTAGCCGACATTAGGGCTCCAATCCCTGAGTTCAGCGTTTTTTCTTTAGCTAACATTTGGGATCCAATCCCTGAGTTGAGCGTTTTCCCCTTACCAAATATTAGGGCTCTAACATTTGAGTTGAGCAATATCCTTAGCCGACATTAGGACTCCGATTCCCAAGTTGAGCATTTTTCCTAATCCAACATTAGGGCTCCAATCCCAGAGTTGAGCTTGATTCCTCTTTAGCCAACAATAGGGTTCCAATCCCTAAGTTGAGCTTTTTTTCCTTAGCCAACATTAGGGCTCCGATCCCGAGTTGAGCGTTTCTCCCATTAGCCAACATTAAGGGTCAAATCCATGAGTTGAGCGTTTTCCCTTTTTCCGACGTTAGGGCTCCACCGACATTAGGGCTCCAATCCCTGAGTTGAGCGTCTTCCTCATTTTAGCTAACATTTGGGCTCCAATCCCTGAGTTTAGCGTTTTCCCTTAGCCAACATTAGGGCTCCAATCCCTGAGTTGAGCGTATTCCTTAGCAGAAACTAGGGCTCCAATCCCTGTGTTGAGCGTTATTCCCCATTAGCCACCATTTGGGCTCCAATCTCAAACTCGAGCGTTTTTTCCTTAGCCAACATTAGGGCTCCAATCCTGAGTTGAGATTTTTTTCGCTTCAGCCAACATTTGGGCTCCATCCATGAGTTGAGCGTTTTCCCTTTAGCCGACATTAGGACTCCAATCCTTGAGCTGAGTGTTTTTCTTTTTGCCACATTAGGGCTCCGATCCGTGAGTCGAGCGTGTGTTTCCCCTTTAGCCAATATTAGGGCTCCAATCCTTAAGTTGAGCGTTTTTCCCTTTAGCAAAACCTAGGGCTCCAATCCCTGAGTTGAGCATTTTCCATACCAACATTTGGGCTCCAATACCTGAGTTGAGCATTTTTCTGTTTATCCAACATTAGGGCTCCAATCCCTGAGTTAAACATTTTTCCTTAGCCAACATTAGGGCTCCAATCCCTGAGTTGAGCGTTTTTCCTTAACCAACATTAGAGCTCCAAACCCCGACTTTAGTGTTTTTTCTTTAGCTAACATTAGGACTCCAATCCCTGAGTTGAGCGTTTTCCCTTTAGCCGACATTAGGGCTCCAATCCTTGAGCTGAGTGTTTTTCTTTTAAACAACATTAGGGCTCCGATCCGTGAGTTGAGCGTGTGTTCCCCTTTAGCCAATATTAGGGCTCCAATCCTTAAGTTGAGCATTTTTCCCTTTAGCAAAACCTAGGGCTCCAATCCCTGAGTTGAGCGCTTTCCATACCGACATTTGGGCTCCAATACCTGAGTTGAGCATTTTTCTATTTATCATACATTAAGGCTCGAATCCCTGAGTTGAGCACTTTTCCTTAGCCAACATTAGGGCTCCAATCCCTGAGTTGAGCGTTTTTTCTTAGCCAACATTAGGTCTCCAAACCCCGACTTTAGCGTGTTCTTTAGCCAACATTAGGGCTCCAATCCCTGAGTTGAGCGTTTTCCTTAGCCGACGTTTGGACTCCAATCCATAAGCTGAACGTTTTTCCTTTGCCAACACTAGGGCTCCAATCCCCGAGTTGAGCTTTTTCTCCTTAGCCAACATTAGGGCTCCAATCATGGGTTGATGTATTCTCTCTTTAGCCAACATTGGAGCTCCAATCCATGAGTTGAGCATTTTCCCTTATCCGACATTAGGGCCCCAATTCCTGAGTTTAGCATTTTTTCTTTAGCTAACATTATGGCTCCAATCCCTGAGTTGAATGCTTCCTTTTTTTTGCTAACATTTTGGGCACCAATCCCTGAGTTTAGCGTTTTCCCCTTTGCCAACATTAGTGCTCCAATCCCTGAGTTGTGCGTCTCCTACTTAGCCGACATTTGATCTCGAATCCCCAAGTTCACTGTTTTCCCTTAGCCAACACTAGGGCTCCAATCCCTGGGTTGAGCGTTATTCCCCTTTAGCCAGCATTTGGGCTCCAATCTCTAAGTCGAGCATTTTGTCCTTGGCCAACATTAGGGCTCAAATCTGTTGAGCTTTTTTTCCTTAGCCAACATTAGGGCTCCAATCCTGGGTTGAGCGTTTCTCCCTTTTGCCAACATTAGGGCTCCAATCCATGAGTTGAGCATTTTCCCTTTAGCCGACATTAGGGCTCGAATCCTTGAGTTTAGCGTTTTTTCTTTAGCTAACATTGGGGCTCCAATCCCTGAGTTGAGCGTTTTCCCCATACCAATTAGTAGGGCTCCAATCTTAGAGTTGAGCATTTTCCTTATTCGACATTAGGACTCAAATTCCAAAGTTGAGCATTTTTCCTTAGCGAACACTAGGGCTCCAATCCCTGAGTTGAGTGTGATTCTCTTTAGCCAACAATAAGGCTCCAATCCCTGAGTTGAGCTTTTTATTCCATGGCCAACGTTAGGAATCCTATCCTGAGTTGAGCGTTTCTCTCTTTAGCTAATATTTGGGCACCAATCCATGAGTTGAGCGTCTACCCTTTATCCGACGTTAGGGCTCCAATTTCTAAGTTGAGCGTTTTCCTTTTTTTTTTTAAGCTAACATTAGGATTCTAATCCCGAGTTGAGCGTTTTCCCCTTATCCAACTTTAGGGCTCTAATCTATGAGTTGATCGTTTTCCTTAGCCGACATTTCGGTACGAATCCCCAAGTTGATTGTTTTCCCTGAGCCAACATTAGGGCTCCAATCCCTGCGTTGAGAGTTATTCCCCTTTAGCCAGCATTTGGGCTCCAATCTATAAGTCGAGCGTTTTTTTTCTTAGCCATCATTTGGGCTCAAATCGCTGAGTTGAGCTTTTTTTTCCTATGCTAGCATTAGGGCTCCAATCCTGAATTGAGCCTTTTTCGCATTAGCCAACATTTGTGCTCCAATCCATGAGTTGAGAGTTTTAACTTTAGCCGACTTAGGGCTCCAATCCCTAAATTCAGCGTTTTCCCTTTAGCCGACATTTGGGCTCAGTCCTTGAGCTGAGTGTTTTCCTTTTAGCCAACATTAGGGCTTCGATCCGTAAAGTTGAGCGTGATTCCCCTTTAGGCAATATTAGGGCTCCAATCCCTAAGTTGTGCGTTTTTCCCATTAGCCAAACCTAGGGCTCCGATCCCTAAGTTGAGCATTTTCCAATTTAACAACCATTTGGGCTCCTATACCTGAGTTGAGCATTTTTCTGTTTATCCAACATTTGGGCTCCAATCCTTGAGTTGAGCATTTTTCTTTAGCCAACATTAGGGCTCCAATCCATGGGTTGAGCATTTTCCCTTTAGCCGACATTAGGGTTCCAATCCCTGAGTTGAACGTTTTTCTTAACCGATATTTGGACTCCAATTTCAGAGTTGAGCATTTTTCCTTAGCCAACACAAGGGCTCCAATCCTTGGGTTGCGCGTGATTCGTCTTTAGCCAATAATATGCTCCAATCCCGGAGCTAAGCTTTTTTTCCTTAGCCAACATTAGGGCTCCAATCCCGAGTTGAGTGTTTCTCCCTTTAGCCAACATTTGGGCTCCAATCCATGAGTTGAGCGTTTTCCCTTTATCCGACACTAGTGCTCCACCGACATAAAGGCTCCAATCCCTGAGTTAAGCGTTTTCCTCTTTTAAACTAACATTAGGGCTCCAATCCCTGAGTTGAGCTTTTTCCCCTTAGCCAACATAAGGGCTCCAATCCCTGAGATGAGCTTCTTCCTTAGCCGATATTTGGGCTCGAATGCCCAAGTTCACTGTTTTTCCTTACCCAACACTTGGGCTCCTATCCCTGCGTTGAGCGTTATTCCCCTTTAGCCAGCATTTGGCTCCAATCTCGAACTCGAGCGTTTTTTCCTTAGCCAACATTAGGGCTCCAATCCAAGAGTTGAGCGTTTTTTCTTTAGCTAACATTGGGGATCCAATCCTTGAGTTGAGCGTTTTTCCCTTACCAAATATTAGGGCTATAATCCTTGAGTTGAGCATTTTCCTTAGCCGACATTACAACTCCAATTCCAAAGTAGATCATTTTTCCAAAGCCAACACTATGGCTCCAATCCTTGAGTTGAGCGTGATTCTTCTTTAGCCAACAATAGGGCTCCAATTCCTGAGTTGAGCTTTTATTCCTTAGCCAACATTGGGGCTCCAATCCCGAGTTGAGCGTTTCTCCCTTTAGTTAACATTAGGGCTCCAATCCCCAGTTGAGCGTTTTCCCCTTAGCCGACACTGGGCTCGAATCCCCAAGTTGATTGTTTTCCCTTAGCCAACACTAGGGCTCCAATCCCTGCTTTGAGCGTTAATCCCCTTTAGCCATATTTGGGCTCCAATCGCAGAGTTGAGCTTTTTTCCTAAGCTAACATTAGGGCTCCAATCCTGAGTTTAGCGTTTTTCGCTTTAGCCAACATTATGCTCCAATTCATGAGTTGAGAGTTAAACCTTTAGCCGACATTAGGGCTCCAATCCCTAAATTGAGCGTTTTCCCTTTAGCTGACATTTGGGCTCCAATCCTTGAGCTGAGTGTTTTCTTTATAGCCAACATTAGGGCTCCGATCCGTATGTTGAGCGTGATTCCCCTTTAGCCAATATTAGGGCTCCAATACCTGAGTTGATCATTTTTCTGTTTATCCAACATTAGGGCTCCAATCCATGAGTTGAGCATTTTTTCGTAGCAACCATTAGAGCTCCAATCCCTTAGTTGAGCGTTTTCCCCCCTGAGTTAAGTCTTTTCCTTAGCCGACGTTAGGACTCTAATCCCTAAGTTGAGCGTTTTTCCTTTTGCTAACATTAGGGCTCCAATCCTTGAGCTGAGTGTTTTTCTTTTGGCCAACTTTAGGGCTCCGATCCGTGAGTATAGCGTGTGTTTCCCCTTTAACCAATAGTAGGGCTCCAATCCTTAAGTTGAGCGTTTTTCCCTTTAACAACACCTTGCGCTCCAATCCCTGAGTTGAGCATTTTCCATACCAACATATAGGCTTCAATACCTGAGTTGAGCATTTTTCTATTTATCCAACATTAGAGCTCCAATCCCTGAGTTAAGCATTTTTCCTTAGCCAACATTAGGACTCCAATCCCTGAGTTGAGCGTTTTTCCTTCGCAAACATTTGGGCTCCAAACCCCGACCCTAGCGTTTTTTCTTTAGCTAACATTAGGGCTCCAATCCCTGAGTTGAGCGTTTTCCCTTTAGCTGACACTAGGGCTCCAATCCTTGAGTTGAGCGTGATTCGTCTTTAGCCAAAAATTGTGCTCCAATCCCTGAGTTGAGCTTTTTTCCTAAGTCAACATTAGGGATCCTATCCTGGGTTGAGCGTTTCTCCCATTAGCCAACATTAGGGCTCCAATCCATGAGATTAGCGTTTTCCCTTTAGCCGACATTAGGGCTCCAAGCCCTGAGTTCAGCATTTTTTCTTTAGCTAACATTAGGGATCCAATCCCTGAGTTGAGCGTTTTCCCCTTACCAAATATTAGGGCTCTAATCCTTGAGTTGAGCATTTTCCTTAGCCGACATTAGGACTCTGATTCCAAAGTTGAGCATTTTTCCTATGCCCAAGCTAGGGCTCCAGTCCTAACTTTAGCTTTTTTTCCTTAGCCAACATTAGGGCTCCAACCCCGAGTTGAGCATTTCTCCCTTCAACACTAAGGGTCAATTCCATGAGTTGAGCGTTTTTCCTTTTTGCGACGTTAGGGCTCCACCGACATTAGGGCTCCAATCCCTGAGTTAGCGTTTTTCATTTTTTAGCTAACATTAGGGCTCCAATCCCTGAGCTTAGCGTTTTTCCTTAGCCAACATTAGGGCTCGAATCCCTGAGTTGATCGTCTTCCTTAGCCGACACTAGGTCTCCAATTCTTGTGTTGAGCGTAATTCCCCTTTAGGCAGCATTTGGGCTCCAATCTCTAAGTCGAGCGTTTTTTCCTTAGCTGCTCAAATCCCTAAGTTGAGCTTTTTTCTATAGCCAACATTAGGACTCCAATCCTAAGTTGAGATTTTTTTCGCTTTAGCCAAAATTAGGGCTCCAATCCATGAGTTGAGCGTTTTCCCTTTAGCCGACATTAGGGCTCAAATCCTTGAGTTAAGTGGTTTTCTTTTAGCCAACATTAGGGCTCCGATTCGTGAGTTGAGCGTAATTCTCCTTTAGCCAATATTAGGGCTCCAATCCCTAAGTTGAGCATTTTTCCCTTGAGCAAAACCTAGGGCTCCAATCCCTGAGTTGAGCATTTTCCACATTAACCATCTGAGTTGAGCATTTTCCTGTTTATCCAACATTAGGGCGACAATCCCTGAGTTCAGCGTTTTTTCTTTAGCTAACATTAGGGATCCAATCCGTGAGTTGAGCATTTTCCTTAGCCGACATTTGGACTTCGATTCCAAAGTTGAGCATTTTTCCTAAGCCAACACTAGGCTCCAATCCCTGAGTTGAGCGAGACTACTCTTAAGCCAACAATAGGGCTCCAATTCCTAAGTTGAGCGTGATTTCTTAGCCAGTATTAGGGCTCCAATCCCGAGTTGAGCGTTTCTCCCTTTAGCCAACATTAAGGGTCAAATCCATGAGTTGAGTGTTTTCCCTTTTTCCGACGTTAGGGCTCCACCGACATTAGGGCTGCAATCCCTGAGTTGAGCGTTTTCCTTTTTTTAGCTAACATTAAGGCTCTAATCCCTGAGTTTAGCGTTTTCCCTAAGCCAACATTAGGGTTCCAAACCCTGAGTTGAGCGTCTTCCTTAGCCGACACTAGGGCTCCAATCCCTATGTTTTGCGTTATTCCCCTTTAGCCAGCATTTGTGCTCCAATCTCTAAGTCGAGCGTTTATTCCTTAGCCAACATTGGGCTCAAATCCCTGAGTTGAGCTTTTTTTCCTTAACCAACATTAGGGCTCAAATCCTGAGTTGAGATTTTATTCCCTTTCGTCAACATTAGGGCTCCAATACATGAGTTGAGCGTTTTCCCTTTAGCCGATATTACGGCTCCAATCCTTGAGCTGAGTGTTTTTCTTTTAGCCATCATTAGGGCTTCGATCCGTGAGTTGAGCATGTGTTTCCCCTTTAGCCAATATTAGGGATCCAATCCTTAAGTTGAGCATTTTTCCCATTAGCAAAACCTAGGGCTCCAATCCCTGAGTTGAGCATTTTCCATACCATCATTTGGGCTCCAATACCTGAGTTGAGCATTTTTCTGTTTATCCAACATTAGGGCTCCAATCCCAGAGTTGAGTATTTTTCCTTAGCCAACATTAGGGCTCCAATCCCTGAGTTGAGCGTTTTTCGTTAGCCAACATTTGGGCTCCAAACCCCGTCTTTAGCGTTTTTCTTTAGCTAACATTAGGGCTCCAATCCCTGAGTTGAGCGTTTTCCCCTTAGCAATTAGGGCTCCAATCCCTGAGTTGAGCGTTTTCCTTAGCCGACATTGGGACTCCAATCCCTAAGTTGAACGTTTTTCCTTGGCCAACACTAGGGCTCCAATCCCTAATTGAGCGTGATTCGTCATTAGCCAACAATAGGGCTCCAATCCCTGAATTGAGCATTTTCCACTTTAACCAACATTTGGGCTCCAATCCTTGAGTTGAGCGTTTTTCGTTTGCCAACATTAGGGCTCCAAACCCCAAGTTTAGCATTTTTTCTTTAGCTTACATTAGGGCTCCAATCCCTGAGTTGAGCGTTTTCCCCTTAACAATTATTTGGACTCCAATCCCTAAGTTGATCGTTTTTCCTTAGCCGACACTAGGGCTCCAATCCCTGAGTTGAGCGTGATTCGTCTTTAGCAAAAAATTGTGCTCCAATCCCAAAGTTGAGCTTTTTTACCTTAGCCAACATTAGGGCTCCTAACCTGGGTTGAGCATTTCTCCCTTTAGCCAACATTAGGGCTCCAATCCATGAGATTAGCGTTTTCCCTTTAGCCGACATTAGGGCTCCAATCGCTGAGTTCAGCGTTTTTTCTTTAGTTAACATTAGGGATCCAATCCCTGAGTTGAGCGTTTTCCCCTTACCATATATTTGGGCTCTAATCCTTGAGTTGAGCATTATCCTTAGCCGACATAAGGACTCCGATTCCAAAGTTGAGCATTTTTCCTAAGCCAACACTACGGCAATCCAAGAGTTGAGCATGATTCCTCTTTAGCAGAAATTAGGGCTCCAATCCATGAGTTGAGTGTTTTCCCTTTAGCCGACATTAGGGCTCCAATCCTTGAGCTGAGTGTTTTTCTAATAGCCAACATTAGGGCTCCGATCCGTGAGTATATCGTGTGTTTCCCTTTAGCCAATATTTGGGCTCCAATCCTTAAGATGAGCGTTTTTCCCTTAAGCAACACCTTGGGCTCCAATCCCTAAGTTGAGCATTTTTCTGTTTATCCAACATTAGGGCTCCAATCCCTGAGTTAAGCATTTTCCTTAGCCAACATTAGGGCTCCAATCCCTGAGTTCAGCGTTTTTCCTTAGCAAACAGTAGGGCTCCAAATCCCGACTTTAGCGTTTTTTCTTTAGCTAACATTAGGGCTCCAATCCTTGAGTTAAGCGTATTCCCTTTAGCTGACATTAGGGCTCCAATCCTTGAGCTGAGTGTTTTTATTTTAGCCAACATTAGGGCTCCGACCCGTGAGTTGAGCGTGTGTTTCCCCTTTAGCCAATATTTGGGCTCCAATCCTTAAGTTGACCGTTTTTTCCTTTAGCAAAACATAGGGCTCCAATCCCTGAGTTGAGCATTTTCCATACCAACATTTGGGCTCCAATACCTGAGTTGAGCGTTTTTCTGTTTATCCAACATTAGGGCTCCAATCCCTGAGTTGAGCATTTTTCCTTAGCCAACATTAGATCTCCAATCCCTGAGTTGTGCGTTTTTCCTTTGCCAACATTAGGGCTCCAAACCCCGACTTTAGCGGTTTTCTTTAGCTAACATAAGGGCTCCAATCCCTGAGTTTGGAGTTTTCCCCTTAGCAATTATTAGGGCTCCAATCCCTGAGTTGAGCGTTTTCCTTAGCCGACGTTAGGACTCCAATCCATAAGTTGAACCTTTTCCCTTAGCCAACACTAGGGCTCCAATCCCTGAGTTGAGCTTTTTTTCCTTAGCCAACATTAGGGCTCCAATCATGGGTTGATCGTTTCTCCCTTTAGCCAACATTAGGTCTCCTATCCATGAGTTGAGCATTTCCCTTTAGCCGACATTAGGGCCCCAATCCCTGAGTTTAGCGTTTTTTATTTTGCTAACATTATGGCTCAAATCCCTGAGTTGAGCGTTTTCCTTTTTTTAGCTAACATTTGGGCTCCAATCCCTGAGTTTTGCGTTTTCCCCTTAGCCAACATTTGTGCTCCAATCCCCGAGTTGAGCGTCTTCTTTAGCCGACATTTGGGCTAGAATCCCCATGTTCACTGTTTTCCCTTAGTTGCTAGGGCTCCAATCCCTGCGTTGAGCGATATTCCCCATTAGCCAGCATTTGGGCTCCAATCTTTAAGTCAAGCGTTTTTTCCTTGGCCAACATTAGGGCTCAAATCCTTGAGTTGAGCTTTTTTTCCTTAGCAACACTAGGGCTCCAATACTAAGTTAAGCTTTTTTTTTCGCTTTAGCCAACATTAGGGCTCCAATCTATGAGTTGAGCGTTTTCCATTTAGCCGACATTAGGGCTCCAATCCTTGAGTTGAGTGTTTTTCTTTTAGCCAACAATAGGGCTCCGATTCCTGAATTAAGCGTAATTCCCCTTTAGCCAATATTAGGGCTCCAATCCCTAAGTTGAGCGTTTTTCCCTTGAGCAAAACCTAGGACTCCAATCCCTGAGTTGAGCATTTTTCCTTAGCCAAACTTAGGGCACCAATCCCTGAGTTGAGCATTTTTCCTTAGCCAACATTAGGGATCCAAACCCCGACTTTAGCGTTTCTTTTATTAGTAACATTAGGACTCCAATCCCTTAGTTGAGCGTTTCCCCCTTAGCAATTATTGAGGCTCCAATCCCTGAGTTGAGTGTTTTCCTTAGCCGACGTTTGGACTCCAATCCATAAGCTGAACGTTTTTCTTAGCCAACACTAAAGCTCCAATCCCCGAGTTGAGCTTTTTTTCCTTAGCCAACATTAGGGCTCCAATCATGGGTTGATCTATTCTCCCTTTTGCCAACATTGGGGCTCCAATCCATGAGTTGAGCATTTTCCCTTTAGCCGACATTAGGGCCCCAATTCCTGAGTTTAGCGTTTTTCTTTAGCTAACATTATGGTTCCAATCCCTCAGTTGAGTGTTTCCTTTTTTTTGCTAACATTTTGGGCTCCAATCCTTGAGTTTAACGTTTTCCCCTTAGCCAACATTAGTGCTCCAATCCCTGAGTTGAGCGTCTTCCTTAGCCGACATTTGATCTCGAATCCCCAAGTTCACTGTTTTCCCTTAGCCAACACTAGGGCTCCAATCCCTGCGTTGAGCGTTATTCCCCTTTAGCCAGCATTTGGGCTCCAATCTCTAAGTCAAGCGTTTTGTCCTTGGCCAACATTAGGGCTCAAATCTGTTGAGCTTTTTTTCCTTAGCCAACATTAAGGCTCCAATCCTGGGTTGAGCGTTTCTCCCTTGCCAACATTAGGGCTCCAATCCATGAGTTGAGCATTTTCCCTTTAGCCGACATTAGTGCTCCAATCCTTGAGTTTAGCTTTTTTTCTTTAGCTAACATTCGGGCTCCAATCCCTGAGTTGAGCGTTTTCCCCTTACCAATTAGTAGGGCTCCAATCTTAGAGTTGAGCATTTTCCTTACTCGACATTAGGACTCAAATTCCAAAGTTGAGCATTTTTCCTTAGCGAACACTAGGGCTCCAATCCCTGAGTTGAGCGTGATTCTCTTTAGCCAACAATAAGGCTCCAATCCCTGAGTTGAGCTTTTTATTCCTTAGCCAACATTAGGGCTCCAATCCTGAGTTGTGCGTTTCTCTCTTTAGCCAATATTTGGGCACCAATCCATGAGTAGAGCGTTTACCCTTTATCCGGCATTAGGGCTCCACCAACATTAGGGCTCCAATTTCTAAGTTGAGCGTTTTCCTCTTTTTTTTAAGCTAACATTAGGATTCTAATCCCGAGTTGAGCGTTTCCCCTTATCCAACTTTAGGGCTCTAATCCATGAGTTGAGCGTTTTCCTTAGCCGACATTTGGGTACGAATCCCCAAGTTGATTGTTTTCCCTTAGCCAACATTAGGGCTCCAATCTCTGCGTTGAGAGTTATTCCCCTTTAGCCAGCATTTGGGCTCCAATCTTTAAGTCGAGCATTTTTTTTCTTAGCCATCATTAGGGCTCAAATCGCTGAGTTGAGCTTTTTTTCCTATGCTAGCATTAGGGCTCCAATCCTGAATTGAGCCTTTTTCGCTTTAGCCAACATTTGGGCTCCAATCCATGAGTTGAGAGTTTTAACTTTAGCCGACTTAGGGCTCCAATCCCTAAATTGAGCGTTTTCCCTTTAGGCGACATTTGGGCTCCAGTCCTTGAGCTGAGTGTTTTCCTTTTAGCCAACATTAGGGCTTCGATCCGTATGTTGAGCGTGATTCCTCTTTAGGCAATATTAGGGCTCCAATCCCTAAGTTGTGCGTTTTTCCCTTTAGCCAAACCTAGGGCTCGGATCCCTAAGTTGAGCATTTTCCATTTTAACCAACATTTGGGCTCCTATACCTGAGTTGAGCCTTTTTCTGTTTATCCAACATTTGGGCTCCAATCCTTGAGTTGAGCATTTTTCTTTAGCCAACATTAGGGCTCCAATCCATGGGTTGAGCATTTTCCTTATAGACGACATTAGGGTTCCAATCCCTGAGTTGAACGTTTTTCTTAACCGATATTAGGACTCCAATTTCAGAGTTGAGCATTTTTCCTTAGCCAACACAAGGGCTCCAATCCATGAGTTGAGCGTTTTCCCTTTATCCGACACTAGGGCTCCACCGACATAAAGGCTCCAATCCCTGAGTTGAGCATTTTCCTCTTTTTAGCTAACATTAGGGCTCCAATCCCTGAGTTGAGCGTTTTCCCCTTAGCCAACATAAGGGCTCTAATCCCTGAGATGAGCTTCTTCCTTTGCCGACATTTGGGCTCGAATCCCCAAGTTCACTGTTTTCCCTTATCCAACACTAGGGCTCCTATCCCTGCGTTGAGCGTTATTCCCCTTTAGCCAGCATTTGGCTCCAATCTCGAAGTCGAGCGTTTTTTCCTTAGCCAACCTTAGGGCTCCAATCCTAGCGTTGAGCGTTTTTTCATTAGCTAACACTGGGGATCCAATCCTTGAGTTAAGCGTTTTCCCCTTACCAAATATTAGGGCTACAATCCTTGAGTTGAGCATTTTCTTTAGCCGACATTACAACTCCAATTCCAAAGTAGATCATTTTTCCAAAGCCAACACTAGGGCTCCAATCCTTGAGTTGAGCGTGATTCTTCTTTAGCCAACAATAGGGCTCCAATTCCTGAGTTGAGCTTTTATTCCTTAGCCAACATTAGGGCTCCAATCCCGATTTGAGCGTTTCTCCCTTTAGCTAACATTAGGGCTCCAATCCCCGAGTTGAGCGTTTTCCCTTAGCCGACATTGGGGCTCGAATCCCCAAGTTGATTGTTTTCCCTTAGCCAACACTACGGCTCCAATCCCTGCATTGAGCGTTATTCCCCTTTTTCCATATTTGGTTTCCAATCGCTGAGTTGAGCTTTTTTTCCTAAGCAAACATTAGGGCTCCAATCGTGAGTTGAGCGTTTTTCGCTTTAGCCAACATTAGGGTCCAATTCATGAGTTCAAAGTTTTACCTTTAGCCGACATTAGGGCTCCAATCCCTAAATTGTGCCTTTTCCCTTTAGCTGACATTTGGGCTCCAATCCTTGAGCTGAGTGTTTTCTTTTTAGCCAACAATAGGGCTCCTATCCCTAAGCTGAGCATTTACCACTTTAACCAACATTTGGCCTCCAATACCTGAGTTGATCATTTTTCTGTTTATCCAACATTAGGGCTTCAATCCATGAGTTGAGCATTTTTTCTTAGCAACCATTAGGGCTCCAATCTCAGAGTTGAGCGTTTTTCCTTAGCCAACATTAGGGCTCCAAACCCCCAGTTATGCGTTTTTGCTTTAGCTTACATTAGGGCTCCAATCCCTGAGTTGAGCGTTTTCCCCCGAGTTAAGTCTTTTCCTTAGCCGACATTAGGACTCTAATCCCTAAGTTGAGCGTTTTTCCTTGGCCGACACTAGGGCTCCAATCCCTGAGTTGAGCGTGATTCGTCTTTAGCCAAAAAATGTGCTACAATCCCTGTGTTGAGCTTTTTTCCTAAGCCAACATTAGGGATCCTATCCTGGGTTGAGCGTTTCTCCCTTTTGCCAACATTAGGGCTCCAATCCATGAGATTGGTGTTTTCCCTTTAGCCGACATAGGGCTCCAAGCCCTGAGTTCAGCATTTTTTCTTTAGCTAACATTAGGGATCCAATCCCTGAGCACGTTTTTCCCTTACCAAATATTAGGGCTCTAATCCTTGAGTTGAGCATTTTCCTTAGCCGACATTAGGACTCCGATTCCAAAGTTGAGCATTTTTCCTAAGCCAACACTAGGGCTCCAGACCTAACTTGAGCTTTTTTTCCTTAGCCAACATTAGGGCTCCAATCCCGAGTTGAGCGTTTCTCCCTTTAGCCAACACTAAGGGTCAAATCCTTGAGTTGAGCGTTTTCCCTTTTTGCGACGTTAGGGCTCCACCGACATTAGGGCTCCAATCCCTGAGTTGAGCGTTTTCCATTTTTTAGCTAACATTAGGGCTCCAATCCCTGAGTTGATCGTCTTCCTTAGCCGACACTAGGTCTCCAATCCCTGTGTTGAGCGTAATTCCCCTTTAGCCACCATTTGGGCTCCAATCTCTAAGTCGAGCATTTTTTCCTTGCCAACATTGGGCTCAAATCCCTAAGTTGAGCTTTTTTCCTTAGCCAACATTAGGACTCCAATCCTAAGTTGAGATTTTTTTTCGCTTTAGCCAAAATTAGGGCTCCAATCCATGAGTTGAGCGTTTTCCCTTTTGCCGACATTAGGGCTCAAATCCTTGAGTTAAGTGTTTTTCTTTTAGCCAACATTAGGGCTCCGATTCGTGAGTTGAGCATAATTCTCCTTTAGCCAATATTTGGGCTCCAATCCCTAAGTTGAGCGTTTTTCCCTTGAGCAAAACCTAGGGCTCCAATCCCTGAGTTGAGCATTTTCCACTTTAACCATCTGAGTTGAGCATTTTTCTGTATATCCAACATTAGGGCGACAATCCCTGAGTTCACCGTTTTTTCTTTAGCTAACATTAGGGATCCAATCCGTGAGTTGAGCATTTTCCTTAGCCGACATTTGGACTTCGATTCCAAAGTTGAGCATTTTTCCTAAACCAACACTAGGGATCCAATCCCTGAGTTGAGCGTGATTACTCTTAAGCCAACAATAGGGCTCCAATCCCTAAGTTGAGCGTGATTTCTTAGCCAGCATTAGGGCTCCAATCCCGAGTTGAGCGTTTCTCCCTTTAGCCAACATTAAGGGTCAAATCCATGAGTTGTGTGTTTTTCCTTTTTCCAACGTTAGGGCTCCACCGATATTAGGGCTCCAATCTCTGAGTTGAGCGTTTTCCTTTTTTTTAGCTAACATTAGGGCTCTAATCCCTGAGATTAGCGTTTTCCCTAAGCCAACATTTGGGCTCCAAACCCTGAGTTGAGCGTCTTCCTTAGCCGACACTAGGGCTCCAATCCCTGTGTTGAGCGTTATTCCCCTTTAGCCAGCATTTGTGCTCCAATCTCTAAGTCGAGCGTTTATTCCTAGCCAACATTGGGCTCAAATCCCTGTGTTGAGCTTTTTTTCCTTAACCAAAATTAGGGCTCAAATCCTGAGTTGAGATTTTATTCGCTTTCGCCAACATTAGGGCTCCAATCCATGAGTTGAGCGTTTTCCCTTTAGCCGATATTACGGCTCCAATCCTTGAGCTGAGTGTTTTTCTTTTAGCCATCATTAGGGCTTCGATCCGTGAGTTGAGCATGTGTTTCCCCTTTAGCCAATATTAGGGATCCAATCCTTAAGTTGAGCGTTTTTCCCTTTAGCAAAACCTAGGGCTCCAATCCCTGAGTTGAGCATTTTCCATACCAACATTTGGGCCCCAATACCTGAGTTGAGCATTTTTCTATTTATCCAACATTAAGGCTCCAATCCCTGAGTTGAGTATTTTTCCTTAGCCAACATTAGGGCTCCAATCCCTGAGTTGAGCGTTTTTCGTTAGCCAACATTTGGGCTCCAAACCCCGTCTTTACCGTTTTTCCTTAGCTAACATTAGGGCTCCAATCCCTGAGTTGAGCGTTTTCCTTTGCCGACATTGGGACTCCAATCCCTAAGTTGAACGTTTTTCTTAGCCAACACTAGGGCTCCAATCCCTAATTGAGCGTGATTCGTCATTAGCCAACATTAGGGCTCCAATCCCTGAGTTGAGCATTTTTCCTTTGCAACCATTAGGGCTCTAATCATTGAGTTGAGCGTTTTTCCTTAGCCAACATTAGGGCTCCAAACCCCGAGTTTAGCGTTCTTTCTTTAGCTTCCATTAGGACTCCAATTCCTGAGTTGAGAGTTTTCCCCTTATCAATTATTTGGGCTCCAATCTCTGAGTTAAGGGTTTTCCTTAGCTGACGTTAGGACTCGAATCCCTATGCTGAGCGTTTTTCCTTAGCCGACACTAGGGCTCCAATCCCTGAGTTGAGCGTGATTCGTGTTTTGCCAAAAAATGTGCTCCAATCCCTGAGTTGAGCTTTTTTTCCTTAGCCAACATTAGGGATCCTATCCTGGGTTGAGCGTTTCTCCATTTAGCCAACATTAGGGCTTCAATCCATGAGATTAGCGTTTTCCTTTAGCTGACATTAGGGATCCAATCCCTAAGTTGAACTTTTTTCTTAGCCAACACGAGGGATCCAATCCCTAAGTTGAGCGTGATTCGTCTTTAGCCAACAATAGGGCTCCAATACTTGAGTTGAGCATTTTCCACTTTAACCAACATTTGGCCTCCATTACCTGAGTTGATCAATTTTCTGTTTATCCAACATTAGGGCTTCAATCCATGAGTTGAGCATTTTTCCTTTGCAACCATTAGGGCTCCAATCATTGAGTTGAGTGTTTTTCCTTAGCCAATATTAGGGCTCCAAACCCCAAGTTTAGCGTTTTTTCTTTAGCTTACATTAGGGCTCCAATCCCCGAGATGAGCGTTTTCCCCTTATCAATTATTTGGGCTCCAATCGAGTTAAGCGTTTTCCTTAGCCGACGTTAGGACTCTAATCCCTAAGCTGAGCATTTTTCCTTAGACGACACTAGGGCTCCAATTCCTGAGTTTAGCGTTTTTCCTTAGCCAACATTAGGTCTCCAATCCCTGAGTTGAGCGTCTTCCTTAGCCGACACTAGGTCTCCAATCCATTAGTTGAGCATTTTTCGTTTGTAACCATTAGGGCTCCAATCCCTGATTTGAGCGTTTTTCCTTAGCCAACATTAGGGCTCCAAACCCCGTGTTTAGCGTTTTTCGTTAGCTTACATTAGGGCTCCAATCCCTGAGTTGAGCGTGATTCGTCTTTAGCCAAAAATTGTGCTCCAATCCCTTAGTTGAGTTTTTTTTCTTTGCCAACATTAGGGCTCCAATCCATGAGATTAGCGTTTTCCCTTTAGCTGACATTAGGGCTCCAATCCCTAAGTTGAACTTTTATGTTAGCCAACACTAGGGCTCCAATCCCTAAGTTGAGCGTGATTCGTCTTTAGCCAACAATAGGGCTCCAATCCCTGAGCTGAGCATTTTCCACTTTAACCAACATTTGGCCTCCAATACCTGAGTTGATAATTTTTCTGTTTATCCAACATTAAGGCTCCAATCCATGAGTTGAGCATTTTTCCTTTGCAACCATTAGGGCTTTAATCATTGAGTTGAGCGTTTTTCCATAGCCAACATTAGGGCTCCAAACCCCGAGTTTAGCGTTCTTTCATTAGCTTACATTAGGACTCCAATCCCTGAGTTGAGCATTTTCCCCTTATCAATTATTTGGGCTCCAATCTCAGAGTTAAGCGTTTTCCTTAGCTGACGTTAGGACTCCATTCCCTGAGTTGAGCGTGATTCGTCTTTAGCCAAAAATTGTGCTCCAATCCCTGAGTTGAGCTTTTTTTCCTTAGCACACATTTGGGACCCTATCCTGGGTTGAGCGTTTCTCCCATTAGCCAACATTAGGGCTCCAGTCCATGAGATTAGCGTTTTCCCTTTAGCCGACATTAGGGCTCCAATCCCTGAGTTCTTCATTTTTTCATTAGCTAACATTAGGGATCCAATTCCTGAGTTGAGCGTTTTTCCCTTATCAAATATAGGTCTCTAATCCTTGAGTTGAGAATTTTCCTTAGCCGACATTAGGACTCCGATTCCAAAGTTGAGCATTTTTCCTATGCCAACACTAGGTATCCAACCCCTGAGTTGAGCGTGAATCCTCTTTAGCCAACAATAGGGCTCCAATCCCTAAGTTGTGCGTTTTTCCCTTTTGCCAAACCTAGGGCTCGGATCCCTAAGTTGAGCATTTTCCATTTTAACCAACATTTGGGCTCCTATACCTGAGTTGAGCCTTTTTCTGTTTATCCAACATTTGGGCTCCAATCCTTGAGTTGAGCATTTTTCTTTAGCCAACATTAGGGCTCCAATCCATGGGTTGAGCATTTTCCTTATAGCCGACATTAGGGTTCCAATCCCTGAGTTGAACGTTTTTCTTAACCGATATTAGGACTCCAATTTCAGAGTTGAGCATTTTTCCTTAGCCAACACAAGGGCTCCAATCCATGAGTTGAGCGTTTTCCCTTTATCCGACACTAGGGCTCCACCGACATAAAGGCTCCAATCCCTGAGTTGAGCATTTTCCTCTTTTTAGCTAACATTAGGGCTCCAATCCCTGAGTTGAGCGTTTTCCCCTTAGCCAACATAAGGGCTCCAATCCCTGAGATGAGCTTCTTCCTTTGCCGACATTTGGGCTCGAATCCCCAAGTTCACTGTTTTCCCTTATCCAACACTAGGGCTCCTATCCCTGCGTTGAGCGTTATTCCCCTTTAGCCAGCATTTGGCTCCAATCTCGAAGTCGAGCGTTTTTTCCTTAGCCAACCTTAGGGCTCCAATCCTAGCGTTGAGCGTTTTTTCATTAGCTAACACTGGGGATCCAATCCTTGAGTTAAGCGTTTTCCCCTTACCAAATATTAGGGCTACAATCCTTGAGTTGAGCATTTTCTTTAGCCGACATTACAACTCCAATTCCAAAGTAGATCATTTTTCCAAAGCCAACACTAGGGCTCCAATCCTTGAGTTGAGCGTGATTCTTCTTTAGCCAACAATAGGGCTCCAATTCCTGAGTTGAGCTTTTATTCCTTAGCCAACATTAGGGTTCCAATCCCGAGTTGAGCGTTTCTCCCTTTAGCTAACATTTGGGCTCCAATCCCCAGTTGAGAGTTTTCCCCTTAGCCGACATTGGGGCTCGAATCCCCAAGTTGATTGTTTTCCCTTAGCCAACACTAGGGCTCCAATCCCTGCATTGAGCGTTATTCCCCTTTAGCCATATTTGGGCTCCAATCGCAGAGTTGAGCTTTTTTTCCTAAGCTAACATTAGGGCTCCAATCCTGAGTTTAGCGTTTTTCGCTTTAGCCAACATTAGGGCTCCAATTCATGAGTTGAGAGTGTTACCTTTAGCCGACATTAGGGCTCCAATCCCTAAATTGAGCGTTTTCCCTTTAGCTGACAATTGGGCTCCAATCCTTGAGCTGAGTGTTTTCTTTATAGCCAACATTAGGGCTCCGATCCGTAAGTTGAGCGTGATTCCCCTTTAGCCAATATTAGGGCTCCAATACCTGAGTTGATCATTTTTCTGTTTATCCAACATTAGGGCTCCAATCCATGATTTGAGCATTTTTCCGTAGCAACCATTAGAGCTCCAATCCCTGAGTTGAGCGTTTTTCCTTAGCCAACATTAGGGCTCCGAACCCCGATATTGGCGTTTTTTCTTTTGCTTACATTAGGGCTCCAATCCCTGAGTTGAGCGTTTTCCCCCCCGAGTTAAGTCTTTTCCTTAGCCGACATTAGGACTCTAATCCCTAAGTTGAGCGTTTTTCCTTGGCCGACACTAGGGCTCCAATCCCTGAGTTGAGCGTGATTCGTCTTTAGCCAAAAAATGTGCTACAATCCCTGTGTTGAGCTTTTTTCCTAAGCCAACATTAGGGATCCTATCCTGGGTTGAGCGTTTCTCCCTTTTGCCAACATTAGGGCTCCAATCCATGAGATTGGTGTTTTCCCTTTAGCCGACATAGGGCTCCAAGCCCTGAGTTCAGCATTTTTTCTTTAGCTAACATTAGGGATCCAATCCCTGAGCACGTTTTTCCCTTACCAAATATTAGGGCTCTAATCCTTGAGTTGAGCATTTTCCTTAGCCGACATTAGGACTCCGATTCCAAAGTTGAGCATTTTTCCTAAGCCAACACTAGGGCTCCAGACCTAACTTGAGCTTTTTTTCCTTAGCCAACATTAGGGCTCCAATCCCGAGTTGAGCGTTTCTCCCTTTAGCCAACACTAAGGGTCAAATCCTTGAGTTGAGCGTTTTCCCTTTTTGCGACGTTAGGGCTCCACCGACATTAGGGCTCCAATCCCTGAGTTGAGCGTTTTCCATTTTTTAGCTAACATTAGGGCTCCAATCCCTGAGTTGATCGTCTTCCTTAGCCGACACTAGGTCTCCAATCCCTGTGTTGAGCGTAATTCCCCTTTAGCCACCATTTGGGCTCCAATCTCTAAGTCGAGCATTTTTTCCTTGCCAACATTGGGCTCAAATCCCTAAGTTGAGCTTTTTTCCTTAGCCAACATTAGGACTCCAATCCTAAGTTGAGATTTTTTTTCGCTTTAGCCAAAATTAGGGCTCCAATCCATGAGTTGAGCGTTTTCCCTTTTGCCGACATTAGGGCTCAAATCCTTGAGTTAAGTGTTTTTCTTTTAGCCAACATTAGGGCTCCGATTCGTGAGTTGAGCATAATTCTCCTTTAGCCAATATTTGGGCTCCAATCCCTAAGTTGAGCGTTTTTCCCTTGAGCAAAACCTAGGGCTCCAATCCCTGAGTTGAGCATTTTCCACTTTAACCATCTGAGTTGAGCATTTTTCTGTATATCCAACATTAGGGCGACAATCCCTGAGTTCACCGTTTTTTCTTTAGCTAACATTAGGGATCCAATCCGTGAGTTGAGCATTTTCCTTAGCCGACATTTGGACTTCGATTCCAAAGTTGAGCATTTTTCCTAAACCAACACTAGGGATCCAATCCCTGAGTTGAGCGTGATTACTCTTAAGCCAACAATAGGGCTCCAATCCCTAAGTTGAGCGTGATTTCTTAGCCAGCATTAGGGCTCCAATCCCGAGTTGAGCGTTTCTCCCTTTAGCCAACATTAAGGGTCAAATCCATGAGTTGTGTGTTTTTCCTTTTTCCGACGTTAGGGCTCCACCGACATTAGGGCTCCAATCCCTGAGTTGAGCGTTTTCCTTTTTTTTAGCTAACATTAGGGCTCTAATCCCTGAGATTAGCGTTTTCCCTAAGCCAACATTTGGGCTCCAAACCCTGAGTTGAGCGTCTTCCTTAGCCGACACTAGGGCTCCAATCCCTGTGTTGAGCGTTATTCCCCTTTAGCCAGCATTTGTGCTCCAATCTCTAAGTCGAGCGTTTATTCCTAGCCAACATTGGGCTCAAATCCCTGTGTTGAGCTTTTTTTCCTTAACCAAAATTAGGGCTCAAATCCTGAGTTGAGATTTTATTCGCTTTCGCCAACATTAGGGCTCCAATCCATGAGTTGAGCGTTTTCCCTTTAGCCGATATTACGGCTCCAATCCTTGAGCTGAGTGTTTTTCTTTTAGCCATCATTAGGGCTTCGATCCGTGAGTTGAGCATGTGTTTCCCCTTTAGCCAATATTAGGGATCCAATCCTTAAGTTGAGCGTTTTTCCCTTTAGCAAAACCTAGGGCTCCAATCCCTGAGTTGAGCATTTTCCATACCAACATTTGGGCCCCAATACCTGAGTTGAGCATTTTTCTATTTATCCAACATTAGGGCTCCAATCCCTGAGTTGAGTATTTTTCCTTAGCCAACATTAGGGCTCCAATCCCTGAGTTGAGCGTTTTTCGTTAGCCAACATTTGGGCTCCAAACCCCGTCTTTACCGTTTTTCCTTAGCTAACATTAGGGCTCCAATCCCTGAGTTGAGCGTTTTCCTTTGCCGACATTGGGACTCCAATCCCTAAGTTGAACGTTTTTCTTAGCCAACACTAGGGCTCCAATCCCTAATTGAGCGTGATTCGTCATTAGCCAACATTAGGGCTCCAATCCCTGAGTTGAGCATTTTTCCTTTGCAACCATTAGGGCTCTAATCATTGAGTTGAGCGTTTTTCCTTAGCCAACATTAGGGCTCCAAACCCCGAGTTTAGCGTTCTTTCTTTAGCTTACATTAGGACTCCAATTCCTGAGTTGAGAGTTTTCCCCTTATCAATTATTTGGGTTCCAATCTCTGAGTTAAGGGTTTTCCTTAGCTGACGTTAGGACTCCAATCCCTAAGTTGAGCATTTTTCCTTAAACGACACTAGGGCTCCAATCCTTGAGTTGAGCGTGATTCATCTTTAGCCAAAAATTGTGCTCCAATCCCTGAGTTGAGCTTTTTTTCCTTAACCAACATTAGGGCTCCTATCCTGGGTTGAGCATAACCCATTAGTCAACATTAGGGCTCCAATCCATGAGATTAGCGTTTTCCCTTCGCAGGACATGGCAGGATATGGTCATGGTACGTGTCAGGACGTGTGAGGCCATGGCCATGGTACGTGTAAGGACGCGCAGGACATGGCAGGGTATGGTCATTGTACGTGTCAGGACTAGGCCATGGTACGTGTCAAGACGTGGCCATGGCACGACATTGTTCGAGCGGTAGCGCCGGGCGACGGCCGGAGGACACGTGTCAGGACATGACCATGGCACGAGTCAGGACGTCACAGGACGAGTCTGGACATGGCCATGGCACGTGTCAGGACGCCTCAGGACATGGCCATGGCACGTGTCAGGACGCGTCAGGACATGGCAGGGCGTGGCCATGGCATAAGTCGGGCTGTCGCAGGACATGGCAGGGCATGGCCATGGCACGAGTCGGGATGTCGCAGGACATGGCAGGGCATGGCCATGGCACGAGTCGGGACATCGCAGGACATGGCAGGGCTTGGCAATGGCACGAGTTGGGACGTCGCGGGACGTGTCAGGACATGGCCATGGCACGTGTCAGGACGCGTCAGGACATGGCAGGGCGTGGCCATGGCATGAGTCAGGACGTCGCAGGACATGGCAGGATATGGCCATGGTACGTGTCAGGACGCGTCCGGACATGGCCATGGCACGCCTCAGGACATGGCAGGGCGTGGCCATGGCACGAGTCAGGACGTCGTAGGACATGGCCATTGCAGGCGTCAAGACGTGGCAGGGCGTGGTCATGGCACGAGTCAGGACATTGCAACACATGGCAGGACATGGACATGGCACGAGTCAGGACGTCACAGGACGAGTCAGGACATAGCCATGGCACGTGTCAGGACGCGTCAGGATATGGCAGTGGCATGTGTCAGGACACGTCAAGACATGGCAGGGCGTGGCCATGGCATGACTCATGACGTCGCAGGACATGGCAGGGCGTGGCCATGGCAAGAGTCAGGACGTCGCAGGACGCGTCAGGACATGGCCATGGCACGTGTCTGGACGCTTCAGGACATGGCCATGGCATGTGTCAGGAAGCATCATGACATGGCCATCGCAGGAGTCAAGACGCGTCAGGAGATGGCCATGGCATGTGTCAGGAAGCATCATGACATGGCCATCGCAGGTGTCAAGACGCGTCAGGACATGGTAGAGCGTGGCCATGGCACGAGTCGGGACGTCGCAGGACATGGCAGGGCGTAGCCATGGCACGAGTCGGGACGTCGAAGGACATGGCAGGGCGTGGCCATGGCACGGGTCGGGACGTCGCAGGACGTGTCTGGACATTGCCATGGCACGTGCAGGACGCGTCACGACATGGCAGGGCGTGGCCATGGCACGAGTCAGGACGTCGCATGACATGGCAGGAAATGGCCATGGTCTGTGTCAGGAAGCATTTGGACATGGCCATGCCACGCGTTAGGACGTGGCAGGGCATGGCCATGGCACAAGTCAGGAGGTTGCAGGACGAGTCAGGACATGGCCATGGGACGTGTCAGGACGCGTCAGGACATGGCAGTGGCACGTGTTAGGACACGTCAGCACATGGCAGGGCGTGGCCATGGCATGACTCATGACGTCGCAGGACATGGCAGGATATGATCATGGTACGTGTCATGACGTGTACGCCCATGGCCATGGTACGTATAAGGACGTTGCACGACATTGCAGGATATGGTCATGGTACGTGTCAGGACGTGTCAGGCCATAACCATGGTACGTGTAAGGACGCGTCAGGACGTGGCAGGGCGTGGCCATGGCACGAGTCAGGACGTCACGGGACATGGCCATGGCAAGCGCCAGGACGTCGCAGGACATGGCCGGATATAATCATGGTACGTGTCATGACGTGTTAGGCCATGGCCATGGTACGTGTAAGGACGTTGCATGACATGGCAGGATATGGTCATGGTTCGTGTCAGGACGTGTCTGGCCATGGCCATGGTACGTGTAAGGACGCGACGGACATGGCAGGGTATGGTCATGGTATGTGTCATGACTTGGCCATGGTACGTGTCAAGACGTGGTCATGGCACGACATCGCACTACGTCGCTCCAAGCCGCACCACATCGCACCACGTCTATTGCTAACCAATGCTTAGAAACATGTTAAGCGCAATGATGTTGGTGGTCATTGGCGGCGGTGGTGGAAAGTCGGGGTGTTTCGAGCGGTAGCGACGGGCGTCGGCCAGAGGACACGTGTTAGGACATGGCCATGGCACGAGTCAGGACGTCGCAGGACGAGTCAGGACATGGCCATGGCACGTGTCGGGACGCTTCAGGACATGGCAGTGGCACGTGTCAGGACACGTCAGGACATGGCAGGGCGTGGCCATGGCATGACTCATGGCGTCGCAGGACATGGCAGGGCGTGGCCATGGCAAGAGTCAGGACGTCGCAGGACGCGTCAGGACAAGGCCATGGCACGTGTCAGGACGTGCCAGGACATGGCAGTGGCACGTGTCAGGACACATTAGGACATGGCAGGGCGTGGCCATGGCATGACTCATGACGTCGCAGGACATGGCAGTGCATGACCATGGCAAGAGTTAGGACGTCGCAGGACGCGTCGGGACATGGCCATGGCACGTGTCAAGACGCATCAGGACATGCCATGGCACTTGTCAGGACGCGTCAGGACATGGCAGGGCGTGGCCATGGCACGAGTCGGGACGTCGCAGGACATGGCAGGGTGTGGCCATGGCATGTGTCAAGACGCATCAGGATATGGCCATGGCACGTGTCAGGACGCGTCAGGACATGGCAGGGCGTGGCCATGGCATGAGTTGGGACGTCGCCGGAAATGGCAGGGCGTGGCCATGGCACGAGTTCGTACGTCGCAGGACATGGCAGGGCATAGCCAGGGCACGAGTCGGGATGTCGCAGGACGTGTCAGGACATGGCCATGGTACGTGTCAGGACGCGTCAGGGCATGGCAGGGCGTGGCCATGGCACGAGTCAGGACGTCGAAGGACATGGCAGGATATGGCCATGGTACGTGTCAGGACGCGTCCGGACATGGCCATGGCACGCGTCAGGACGTGGCAGGGCGTGGCCATGGCACGAGTCAGGACGTCGCAGGACATGGCCATTGAACGCGTCAGGACGTGGCAGGGTGTGGCCATGGCACGAGTCAGGACGTCACGCGACATGGCATGATATGGTCATGGTATGTGTTAGGACGCGTCAGGACGTGGCCATGGCAGGATTCAGGACGTCACAGGACATGGCAAGATATGGTCATGCTACGTGTCATGACGTGTCAGGCCATGGCCATTGTACGAGTCAGGACGTCGCAGGACATGGCAGGGTATGGTCATGGTACGTGTCAGGATATGTCAGGCCATGGCCATGGTACGTGATAGGACGTCGCATGACATGGCAGGATATGGTCATGGTACGTGTCAGGACGTGTCAGGACATGGCCATGGTGCGTATCAGGACGTGAACATGGCACGACATCGTAGTACCTCGCTCCAAGCCGCACCACGTCGCACCACGTCTAATTCTAACCAATGGTTAGAAACATGTGAAGCGCAAGGACGTGGCCATGGCACGAGTCGGGACGTCGAAGGACATGGCAGGGCATGGCCATGGCACGAGTCGGGACGTCGCAGGACATGTTAGGACATGGCCATGGCACGTGCAGGACGCGTCAGGAGATGGCAGGGCATGGCTATGGCACGAGTCAGGACGTCACATTACATGGCAGGAAATGGCCATGGTACGTGTCAGGACGCGTCCGGACATGGCCCTGGCACGCGTCAGGACGTGGGAGGGCATGGCAATGGCACGAGTCAGGACGTTGCAGGACGAGTCAGGATATGGCCATGGCACGTGTCAGGACGCGTTAGGAAAGCGCAATGATGTTGGTGGTCGTGGCACGCGTCAGGACGTGGCAGGGCGTGGCCATGGCACGAGTCAAGACGTCGCAGGACATGGCCATGGCAGGCGTCAGGACGTGGCAGGGCGTGTTCATGGCACGAGTCAGGACGTCGCAAGACATGGAAGGATATGGCCATGGTACGTGTCAGGATGCGTAAGGACGTGGCCATGGTACGTGTCAGGACGTGGCAGGGCGTGGCCATGGCACGAGTCAGGACGTCGCAGGACATGGCCATGGCAGGTGTCAAGATGCGTCAGGACGTGGCCATGGCACGATTCAGGACGTCACAGGACATGGCAGGATATAACCATGGTACGTGTCATGACGTGTCAAGCCAGGGCCATGGTACGTGTGAGGACGTCGCAGGACATTGCAGGATATGGTCATTATATGTTTCAGGACGTGTGAGGCCATGGCCATGGTACGTGTCAAGACGTGGCCATGGCACGACATCGCACTACTTCGCTCCATGTCGCACCACGTTGCACCACGTTTATTGCTAACCAATGCTTAAAAACATGTCAATTGCAATGATGTTGGTGGTCGTTGGCGGTGGTGGTGGAAAGTCGGGATGGTTCGAGCGGTAGCGTCGAGCGACGGCCGGAGGGCACGTGTCAGGATATGACCATGGCACGAGTCAGGATGTCACAGGATGAGTCAGGACATGGCCATGGCACATGCACAGACGCGTCAGGACATGGCCATGGCACGTGTCAGGACGCGTCAAGACATGGCAGGGCCTGGCCATGGCACGAGTCGGGACGTCGTAGGACATGGCAGGGCTTGGCCATGGCACGAGTTGGGACGTCGCGGGACGTGTCAGGACATGGCCATGGCACGTGTCAGGACGCGTCAGGAAATGGCAAGGCGTGGCCATGGCACGAGTCAGGACGTCGCAGGACATGGCCATGGCAGGCGTCAGGACATGGCAGGGCGTGGTCATGGCACGAGTCAGGACATCGCAAGACATGGCAGGATATGGCCATGGTACGTGTCAGGACGCGTCGGGACGTCGCCATGGTACGTGTCAGGACGTGGCAGGGCGTGGCCATGGCACGAGTCAGGACGTCGCAGGACATGGCCATGGCACACGTAAGGACGTGGCAGGGCGTGGTCATGGCACGAGTCAGGACGTTGCAAGACATGGCAGGATATGGCCATGGTACGTGTCAGGACGCGTCAGGACGTGGCCATGGCACGAGTCGGGACGTCGAAGGACATGGCAGGGCGTGGCCATGGCACGAGACGGGATGTCGCAGGACGTGACAGGACATGGCCATGGCACGTGCAGGACGCGTCAGGAGATGGCAGGGCATGGCCATGGCACGAGTCAGGACGTCGCATTACATGGCAGGAAATGGCCATGGTACGTGTTAGGACGCGTCCGGACATGGCCATGGCACGCGTTAGGATGTGGCAGGGCATGGCAATGGCACGAGTCAGGATATGGCCATGGCACGTGTCAGGACGCGTTTGGAAAGCGCAATGATGTTGGTGGTCGTTCGCGGCGGTGGTGGAAAGTCAGGGTGGTTCAAGCGGTAGCGTCGGTCGACAGGCCGGTCGACATATGTCAGGACATGGCCATGGCACGAGTCAGGACGTCGCAAGACGAGTTAGGACTTGGCCATGGCACGTGTCAGGACGCGTTAGTATATGGCAGTGGCACGTGTCAGGACACGTCAGGACATGGCAGGGCGTGGCCATGGCATGACTCATGACGTCACAGGACATGTCAGGGCGTGGCCATGGCAAGAGTCAGGACGTCGCAGGACGCGTTAGGACCTGGCCATGGCACGTGTCAGGACGCTTCAGGACATGGCCATGGCATGTGTCAAGACGCATCAGGACATGGCCATAGCACGTGTCAGGACGCGTCAGGACATGGAAGGGCGTGGCCATGGCACGATTCGGGACGTCGTAGGACATGGCAGGGCGTGGCCATGGCACGAGTCGGGACGTTGCGGGACGAGTCAGGACATGGCAGGGCATGGCCATGGCACGAGTCAGGACGTCGCAGGACATGGCAGGATATGGCCATGGTACATGTCAGTACGCATCCAGACATGGCCATGGCACGCGTCAGGACGTGGCAGGGCGTGGCCATGGCACGAGTCAGGACGTCGCAAGACATGGGCATGGCAGGCGTCAGGACGTGGTAGGGCGTGGTCACGGCACGAGTCAGGACGTCGCAAGACATGGCAGGATATGGCCATGGTACGTGTCAGGATGCGTCAGGACGTGGCCATGGTACGTGTCAGGACGTGGCAGGGCGTGGCCATGGCACGAGTCAGGACGTCGCAGGACATGGCCATGGCAGGTGTCAGGATGCATCACGACGTGGCCATGGCACGATTCAGGACGTCACAGGACATGGCAGGATATAATCATGGTACGTGTCATGACGTGTCAGGCCAGGGCCATGGTACGTGTAAGGACGTCGCAGGACATGGCCGGATATGGTCATGGTATGTTTCAGGACGTGTGAGGCCATGGCCATGGTACGTGTCAAGACGTGGCCACAATCCCGAGAATTATAAGTAGCGTTAATTGGGTTTCTATATTCGTACGCCACTACTAAACTTTCGTACATGTAGTTCCACCTAGTCGGGCAAGGTTTAGGTACCTTTCTTTCTCTAAGGCCATATTCGTCACATTTTTTAAAATATTCTCTAAGTCTACTTCTACGGTTTGAATAAAAAGGCCAATTAAGAGCGAATTTAACCTTTTCAATTTCTATGTTTAAAATTCTCATACCATCACCAACAATTAAATGATAAATATGACATATACATCTAATATGGAAAATATTTGTAAAAGCAGGATTAAGTGTTCTAGTTAAAATACCTATTGCACTAGTGTTGCTACTAGCGTTATCCATGGAAATTGACATTATTTTATCACTAAAACAAAAATATCTACATACATCTGAAACAGTGCTAGCAATAAACTTACCCGTATGCCGTGAATTAATTATTCTATATGCTATTATGCGTTTTTGCATAGTCCAGTCTTCGTCTATCCAATGACTGGTTACGATTAGATAATCACAGTCATTTCCACTTCTACCAATATCAGTTGTAATAGAGATGCGATTACTTATATGGGTAAATAAATAGCGCAAGTATTGTTCATATTCATGCTTATATTTATAAATGTCGGCCTTAACTGTGGCGCGAGGCCAACCTTTATACGTTGGATTAAATACTCGTCTAATATAATGAATCCAAGCAGAATTAGAAGCAAAAGAATAAGGCAAACACATAACAGTAATCATTTTAGCTAGTTCTTCACGATCCTTATTTGGATCGTAATACAATATACCCCCCGTGACTTTGTTGATTCCTGGTTGAACTAAATTTGAACCAGTACTTGGGTTAACTGTTGTATCAACACTTGTCCTCCCCTCTTGTTGCGCTTTCAATTGAAAAAATCTAGCCTTATCGCTAGTGTGTAATTTTATATGCTTAACTAAACTACCTGTGCCGCTACGATCACCCGTATACCTATGAACAAGTAATTTACCAAAAGATTTACACTTAGCCTTATCTTGATCTCTTAGTTGAATAAAAAATTGCCAAACTAATGAAGTTTCTGAATGTTTAAATTGTCTACTAAAAGTGGGAGTTTGTACGGGTGGGTGTTCCGGTTCATTAGTAGCAGGACTAGTAGGTGTATCATCTAAATCTACCGGAGCTTGGGTTTCGTCATCATCATCATCCTCATTTCCCTCTAATATTGGTGCATTAGGATAAAGCATATTCATAATATCATCATCTATTCTATCACCGACTGCTACATCATGTAGAAAATCAACATCGCTAAATTGAAAACACGGGTGATTACTATCAAGTATTCCGAAGTTTTCATTAGTATTTCTAGGTTGGCTACTAGTTTCAACTTGTTTATCTTTTCTAGGTCGGGGAGCCGGGGGAGGGGTAGTATTTTGGCGACTACTTTCACCGGTTTTATTTCTTCCTTTTCCGATCATATTTTTCAATGAAAATGCCATATTAATTATAATTAAGCAAAATAACAACACACAAAAATATTCTAATCACGTAAGAGTTGAAATGAGTTTACCGGATTGACGAACAACTTCTTGAAAATTGAAAATCGTTGAAATCGAACACCTGAAAACTTCAATTCAACAACTTCACAATGTTTCACGAAATTGCAACAATAAATTAAACACTTGCACTAGAAAGATTGAAAGAGAGCTTGAGAGAGATTGAGAGAGATTGAGAGATGTTGATGAATTGGTGAATTAAAATAAAAGAATGAGGGGGTATTTATAGTTGAGAAATGGGAAATTATGTAATTATATAAACTTTGGGGTTAAATTAAAGTTTGGGGGTTAAATGGCTATTCTTGAAAATTCCAAACGGCTAATTTTGAAAAAGAGCCGTTTGGAATTTTTAAAATTTTTTTTTTCTTTTTTAATATTCGGACCGTTGCGGAACCGGTTGGAACCGTTTGGAACCGGATGGAACCTCCTGAACCGGTCTGGTTCCATACGGTTCCAAAAGAACGGTTCCGCAACGGTCCGAATTTTTTTAAAAAAAAATTATTTTAAAAATTCCAAACGTTGCGGAACCGATTGGAACCGGATGGAACCGCCTGAACCGGTCCGGTTCCTGTTCCGGTTCTGGCGGTTCCGGTTCCGAGGTTCTAATGGGTGGAACCGCTCCATCATGGTTCCGAGGAACCGCCAGACCCGGAACCGCAGAACCGGAACCGCCATAACCGCCAGAACTGCGGTTCCGGTCCGGTTCCGGTTCTGAACCGGGCCACTTCCAGCCTTAGTCGCAGGTGGCAAGATATGGCCATGGTACGTGTTAGGACGCGTCCGGACATGGCCATGGCACGCGTCAGGACGTGGCAGGGCGTGGCCATGGCACGAGTGAGGACGTCGCAGGACATGGCCATGGCACGAAGTCAGGACGTGGCAGGGCGTGGTCATGGCAAGAGTCAGGACATCGCAGGACATGACAGGATATGGCCATGGTACGTGTCAAGACGCGTCAGGACGTGGCCATGGTACGTGTTAGGACGCATCAGGACGTGGCCATGGCACGATTGAGGACGTCGCAGGACATAACAGGATATGATCCTGGTACGTGTCATGACGTGTCAAGCCATGGCCATGGTACGTGTAAGGACGTCGCAGGACATGGCAGGATATGGTCATGGTTCGTTTTAGGACGCGTCAGGCCATGTCCATGGTACGTGTAAGGACGCGCAGGACATGGTAGGGTATGGTCATGGTACGTGTCGGGACATCGCAGAACGTGTCAGGACATGGCCATGGCACGTGCAGGACGCGTCAGGACATGGCAGGGCGTGGCCATGGCACGAGTCAGGACGTCGCATGACATGGCAGGAAATGGCCATGGTACGTGTCAGGACGCGTCCGGACATGGCCATGGCACGCGTCAGGACGTGGCAGGGCATGGCCATGGCACGAGTCAGGACGTTGCAGGACGAGTCAGGACATGGCCATGGCACGTGTCAGGACGCGTCAGGACATGGCAGGGCGTGGCCATGGCATGACTCATGACGTCGCAGGGCATGGCAGGATATGATCATGGTACGTGTCACGACGTGTCAGGCCATGGCCATGGTACGTGTAAGGACGTCGCAGGACATGGCAGGATATGGTCATGGTACGTGTCAGGACGTGTCAGGCCATGGCCATGGTACGTGTAAGGACGCGTCAGGACGTGGCAGAGCGTAGCCATGGCACGAGTCAGGACGTCGCAGGACATGGCCATGGCACGCGTCAGGACGTGGCAGGGCGTGGTCGTGGCATGAGTCAGGACGTCGCAGAACATGGCAGGATATGGCCATTGTACGTGTCAGGACGCGTCAGGACGTGGCCATTGTACGTGTCAGGACGCGTCAGGACGTGGCCATGGCACGATTCACGACGTCGCAGGACATGGCAGTATATGATCATGGTACGTGTCAGGCTATGGCCATGGTACGTGTAAGGACGTCGCAGGACATGGCAGGATATGGTCATGGTACGTGTCAGGACGTGTCAGGCCATGGCCATGGTACGTGTAAGGACCCGACGGACATGGCAGGGTATGGTCAATGTACGTGTCAGGACGTGTCTGGACTTGGCCATGGTTCGTGTCAAGATGTGGTCATGGCACGACATCGCACTACGTCGCTCCAAGCCGCACCACGTCTATTGCTAACGAATGCTTAGAAACATGTCAAGCGCAATGATGTTGGTGGTCGTTGGCAGCGGTGGTGGAAAGTCGAGGTGGTTCGAGCGGTAGCGTCGAGCGACGGCCGGTCGAAACGTGTCAGGTCATGGCCATGGCACGAGTCAGGACGTCGCAGGACGAGTCAAGACATGGCCATGGCACGAGTCAGGACGCGTTAGGACGTTGTAGTGGCACGTGTCAGGACACGTCAGGACATGGCAGGGCGTGGTCATGGCATGACTCATGACGTTGCAGGACATGGAAGGGCGTGGCCATGGAAAGAGTCAGGACGTCGCCGGACGCGTCAGGACATGGCCATGGCACGTGTCAGGACGCGTCAGGACATGGCAATGGCACGTGTCGGGACACGTCCAGACATGGCAGGGCGTGGCCATGGCATGACTCATGACGTCGCAGGACATGGCAGGGCGTGGCCATGGCAAGAGTCAGGACATCGGAGGACGCGTCAAAACACAGCCATGGCACGTGTCCAGACGCATTAGGACATGCCATGGCATGTGTCAGGACGCGTCAAGACATGGCAGGGCGTGGCCATGGCACGAGTCCGGACGTCGCAGGACATGGCAGGGCGTGGCCATGGCACGTGTTAGGATGCATCAGGACATGGCCATGGCACGTGTCAGGACACGTCAGGACATGGCAGGGCGTGGCCATGGCACGAGTCCAGACGTCGCAGGACATGGCATGGCGTGTCCATGGCACGAGTCGAGACGTCGCAAGACATGGCAGGGCGTGGCCATGGCACGAGTTAAGACGTCGCGGGACGTGTCAGGACATGGCCATGGCACGTGTCAGGATGTGTCAGGACATGGCAGGGCGGGGCCATGGCACGAGTCAACACGTCGCAGGACATGGCCATGGAATGCGTCAGGACGTGGCAGGGCATGGCCATGGAACGAGTCGGGACGTCGCAGGACGTGTCAGGACATGGCCATGGCACGTGCAGGATGCGTCAGGACGTGGCTGGGCGTGGTCATGGCACGAGTCAGGACGTCGCAAGACATCGCCGGATATGGCCATGGTACGTGTCAGGATGCGTCAGGACGTGGCCATAGTACGTGTTAGGACGTGGCCATGGCACGATTCAGGACGTCGCAGGACATGGCAGGATATGATCATGGTACGTGTCATGACGTGTCAGGCCATGCCATGGTACGTGACAGGACGTCGCAGGACATGGCAGGATATGGTCATGGTACGTGTTAGGACGTGTCAGGACATGGCCATGGTACGTACAGGACGTGACCATGGCACGACATCGCACTACATCGCTCCAAGCCGCACCATGTCGGACCACGTCTAATTCTAACCAATGCTTAGAAACATGTCAAGTGCAATGATGTTGGTGGTCTTTGGCGGTGGTGGTGGAAAGTCGGGGTGGTTCGAGCAGTAGCGTCGGGCGACGGCCGGGCGACACGTGTCAGGACATGGCCATGGCACGAGTCAGGAAGTCGCAGGACGAGTCAGGACATGGCCATGGCACGTGTCAGGACGCGGCAGGACATGGCAGTGGCACGTGTCAGGACACGTCAGTACATGGCAGGGCGTGGCAATGGCATGACTCACGACGTAACAGGACAAGGCAGGGCGTGGCCATGGCAAGAGTCAGGACGTCGCAGGACGCGTCAGGACATGGCCATGGCATATGTCAGGACGCATTAGGACATGGCCATGGCATGAGTCAGGACGCATCAAGACATAGCCATGGCACGTGTCAGGACGCGTCAGGACATGATAGGGCGTGGCCATGGCACGAGTCGAGACGTCGCAGGATATAGCAGGGCGTGGCCATGGCACGTGTCAGGACGCATCAGCACATGGCCATGCCACGTGTCAGGACGCGTCAGGACATGGCAGGGCGTGGCCATGGCACGAGTCGGGACGTCGCAGGACATGGCTGGGTGTGGCCATGGCACGAGTCAGGACGTCGTAGGACATGGCAGGACGTGGCCATTACAATAGTCCAGACGTCGCAGGACGTGTCAGAACATGGCCATGGCACGTGTCAGGATGCCTTAGGACATGGCCATGGCAAGAGTCGGGACGTCGCAGGACGTGTCTAGACATGGCAGGATATGGCCATGGTACGTGTCAGGACGCGTCCGGACATGGCCATGGCACGCGTTAGGACGTGGCAGAGCTTGGCCATGGCACGAGTCAGGACGTCGCAGGACATGGCCATTGCACGCATCAGGACGTGGCAGGGCGTGGTCATGGCACGAGTCAGGACGTCGCAGGACATGGCAGGAGATGGCCATGGTACGTGTCAGGACGCGTCAGGACGTGGCCATGGCACGACTCAGGACGTCGCAGGACATGGCAGGATAAAATCATGGTACGTGTCATGACGTGTCAGGCCATGGCCATGGTACGTGTAAGGATGTCGCAGGAGATGGCAGGATATGGTCATGGTACGTGTCAGGACCTGTCAGGCCATGGCCATGGTACGTGTAAGGACACAACGGACATGGGAGGGTATGGTCATGGTACGTGTCAGGACGTGTCAAGAGTTGGCCATGGTACGTGTCAAGACGTGGTCATGGCACGACATCGCTACACGTCGCTCCAAGCCGCACCACGTCGCACCACGTCTATTGCTAACCAATGCTTTGAAACATGTCAAGCGCAATGATGTTGGTGGTCATTGGCGGCGATGGTGGAAAGTCAGGGTGGTTCGAACGGATGCGTCGGGCGACGACCGGAGGACACGTGTCAGGACATGGTCATGGCACCAGTCAGGACGTCGCAAGACGAGTCATGACATGGCCATGGCACGTGTCAGAACGCGTCAGGATATGGCAGTGGCACGTGTCAGGAGACGTCAAGACATGGCAGGGCGTGGCCATGGCATGACTCATGACGTCGCATGACATGGCATGGCGTGGCCATGGCAAGAGTCAGGACGTCGCAGGACGCGTCAGGACATGGCCATGGTACGTATCAAGACGTGACCATGGCACAAAATCGCACTACGTCGCTCCAAGCCGCACCACGTCGGACCACGTCTAATTCTAACCAATGCTTAGAAACATGTCAAGCGCAAAGATGTTGGTGGTCTTTGGCGGCGGTTGTGGAAAGTCGGGGTGGTTCGAGCAGTAGCGTCGGGCGACGGCCGGTCGACACGTGTCAGGACATGGCCATGGCACGAGTCAGGACGTCGCAGGACGAGTCAGGACATGGCCATGGCACGTGTCAGGACACGTCAGGACATGGCAGTGGCACGTGTCAGGACACGTCAGTACATGGCATGGCGTGGCAATGGCATGACTCACGACGTAACAGGACATGGCAGTACGTGGCCATGGGAAGAGTCAGAACGTCGCAGGACGCGTCAGGACATGGCCATGGCATATGTCAGGACGCATTAGGACATGGCCATGGCATGAGTCAGGACGCATCAGGACATGGCCATGGCACGTGTCAGGACGCGTCAGGACATGATAGGGCGTGGCCATGGCACGAGTCGGGACGTCACAGGACATGGCAGGGCGTGGCCATGGCACGTGTCAAGACGCATCAGCACATGGCCATGCCACGTGTCAGGACGCGTCAGGACATGGCAGGGCGTGGCCACGGCACGAGTCGGGACGTTGCAGGACATGGCTGGGTGTGGCCATGGCATGAGTCAGGACGTCGTAGGACATGGCAGGACGTGGCCATTGCACGAGTCCGGACGTCGCAGGACGTGTCAGAACATGGCCATGGGACGTGTCAGGACGCCTTAGGACATGGCCATGGCACGAGTCGGGACGTCGCAGGACGTGTCTGGACATGGCAGGATATGGCCATGGTACGTGTCAGGACGCGTCCGGACATGGCCATGGCACGCGTCAGGACGTGGCAGGGCGTGGCCATGGCACGAGTCAGGACGTCGCAGGACATGGCCATGGCACGCATCAGGACGTGGCAGGGCATGGTCATGGCACGAGTCAGGACGTCGCAGGACATGGCAGGATATGGCCATGGTACGTGTCAGGACGCGTCAGGACGTGGCCATGGCACGATTCAGGACGTCGCAGGACATGGCAGGATGAAATCATGGTACGTGTCATGACGTGTCAGGCCATGGCCATGGTACGTGTAAGGATGTCGCAGGACATGGCAGGATATGGTCATGGTATGTGTCAGGACCTGTCAGGACCTGTCAGGCCATGGCATTGGTACGTGTAAGGACACAACGGACATGGCAAGGTATGGTCATGATACGTGTCAGGACGTGTCAAGACTTGGCCATGGTACGTGTGAAGACGTGGTCATGGCACGACATCGCTATACGTCGCTCCAAGCCGCACCACGTCGCACTATTGCTAACCAATGCTTTGAAACATGTCAAGCGCAATGATGTTTGTGGTCATTGGCGGCTGTGGTGGAAAGTCGGGGTGGTTCGAGCGGTAGCGTCGGGCGACGGCCGGAGGACACGTGTCAGGGCATGGCCATGGCACGTGTCAGGACGCGTCAGGACATGGCAGTTGCACGTGTCAGAACACTTCAAGACATGGCAGGGCGTGGCCATGGCATGACTCATGACGTCAAATGATATGGCATGGCGTGGCCATGGCAAGAGTCAGGACGTTGCAAGACGCGTCACGACATGGCCATGGCACGTGTCAGGACGCGTCAGGACATGGCAGTGGCACGTGTCACGACACGTCAGGACATGCAGGGCGTGGCCATGGCATGACTCATGAAGTCGCAGGACATGGTAGGATATGATCGTGGTACGTGTCATGACGTGTCAGGCCATGGCCATGGTACGTGTAAGGACGTCGCAGGACATGGCAGGATATGGTCATGGTACATGTCAGGACGTGTCAGGACATGGCCATGGTACGTATAAGGACGCATCAGGACATGGCAGGGCATGGCCATGGCACGAGTCAGGACGTCGCAGGACATGGCCATGGCACGCGTCAGGACGTGGCAGGGCGTGGTCATGGCACGAGTCAGGACGTGGCCATGGTACGTGTCAGGACGCGTCAGGACGTGGCCATGGCACGATTCAAGACGTCGCAGGACATGGCAGGATATGATCATGGTACGTGTCAAGACGTGTCAGGCCATGGCCATGGTACGTGTAAGGACATCGCAGGACATGGCAGGATATGGTCAGGGTACGTGTCAAGACGTGTCAGGCCATGGCCATGGTACGTGTAAGAACGCGACGGACATGGCAGGGTATGGTCATGGTACGTGTCAAGACGTGTCACGACTTGGCCATCGTACGTGTCAAGACGTGGTCATGGCACGACATCACACTACGTTGCTCCAAGCCGCACCACATTGCACCTCGTCTATTGCTAACCAATGCTTAGAAACATGTCAAGCGCAATGATGTTGGTGGTCGTTGGTGGCGGTGGTGGAAAATCGGATGGTTCGAGCAGTAGCGTCGGGCGACGGCCGGAACACGTGTCAGTACATGGCCATGGCACTAGTCAGGACGTCGCAGGACGAGTCAGGACATGGCCATGGCACGTGTCAGGACGCGTCAGGACATGGCAGTGGCACGTGTCAGGACACGTCAGGACATGGCAAAGCGTGGCCATGGCGTGACTCATGACGTCGCAGTAAGTGGCAGGGCGTGGCCATGGCAAGAGTCAGGACGTCGCAGGACGCGTCAGGACATGGCCATGGCACGTGTCAGGACGCGTCAGGACATGGCAGTGGCACGTGTCAGGACACGTCAGGACATGGCAGGGCGTGGCAATGGCATGACTCACGACGTAACAGGACATGGCAGGGCTTGGCCATGGCAAGAGTCAGGACGTCGCAGGACGCGTCAGGACATGGCCATGGCACATGTCAGGACGCATCAGGACATGGCCATGGCACGTGTAAGGACGCATCGGGACATGCCATGGCACGTGTCAGGATGCGTTAGGACATGATCGGGCGTGGCCATGGCATGAGTCGGGACGTCGCAGGACATGGCAGGGCGTGCCATGGCATGTGTCAGGACGCATCAGGACATGGCCATGCCACGTGTCAGGACGCGTCATGACATGGCAGGGCGTGGCCATGGCACGAGTCGGGACGTCGCAGGACATGGCTGGGTGTGGCCATGGCACGAGTCAGGACGTCGTAGGACATGGCAGGACGTGGCCGTTGCACGTGTCGGGACGTCGTAGGACGTGTCAGAACATGGCCATGGCACGTGTCAGGACGCGTTAGGACATGGCCATGGCACGAGTCGGGACGTGTCAGGACATGGCAGGATATGGCCATGGTACGTGTCAGGACGCGTCCGGACATGGCCATGGCACGCGTCAGGACGTGGCAGGGCGTGGCCATGGCACGAGTCAGGACGTCGCAGGACATGGCCATGGCACGCGTCAGGACGTGGCAGGGCGTGGTCATGGCACGAGTCAGGACGTCGCAGGACATGGTAGGATATGGCCATGGTACGTGTCAGGACGCGTCAGGACGTGGCCATGGCACGATTCAGGACGTCGCAGGACATGGCAGGATAAAATCATGGTACGTGTCAGGACCAGTCAGGCCATGGCCATGGTACGTGTAAGGACACAACGGACATGGCAGGGTATGGTCATTGTACGTGTCAGGACGTGTCAAGACTTGGCCATGGTACGTGTCAAGACGTGGTCATGGCACGACATCGCTATACGTCGCTCCAAGCCGCACCACGTCGCACCACGTCTATTGCTAACCAATGCTTAGAAACATGTCAAGCGCAATGATGTTGGTGGTCGTTGGCGGCGGTGGTGGAAAGTCGCGGTGGTTCGAGCGGTAGCGTCGGGCGACGGCCAGAGGACACGTGTTAGGACATGGCCATGGCACGAGTCAGGACGTCGCAGGACGAGTCAGGACATGGCCATGGCACGTGTCAGGACGCGTCAGGACATGGCAGTGGCACGTGTTAGGACACGTCAAGACATGGCAGGGCGTGGCCATGGCATGACTCATGACGTCTCATGACATGGCATGGCGTGGCCATGGCAAGAGTCAGGACGTCGCAGGACGCGTCAGTTAATGGCCATGGCACGTGTCAGGACGCGTCAGGATATGGCAGTGGCACGTGTCACGACACGTCAGGACATGCAGGTCGTGGCCATGGCATGACTCATGAAGTCGTAGGACATGGCAGGATATGATCATGGTACGTGTCATGACGTGTCAGGCCATGGCCATGGTACGTGTAAGGACGTCGCAGGACATGGCAGGATATGGTCATGGTACATGTCAGGACGTGTCAGGACATGGCCATGGTACGTGTAAGGACGCGTCAGGACGTGGCAGCGCATAGCCATGGCATGAGTCAGGACGTCGCAGGACATGGCCATGGCACGCGACAGGACGTGGCAGGGCGTGGTCATGGCACGAGTTAGGACATCGCAGGACATGGCAGGATATGGCCATGGTACGTGTCAGGACGCGTCAGGACGTGGCCATGGTACGTGTCAGGACGCGTCAAGACGTGGCCATGGCACGATTCAGGACGTCGCAGGACATGGCAGGATATGATCATGGTACGTGTCATGACGTGTCAGGCCATGGCCATGGTACATGTAAGGACGTCGCAGGACATGGCAGGATATGGTCAGGGTACGTTTCAGGACGTGTCAGGCCATGGCCATGGTACGTGTAAGGACGCGACGGACATGGCAGGGTATGGTCATGGTACGTGTCAAGATGTGTCACAACTTGGCCATCGTACGTGTCAAGACGTGGTCATGGCATGACATCGCACTACGTCGCTCCAAGCCGCACCACGTCGCACCTCGTCTATTGCTAACCAATGCTTAGAAACATCTCAAGCGCAATGATTTTGGTGGTTGTTGGCGGCGGTGGTGGAAAGTAAGGGTTGTTCGAGCGGTAGCGTCGGTCGACGGCCGGAGGACACGTGTCAGGACATGGCCATGACACGAGTCAGGACGTAGCAGGAAGAGTCAGGACATGGCCATGGCACATGTCAGGACGCGTCAGGACATGGCAGTGGCACGTGTCAGGACACGTCAGGACATGGCAGGGCGTGGCCATGGCATGACTCGTGACGTCGCAAGACATGTCAGGGCGTGGCCATGGCAAGAGTCAGGACATGGTAGTGGCACGTGTCAGAACATGGCAGGGTGTGGCAATGGCATGAGTCAAGACGTCGCAGGACATGGCAGGACATGATCATGGTACGTGTCATGACGTGTCAGCCCATGGCCATGGTACGTGTAAGGACGTCGCAGGACATGGCAGGATATGGTCATGGTACGTGTCAGAACGTGTCAGGCCATGGCCATGGTACGTGTAAGGACGCGTCAGGACGTGGCAGCGCATTGCCATGGCACGAGTCAGGACGTCGCAGGACATGGGCATGGCACGCGTCAGGACGTGGCAGGGCGTGGTCATGGCACGAGTTAGGACGTCGCAGGACATGGCAGGATATGGCCATGGTACTTGTCAGGACGGGTCAGGACGTGGCCATGGTACGTGTCAGGACGCGTCAGGACGTGGCCATGGCACGATTCAGGACGTCGCAGGACATGGCAGGATATGATCATGGTACGTGTCAAGACGTGTCAGGCCATGGCCATGGTACGTGTAAGGACGTCGCAGGACATGGCAGGATATGGTCAGGGTACGTGTCAAGACGTGTCAGGCCATGGCCATGGTACGTGTAAGGACGCGACGGACATGGCAGGGTATGGTCATGGTACGTGTCACGACTTGGCCATCGTACGTGTCAAGACGTAGTCATGGCACGACATCGCACTATGTCGCACCTCGTCTGCTGCTAACCAATGCTTAGAAACATGTCAAGCGCAATGATGTTGGTGGTCGTTGGCGGCGGTGGTGGAAAGTCGTGTGGTTCGAGCGGTAGCTTCGGGCGACGGCCGAAGGACACGTGTCAGTACATGGCCATGGCACTAGTCAGGACGTCGCAGGACGAGTCAGAACATGGCCATGGCACGTGTCAGGACGCGTCAGGACATGGCAGTGGCACGTGTCAGGACACGGCAGGGCGTGGCCATGGCATGACTCATGACGTCGCAGGACATGGCAGGGCGTGGCCATGGAAAGAGTTAGGACGTCGCAGGACGCGTCAAGACATGGCCATGGCACGTGTCAGGACGCGTCAGGACATGGCAGTGGCACGTGTCAGGACACGTCAGGACATGGCAGGTCGTGGCCATGGCATGACTCATGACGTCGCAGGATATGGTAGGGCGTGGCCATGGCAAGAGTCAGGACGTCGCAGGACGCGTCAGGACATGGCCATGGCACGTGTCAGGACGCATCAGGACATGCCATGGCACGTGTCAGAACGCGTCAGGACATGGCAGGGCGTGGCCATGGCACGAGTCGGGACGTCGAAGGACATGGCAGGGCGTGGCCAGGGCACGAGTCGGGACGTCGCAGGACATGGCAAGGCGTGGCCAGGGCACGTGTCGGGACGCGTCAGGACATGGCAGGGCGTGGCCATGGCACGAGTCGGGACGTCGCAAGACATCGCAAGGCGTGGCCATAGCACGAGTCGGGACGTCGAAGGATTGGATCCCTAATGTTAGCTAAAGAAAAAACGCTCAACTCAGGGATTGGAGCCCTAATGTCGGCTAAAGGGAAAACGCTCAACTCTAGGATTGGAGCCCTAATGATGGCTAAGGAAAAAACGTTCGACTTAGAGATTGGAGCCCAAATGCTGGCTTAAGGGGAATAACGCTCATCGCAGGGATTGGAGCCCTAGTGTTGGGTAAGGGAAAACAATGAACTTGGGGATTCGAGCCCAAATGTCGGCTAAGGAAGACGCTCAACTCAGGGATTGGAGCCCTAATGTTGGCTATGGGGAAAACGCTCAACTCAGGGATTGGAGCCCTAATGTTAGCTAAAAAGAGGAAAATGCTCAACTCAGGGATTGGAGCCTTTATGTCGGTGGAGCCCTAACGTCAGATAAAGGGAAAACGCTCAACTCATGGATTGGAGCCCTAATGTTGGCTAAAGGGAGAAACACTCAACTCGGGATTGGAGCCCTAATGTTGGCTAAGGAAAAAAAGCTCAACTCAGGGATTGGAGCATAATTTTTGGCTAAAGACGAATGACGCTCAACTTAGGCATTGGAGCCCTAGTGTTGGCTAAGGAGAAACGATCAACTTAGGGATTGGAGTCCAAACGTCGGCTAAGGAAAGCGCTTAACTCAGGGATTGGAGCCCTAATAATTTTTAAGGGGAAAACGCCTAACTCAGGGATTGGAACCCCAATGTAAGCTAAAGAAAAAACGCTAAACTTGGGGTTTGGAGCCCTAATGTTGGCTAAGGAAAAACGCTCAACTCAATGATTAGAGCCCAAATGTTGGTTAAAGTGGAAAATGCTCAATTCAGGGATTGGAGCCCTATTGTTGGCTTATGACGAATCACGTTCAATTAGGGATTGGAGCCCAAGTTATGGCCAAGGAAAAACGTTCAACTTAGGGATTGGAGTCCCAATGTTGGCTAAGGAAAACGCTCAACTCAGGGATTGGAGCCCTAATAATTGCTAAGGGGAAAACGCTCAACTCAAGATTGGAGCCCTAATGTTAGCTAAAGAAAAACGCTAAAGACGGGGTTTGGAGCCCAAATGTTGGCTAATGAAAAACGCTCAACTTAGAGATTGGAGCCCTAATGTTGGCTAAGGAAAAATACGCAACTCAGGGATTGGAGCCCTAATGTTGTATAAACAGGAAAATGCTCAACTCAGGTATTGGAGCCTAAATGTTGGTATGGAAAATGCTCAACTCAGGGATTGGAGCCCTAGGTTTTGCTAAAGGGAAAAACACTCAACTTAAGGATTGGAGCCCTAATATTGGCTAAAGGGGAAACACATGCTCAACTCACGGATCGGAGCCCTAATGTTGGCTAAAAGAAAAACACTCAGCTCAAGGATGGAGCCGTAATATCGGCTAAAGGGAAAACGCTCAACTCATAGATTGGAGCCCCAATGTTGGCTAAAGCGAATAAAATCTCAACTCAGGATTTGAGCCCTAATGTTGGTTAAGGAAAAAAAGCTCAACTCAGGGATTTGAGCCCAATGTTGGCTAAGGAATAAACGCTCGACTTAGAGATTGGAGCACAAATGCTGGTTAAAGGGGAATAACGCTCAACACAGGGATTGGAGCCCTAGTGTCGGCTAAGGAAAACGCTCAACTAAGGGTTTGGAGCCCTAATGTTAGCTTAGTGAAAACGCTAAACTCAGGGATTAGAGCCCTAATGTTAGCTAATAAAAGGAAAACGCTCAACTCAGGGATTGGAGCCCTAATGTCGGTGGAGCCCTAACGTCGGAAAAAGGGAAAACACTCAACTCATGGATTTGACCCTTAATGTTGGCTAAAGGGAGAAACGCTCAACTCGGGATTGAAGCCCTAATGCTGGCTAAGAAATCACGCTCACTTAGGGATTGGAGCCCTATTGTTGGCTTAAGAGTAATCACGCTCAACTCAGGGATTGGAGCCCTAGTGTTGGCTTAGGATATGCTCAACTTTGGAATCGGAGTCCAAATGTCGGCTAAGGAAAATGCTCAACTCACAGATTGGATCCCTAATGTTAGCTAAAGAAAAAACACTGAACTCAGGGATTGTCGCCCTAATGTTGGATAAACAGAAAAATGCTCAACTCAGATGGTTAAAGTGGAAAATGCTCAACTCAGGGATTGGAGCCCTAGGTTTTGCTCAAGGGAAAAACGCTCAACTTAGGGATTGGAGCCCTAATATTTGCTAAAGGAGAATTACGCTCAACTCACGAATCAGAGTCGTAATGTTGGCGAAAAGAAAAACACTTAACTCAAGGATTGGAGCCCTAATGTCGGCAAAAAGGAAAACGCTCAACTCATGGATTGGAGCCCTAATGTTGGCTAAAGCGAAAAAAAATCTTTACTCAGGATTGGAGCCCTAATGTTGGCTAAGGAAAAAAAGCTCAATTTAGGGATTTGAGCCCCAATGTTGGCTAAGGAAAAAACACTCAACTTAGAGATTGGAGCCCAAATGCTTGCTAAAGGGGAACAACGCTCAACACAGGGATTGGAGACCTAGTGTCGGCTAAGGAAGACGATCAACTCAAGGATTCGAGCCCTAATGTTGGCTAGGGAAAAATGCTAAACTCGGAGATTGGAGCCCAAATGTTGGCTAAAAAATGGAAAACGCTCAACTGAGGGATTGGAGCCCTAATGTCGGTGGAGCCCTAACGTCGCAAAAAGGGAAAACGCTCAACTCATGGATGTGACCCTTAATGTTGGTTAAAGGGATAAACGCTCAACTCGGGATTGGAGCCCTAATGTTGGCTAAGGAAAAAAGCTCAATCTAGGATTGGAGCCCTAGTGTTGGCTTAGGAAAAATGCTCAACTTTGGAATCGGAGTCCTAATGTCGGCTAAGGAAAATGCTCAACTCAAGGATTAGAGCCTTAATATTTGGTAAGGGGAAAACGCTCAACTCATGGATTGGATCCCTAATGTTATCTAAAGAAAAAATGCTGAACTCAGGGCTTGGAGCCCTAATGTCGGCTAAAGGGAAAACGCTAATCTCATGGATTGGAGCCCTAATGTTGGCTAAAGGGAGAAACGCTCAACCCAGGATAGGATCCCTAATGTTGGCTTAGGAAAAAAGCTCAACTCAGGGATTGGAGCACAATTTTTGGCTAAAGACGAATCACGCTCAACTCAAGGATTGGAGCCCTAGTGTCAGCTAAAGGGAAAACGCTCAACTCAAGGATTGGAGCCCTAATGTTAGCTAAAGAAAAAACGCTAAAGTCGGGGTTTGGAGCCCAAACGTTTGCGAAGGAAAAACGCTCAACTCAGGGATTGGAGCCCTAATGTTGGCTAAGAAAAAATGTTTAACTCAGGGATTGGAGCCCTAATGTTTGATAAACAGAAAAAAGCTCAACTCAGGTATTGGAGCCTAAAAGTTGGTATGGAAAATGCTCAACTCAGTGATTGGAGCCCAAGGTGTTGCTAAAGGGAAGAACGCTCAACTTAAGGATTGGAGCCCTAATATTGGCTAAAAGAAAAACACTCAGCTCAAGGATTGGAGCCCTAATGTCGGCTAAAGGGAAAACACTCAACTCATGGATTGGAGCCCTAATTTTGGCTAAAACCAAAAAAATCTCAACTTAGGATTGGAGCCCTAATGTTGGCTAAGGAAAAAAGCTCAACTTAGGGATTTGAGCCCAATGTTGGCTAAGGAAAAAACGCTCGACTTAGAGATTGGAGCCCAAATGCTGGCTAAAGGGGAATAACGCTCAACATAGGGATTGGAGACCTAGTGTCGGCTAAGGAAGACGATCAACTCAGGGATTCGAGCCCTAATATTGGCTAAGGAAAAACGCTAAGCTCAGGGATTGGAGCCCTAATGTTAGCTAAAAAATGGAAAACGCTCAACTCAAGGATTGGAGCCCTAATGTCAGTGGAGCCTTAACGTCGCAAAAAGGGAAAACGCTCAACTCATGGATTTGACCCTTAGTGTTGGCTAAATGGAGATACGCTCAACTCGGGATTGGAGCCCTAATGTTGGCTAAGGAAAAAAAGCTCAAGTTAGGTCTGGAGCCCTAGTGTTGGCTTAGGAAAAATGCTCAACTTTGGAATCGGAGTCCTAATGTCGGCTAAGGAAAATGCTCAACTCAAGTATTAGAGCCCTAATATTTGGTAAGGGGAAAACGCTCAACTCAGGGATTGGATCCCTAATGTTAGCTAAAGAAAAAGTGCTGAACTCAGGGCTTGGAGCCCTAATGTCGGCTAAAGGGAAAACGCTAATCTCATGGATTGGAGCCCTAATGTTGGCTAAAGGGAGAAACGCTCAACCCAGGATAGGATCCCTAATGTTGACTTACGAAGAAAGCTCAACTCAGGGATTGGAGCACATTTTTAGCTAAAGACGAATCGCGCTAAACTCAAGGATTGGAGCCCTAGTGTCGGCCAAGGAAAAACGCTCAACTTAGAGATTAGAGTCCTAACGTCGGCTAAGGAAAACACTTAACTCAGGGATTGGAGCCCAAATAATTGTTAAGGGGAAAACGCTCTACTCAGGGAATGGAGCCCTAATGTAAGCAAAAGAAAAAACGCTAATCTCGGGGTTTGGAGCCCTAATGTTGGCTAAGGAAAAACGCTCAACTCAGGAATTGGAGCCCTAATGGTTGCTACGGAAAAATGCTCAACTCATGGATTGGAGCCCTAATGTTGGATAAACAGAAAAATGATCAACTCAGGTATTGGAGCCCTAATATTGGCTAAAGGGGAATCACGCTCAACTTACGGATCGGAGCCCTAATGTTGGCTAAAAAGAAAACACTCAGCTTAAGGATTGGAGCCCAAATTTAAGCTAAAGGGAAAACGCTCAATTTAGGGATTGGAGCCCTAATGTCGGCTAAAGGTAAAACTCTCAACTCATGAATTGGAGCCCTAGTGTTGGCAAAAGCGAAAAACGCTAAACTCAGGATTGGAGCCCTAATGTTAGCTTAGGAAAAAAAGCTCAACTTAGCGATTGGAGCCCAAATATGGCTAAAGGGGAATAACGCTCAACGCATGATTGGAGCCCCAATGTCGGCTAAGGAAAACACTCAACTCATGGATTGGAGCCCTAATGTTGGCTAAGGGGAAAACGCTCAACTTGGGGATTGGAGCCCTAATGTTAGCTAAAGGGAGAAACGCTGAACTCGGGATTGGAGCCCTAATGTTGGCTAACGAATAAAAGCTCAACTCAGGAATTGGAGCCCTATTGTTGGCTAAAGAAGAATCACGCTCAGGAATTGGAGCCCTAGTGTTGGCTTTAAATGATCTACTTTGGAATTGGAGTTGTAATGTCGGCTAAGGAAAATGCTCAACTCAAGAATTGTAGCCCTAATATTTGGTAAGGGGAAAACGCACAACTCAAGGATTGGATCCCCAATGTTAGCTAAAGAAAAAACGCTCAACTCTAGGATTGGAGCCCTAATGTTGGCTAAGGAAAAAACGCTCGACTTCGAGATTGGAGCCAAATGCTGGCTAAAGGGGAATAACGCTCAACGCAGGGATAGGAGCCCTAGTGTTGGGTAAGGGAAAACAGTGAACTTGAGGATTCAGATCAAATGTCGGCTAAGGAAGACCCTCAACTCAGGGATTGGAGCACTAATGTTGGCCAAGGGGAAAACGCTAAACTTAGGGATTGGAGCCCAAAATGTTAGCAAAAAAAAGGAAACACTCAACTTAGGGATTGGAGCCTTAATTTTAGCTAAACAAAAAACGCAAAACTCAGGAATTGGGGCCCTAATGTCGGCTAAAGGGAAAATCCTCAACTCATGGATTGGAGCCCCAATGTTGGCTAAAGGGAGAATAGATCAAATCATGATTGGAGCCCTAATGTTGGCTAAGGAAAAAAAGCTCAACTCGGGGATTGGAGCCCTAGTGTTGGCTAAGGAAAAATGTTCAGCTTATGGATTGGAGTCCAAACGTCGCCTAAGGAAAACGCTCAACTCAGGGATTGGAGCCCTAATGTTGGCTAAAGAACACGCTAAAGTCGGGGTTTGGAGACCTAATGTTGGCTAAGGAAAACGCTTAACTCAGGGATTGGAGCCCTAATGTTGGCTAAGGAAAAATGCTCAACTCAGGGATTGGAGCCCTAATGTTGGATAAATAGAAAAATGCTCAACTCATGTATTGGAGCCCAAATGTTGGTATGGAAAATGCTCAACTCAGGATTGGAGCCTTAGGTTTTGCTAAAGGGAAAAATGCTCAACTTAAGGATTGGAGCCCTAATATTGACAAAAGGGGAAACACACGCTCAACTCACGGATCGGAGCCCTAATGTTGTTTAAAAGAAAAACACTCAGCTCAAGGATTGGAGCCCTAATGTCGGTTAAAGGGAAAACACTCAACTCAGGGATTGGAGTCCTAATGTTAGCTAAAGAAAAAACGCTAAACTCGGGGTTTGGAGCCCTAATGTTGGTTAAGGAAAAACGCTCAACTCAGGGATTGGAGCCCTAATGTTGGCTAAGGAAAAATGCTCAACTCAGGGATTGGAGCCCTAATGTTGGATAAACAGAAAAATGCTCAACTCAGGTATTGGAGCCCAAATGTTGGTATGGAAAATGCTCAACTCAGGGATTGGAGCCCTAGGTTTTGCTAAAGGGAAAACGCTCAACTTAAGGATTGAAGCCCTGATATTGGCTAAAGGGGAAACACATGCTCAACTCACGGATCGGAGCCCTAATGTGGCAAAAAGAAAAACACTCAGCTCAATGATTGGAGTCCTAATGTCGGCTAAAGGGAAAACGCTCAACTCATGGATTGGAGCCCAAATGTTGGCTAAAGCGAAAAAAATCTCAACTCAGGATTGGAGCCCTAATGTTGGCTAAGAAAAAACGCTCGAGTTTGAGATTGGAGCCCAAATGGTGGCTAATGGGGAATAACGCTCAACACAGGGATTGGAGCCCTAGTGTCTGCAAAGGAAGACGCTCAATTCAGGGATTGGAGCCCTAATGTTTGCTAAGAGAAAACGCTAAACTCAGGGATTGGAGCCCAAATGTTAGCTAAAAAGAGGAAAACGCTCAACTCAGGGATTGGAGCCCTAATGTCGGTGGAGCTCTAACGTCAGAAAAAAGGAAAACGCTCAACTCATGGATTTGACCCTTAATGTTGGCTAATGGAGAAATCTTCAACTCGGGATTGGAGCCCTAACGTTGGCTAAGGAAAAAAAGCTCAACTTAGGGATTGGAACCATATTGTTGGCTAAAGAGGAATCACGCTCAACTCTGGGATTGGATCCCTAGTGTTGGTTTAGGAAAAATGCTCAACTTTGGAATCGGAGTCCTAATGTCGGCTAAGGATAATGCTCAACTCAAATATTAGAGCCCTAATATTTGGTAAGGGGAAAACGCTCAATTCAGGGATTGGATCCCTAATGTTAGCTATAAAAAAAACCCTGAACTCAGGGATTGGAGCCCTAAAGTCGGCTAAAGGGAAAACGCTAAACTCATTGGAGCCTTATTGTTGGCTAAAGGGAGAAACGCTCAAACCAGGATAGGAGCCCTATTGTTGGCTAAGGAAAAAAAGCTCAACTCAGGGAATGGAGCACAACTTTTGGCAAAAGACGAATCACGCTCAACTCAGGGATTGGAACCCTAGTGTCAGCTAAGGAAAAACGCTCAACTTAGGGATTGCAATCCTAACGTCGGCTAAGGAAAATGCTTAACTCAGGGATTGGAGCCCTAATAATTGTAAGGGGAAAACGCTCAACTCAGGGAAAAAAGCTCAACTCAGGGATTTGAGACCAATGTTGGCGAAGGAAAAAACGCTCAACTTAGAGATTGGAGCCCAAATGCTGGCTAAAGGGGAATAACGCTCAACTCATGGATTGGAGCCCTAGTGTTGGCTAAGGGAAAATGCTAAACTCAGGGATTGGAGCCCAAATCAAAGCAAAAAATAGGAAAACGCTTAACTCAGGGATTGGAGCGCTAATGTCGGTGGAGCCCTAACGTCGGAAAAAGGGAAAACACTCAACTCATAGATTTGACCCTTAATGTTGGCTAAAGGGAGAAACGCTCAACTCGGGATTGGAGCCCTAATGTTGGCTAAGGAAAAAGAGCTCAACTTAGGGATTGGAGCCCTATTGTTGGCTAAAGAGGAATCATGCTCAACTCAGGGATTGGAGCCCTAGTGTTGGCTTAGGAAAAATGCTCAACTTTGGAATCGGAGTCCTAATGTCGGCTAAGGATAACGCTCAACTCAAGGATTAGAGCCCTAATATTTGGTAAGGGGAAAACGCTCAACTCAGAGATTGGATCCCTAATGATAGCTAAAGAAAAAACGCTGAACTCAGGGATTGGAGCCCTAATGTCGGCTAAAGGGAAAACGCTAATCTCATGGATTGGAGCCATAATGTTGGCAAAAGGGAGAAACGCTCAACCCAAGATAGGAGCCCTAATGTTGGCTAAGGAAAAAAAGCTCACCTCAAGGATTGGGGCACAATTTTTGGCTAAAGACGAATAACGCTCAATTCAGGGATTGGAGCCCTAGTGTCGGCTAAGGAAAAACGATCAACTTAGGGATTGGAGTCCAAATGTCGGCTAAGGAAAACGCTTAACTCAGGGATTGGAGCCCTAATAATTGTTAAGGGGAAAACGCTCAACTCAGGGATTGGAGCCCTAATGTAAGCTAAAGAAAAAACGCTAAACTTGGGGTTTGGAGCCCTAATGTTGGCTAACGAAAAACGCTCAACTCAGGGATTGGAGCCCAAATGTTGGTTAAAGTGGAAAATGCTCAATTCAGGGATTGGAGCCCAATTGTTGGCTAATGACGAATCACCCTCAATTAGGGATTGGAGCCCTAGTGTTGGCTAAGGAAAAACGTTCAACTTAGGGATTGGAGTCCCAATGTCGGCTAAGGAAAACGCTCAACTCAGGGATTGGAGCCCTAATAATTGCCAATGGGAAAACGCTCAACTCAGGGATTGAAGCCCTAATGTTAGCTAAAGAAAAACGCTAAAGACGGGGTTTGGAGCCCAAATGTTGGCTAACGAAAAACGCTTAACTCAGGAATTGGAGCCCTAATGCTGGCTAAAGGGGAATAACGCTCAACACAGGGATTGGAGCCCTAGTGTCGGCTAAGGAAGACGCTCAACTCAGGGATTGGAGCCCTAATGTTGGCTATGGGGAAAACGCTCAACTCAGGGATTGGAGCCCTAATGTTAGCTAAAAAGAGGAAAATGCTCAACTCAGGGATTGGAGCCTTTATGTCGGTGGAGCCCTAACGTCAGATAAAGGGAAAACGCTCAACTCATGGATTGGAGCCCTAATGTTGGCTAAAGGGAGAAACGCTCAACTCGGGATTGGAGCCCTAATGCTGGCTAAGAAATCACGCTCAACTTAGGGATTGGAGCCCTATTGTTGGCTTAAGAGTAATCACGCTCAACTCGGGGATTGGAGCCCTAGTGTTGGCTTAGGAAAAATGCTCAACTTTGGAATCGGAGTCCAAATGCCGGCTAAGGAAAATGCTCAACTCAGGGATTGGATCCCTAATGTTAGCTAAAGAAAAAACGCTGAACTCAGGGATTGGAGCCCTAATGTCGTCTAAAGGGAAAATGCTAATCTCATGGATTTGAGCCTTATTGTTGGCTAAAGGGAGAAACGCTCAACCCAGGATAGAAAAAAAGCTCAACTCAGGGAATGGAGCACAATTTTTGGCAAAAGACGAATCATGCTCAACTCAGGGATGGGAGCCCTAGTGTCGGCTAAGGAAACACGCTCAACTTTGGAATTGTAACCCTAACGTCGGCTAAGGAAAACGCTTAACTCAGGATTGGAGCCCTAATATTGGCTAAGGAAAAAAAGCTTAACTCAGCGATTTGAACCCTAATGATTGATAAGGAAAAAATGCTCGACTTAGAGATTGGAGCCCAAATGCTGGCTAAAGGGGAATAACGCTCAACGCAGGGATTGGAGCCCCTAGTGTTGGCTAAGGGAAAACAATAACCATGGGGATTCGAGCCCCAATGTCGGCTACGGAAAACGCTCAACTCATGTATTGGAGCGCTTATGTTGGCTAAGGGGAAAACGCTCAACTCGGGGATTGGCCCTAATGTTAGCGAAGGGAGAAGCGCTCAACTCAGGATTGGAGCCCTAATGTTGGCTAAGGAATAAAAGCTCAACTCAGGAATTGGAGCCCTATTGTTGGCTAAAGACGAATCACGCTCAACTCAAGGATTGGAGCTCTAATTTTGGCTTAGGAAAAATTATCTACTTTGGAATTGGAGTCGTAATGTCGGCTAAGGAAAATGCTCAACTCAAGAATTGTAGCCCTAATATTTGCTATGGGGAAAACGCTCAACTCAGGGATTGGATCCCTAATGTTAGCTAAAGAAAAAACGCTCAACTCAGGGATTGGAGCCCTAATGTCGGCTAATGGGAAAACGCTCAACTCTAGGATTGGAGCCCTAATGTTGGCTAAGGAAAAAACGCTCGACTTAGAGATTGGAGCCCAAATGCTGGCTTAAGGGGAATAACGCTCATCGCAGGGATTGGACCCCTAGTGTTGGGTAAGGGAAAACAGTGAACTTGGGGATTCGAGCCCAAATGTCGGCTAAAGAAGACGCTCAACTCAGGGATTGGAGCCCTAATGTTGGCTATGGGGAAAACGCTCAACTCAGGGATTGGAGCCCTAATGTTAGCTAAAAAGAGGAAAATGCTCAACTCAGGGATTGAAGCCTTTATGTCGGTGGAGCCCTAACGTCAGATAAAGGGAAAACGCTCAACTCATGGATGGCTAAAGGGAGAAACACTCAACTCGGTATTGGAGCCCTAATGTTGGCAAAGGAAAAAAAGCTCAGCTCGGTGATTGGAGCCTATTATTGGCTAAAGATGAATCACGCTCAACTCAGGGATGGGAGCCCTAGTGTTGGCTAAGGAAAAATGCTCAACTTTGGAATTGGAGTCCAAATATCGGTTATGGAAAACGCTCAACTCAGGGATTAGAGCCCTAATGTCAGAGCTAAATGGAAAATGCTAATCCCATGGATTGGAGCCCTGATGTTGGCTAAAGAAAAATGCTCAACTCAAGGATTGGAGCCGAAATGTTGGATAAACAGAAAAATGCTCAACTCAGGTATAGGAGCCCAAATGTTGGTTAAAGTGGAAAATGCTCAACTCAGGTATTGGAGCCCTAGGTTTGGCTAAAGGGAAAAATGCACAACTTAGGGATTGGAGCCCTAATATTGCCTAAAGAGGAATCACGCTCAACTTACGGATCGAAGCTCTAATGTTGGCAAAAAGGAAAACACTCAGCTCAAGGATTGGAGCGCAAATGTCGGCTTAAGGGAAAACGCTTAACTTAGGGATTGGAGCGCAAATGTCGGCTAAAGGTAAAACTCTCAACTCATGGATTGGAGCCCTAATGTTGGCTAAAGCGAAAAACGCTCAAATCAGGATTGGAGCCCTAATGTTAGCTTAGGAAAAAAAGCTCAACTCAGCGATTTGAGCCCTAATGATGGCTAAGAAAACAACGCTCGACTTTGAGATTGGTGCCCAAATGCTGGATAAAGGGGAATAACTCTCAACGCAGGGATTGGATCCCTAATGTTGGCTAAGGGAAAACAACCAACTTGGGGATTCGTACCCGAAAACCGGTCAACTCATGGATTAGAGCCCTAATGTTGGATTAGGGGAAAACACTCAACTCGGGATTGGAACCCTAATATTAGCTTAATAAAAAGGAAAACGCTCAACTTAGAAATTTCAGCCCTAATGTCGCTGGATCCTTAACGTCGGATAAAGGGTGTTTTGCTCAACTCATAGATTGAAGCCCTAATGTTGGCTAAAGGGAGAAACACACAACTCGGGATTGGAGCCCTAATGTTGGCTAAGGAAAAAAAAGCTCAGCTCCGGGATTGGAGCCTATTATTGGCTAAAGACGAATCACGCTCAACTCAGGGATTGGAGCCCTAGTGTTGGCTAAGGAAAAATGCACAACTTTGGAATTGGAGTCCTAATATCAGTTAAGGAAAACACTCAACTCAGGGATTGGAGCCCTACTAATTGGTAAGGGGAAAACGCTCAACTGAAGGATTGGAGCCCAAATGTTACCTAAAGAAAAAACGTTAAACTCAGGGATTGGAGCCGTAATGTCGGCTAAAGGGAAAATGCTCAACACATGGATTGGAGCCCTAATGTTGGCAAAAGGAAGAAACGCTCAACCCAGGATTGGAGCCCTAATGTTGGCTAAGGAAAAAAAGCTCAACTGAGGGATTAGAGCCCTATTGTTGGCTAAAGAGGAATCACGCTCAACTCATGGATTGGAGCCCTATTGTTTGCTAAGGAAAAACGTTCAACTTAGGGATTTGAGTCCTAATGTCGGCTAAGGAAAACGCTCAACTCAGGGATTGGAGCCCTAATAAATGCTGTAAGGGGAAAACTCTCAACACAGGGATTGGAACCCTAATGTTAGCTAAAGAAAAAATGCTAATCTCGGGGTTTGGAGCCCAAATGTTGGCTGAGGAAAAACGCTCAACTCAGGGATTGCAGGCCAAATGTTGGCTAAGAAAAAATGCTCAACTCAAGGTTTCGAGCCCTAATGTTGGATAAACAGAAAAAAGCTCAACTCAGGTATTGGAGCCCAAATGTTGGTTAAAGTGGAAAATGCTCAACTCAGGGAATTGAGCCCTAGGTTTTGCAAAAGGGAAAACGCTACTTAGGGGTTGGAGCCCTAATATTGGCTAAAGAAGAATCACGCTCAACTCACGGAAGGGAGCTCTAATGTTGGCTAAAAGAAAAACACTCAGTTCAAGGATTGGGGCCCTAATGTCGGCTAATGGGAAAACGCTGAACTCAAGGATTGGGGCCCTAATGTCGGCTAAAGGGAAAACTCTCAACTCATGGATTCCCACTGTTGGCAAAAGCTAAAAAAGCTCAACTCACGGATTTAAGCCCTAATGTTGGCTAAGGAAAAAAAGATCGACATAGAGATTGGAGCCCAAATGCTGGCTAAAGGGGAATGACGCTCAACGCATAGATTAGAGCCGTAGTGTTAGCTAAGGGAAAACAATGAGCTTTGGGATTCGAGCCCAAATGTCGGGTAAGGAAGACGCTCAACTCAGGGATTGGAGCCGTAATGTTAGCAAATGCGAAAATGCTCGACTCAGGGATTGGATCCCAAATGTTAGCTAAAAAAAAGGAAAAGAGCTCAACTCAGGGATTGGAGCCCTAACGTCGGATAAAGGGAAAACGCTCAACTCATGGATTGGAGCCCTAATGGTGGCTAAAGGGAGAATTGTTGGCAAAAGACGAATCACGCTCAACTCAGGGATTGGAGCCCTAGCGTTGGCTTAGGAAAAATGCTCAAGTTTGGAATTGGACTCCAAATGTAGGCTAAGGAAAATGCTCAACTCAAGGATTAAAACCCTAATATTTGGTAAAGGGAAAACGCCCAACTCAGGGATTGGATGCCTAATGTAAGTTAATGAAAAAACGCTCAACTCAAGGATTGGAGCCCCAATGTCGGCTAAAGAGAAAACGCTAAATTAATGGATTGGAGCCCTAATGTTGGCTAAGGAAAAAAAGCTCAACTCAGGAATTGTAGCCCTATTGTTGGCAAAAGACGAACCACGCTCAACTTAGGGATTGGAGCCTTAGTGTTGGCTAAGAAAAACACTCAACTTAGGGATTGGAGTCCTAACGTCGGCTAAGGAAAATGCTCAACTCAGGTATTGGAGCCCTAATAATTGCTAAGGGGAAAACGCTCAACTCAGGGATTGGAGCCCAAATGTTAGCTATAGAAAAACGCTAAACTCGGGGTTTGGAGCCCTAATGTTGGCTAAGGAAAAACGCTCAACTCAAGGATTGGAGCCCTAATGTTGGCAAAGGAAAAATGCTCAACTCAAGGATTAGAGCCCTAATGTTGGATAAACAGAAAAATGCCTAATTCAGGTATAGGACCCCAAATGTTGGTTAAAGTTCAAAATGCTCTACTCAGGGATTGGAGCCCTAGATTTGACTAAAGTAAAAAACGCTCAACTTAGGGATTGGAGCCCTAATGTTAGCTTAGGAAAAAAAGCTCAACTTAGCGATTTGAGCCCTTATGATGGCTAAGAAAAAAACGCACGACTTAGAGATTGGAGCCCAAATGCTGGCTAAAGGGGAATAACACTCAATGTAAGGTTTGGAGCCCTAGTGTTGGCTAAGGGAAAACAATCAACTTGGGGATTCGAGCCCGAATGTCGGCTAAGGAAAACGCTCAACTCATGGATTGGAGCCCTAATGTTGGCTAAGGGGAAAGCGCTCAACTCGGGGATTGGAGCCCTAATGTTGGCTAAGGAATAAAAGCTCTACTCAGTAATTGGAGCCCTATTGTTGGCCAAAGAAGAATCACGCTCAACTCAAGGATTGGAGCCCTAGTTTTGGCTTAGGAAAAATGATCTACTATGGAATTGGAGTTGTAATGTCGGCTAAGGAAAATGCTCAACTCAAGGAATGTAGCCTTAATATTTGGCATGGGGAAAACGCTCAACTCAGGGATTAGAGCCCTAATGTTAGCTAAAGAAAAAACGCTCAACTCAGGGATTGGAGCCCTAATGTCGGCTAAAGGGAAAACGCTCAACTCTAGGATTGGAGCCCTAAGCTAAGGAAAAAACGCTCGACTTAGAGATTGGAGCCCAAATGCTGACTAAAGGGGAATAACGCTCAACGCATGGATTGGAGCCCTAGTGTTGGTTATGGGAAAACAGTGAACTTGGGGATTCGAGCCCAAATGTCGGCTAAGGAAGACGCTCAACTCAGGGATTTGAGCCTTAGTGTTGGCTAAGGGGGAACTTTCAACTCAAGGATTGGAGCCCTAATGTTAGCTAAAAATAGGAAAATGCTCAACTCAGGGATTGGAGCCTTTATGTCGGTGGAGCCCTAACGTCGGATAAAGGGAAAACGCTCAACTCATTAATTTGATCCGTAATGTTGGCTAAAGGGAGAAACACTCAACTCGGGATTGGAGCCCTAATTTTGGCTAAGGAAAAAATGCTCAGCTCTGGGAAGGGGAACCTATTATTGGCTAAAGACGAATCATGCTCAACTCAGGGATTGGAGCCCTAGTGTTGGCTAAGGAAAAATGCTCAACTTTGGAATTGGAGTCCTAATATCGGTTAAGGAAAACGCTCAATTCAGGGATAGGAGACCTAATTTCGGCTAAAGGGAAAATGCTCAACCCATGGATTGGAGCTGTAATGTTGGCTAAAGAAAAATGCTCAACTCAAGGATTGGAGGCCAAATGTTGGATAAACAGAAAAATGCTCAACTCAGGTATAGGAGCCCAAATGTTGGTTAGAGTGGAAAATGCTCAACTCAGGGATTGGAGCCCTAGGTTTGGCTAAAGGGAAAAACGCACAACTTAGGGGTTGGAGCCCTAATATTGCCTAAAGGGGAATCACGCTCAACTTACAAGGAAAACACTTTCAAGGATTGGAGCCCAACTGTCGGCTAAAGGGAAAACGCTCAATTTAGGGATTGGAGCCCTAATGTCGGCTCAACGTAAAACTCTCAACTCATGGATTGGAGCCCTAATATTGGCAAAGTGAAAAACGCTCAACTCAGGATTGGAGCCCTAATGTTAGCTTAGGATAGAAGGCTCAACTCAGCGAATTGAGCCCTAATGATGGCTAAGAAAAAAACGCGCGACTTAGAGATTGGAGCCCTAATGTTTGCTTAAGAAAAAACGCTAAAGTCGGGGTTTGGAGCACTAATGTTGGATAAACAGAAAAACACTCAGCTCAAGGATTGGAGCCCTAATGTCGGCTAAAGGGAAACGCTCAACTCATGGATTGGAGCCCTAATGTTGGCTAAAGCGAAAAAAATCTCAACTCCGAATTGGAGCCCTAATGTTGGCTAAGGAAAAAAAAGCTCAACTTAGGGATGGAGCCCTAAATGCTGGCAAAAGGGGAATAACGCTTAACACTGGGATTCGAGCCCTAGTGTCGGCTGAGGAAGACGCTCAACTCGGGAAATGGAGCCTTAATGTTGGCAAGGGAAAACGCTAATCTCAGAGATTGGAGCCCTAATGTTTGCAAAAAAAGGAAAACGCTCAACTCAGGGATTGGAGCCCTAATGTCGGTGGAGCCCTAACGTCGGAAAAATGGAAAACGCTCAACTCATGGATTTGACCCTTAATGTTGGCTAAAGGGAGAAACGCTCAACTCGGGATTGGAGCCCTAATGTTGGCTAAGGAAAAAAAGCTCAGCTTAATGATTGGAACCCTATTGTTGGCTTAAGAGGAATCACGCTCAACTCAGGCATTGGAGCCCTAGTGTTGGCTTAGGAAAAATGCTCAACTTTGGAATCGGAGTCCTAATGTCGGCTAAGGAAAATGCTCAACTCAAGCATTAGAGCCCTAATATTTGGTAAGGGGAAAACGCTCAACTCAGGGATTGGATCCCTAATGTTAGCTAAAGAAAAAAAGTTGAACTCAGGGATTCGAGCCCTAATGTCGGCTAAAGGGAAAACGCTAATCTCATGGATTAGAGCCCTAATGTTGGCTAAAGGGAGAAACGCTCAACCCAGGATAGGAGCCCTAATGTTGGCAAAAGAAAAAAAAGCTCAACTCAAGGACCGGAGCACCATTATTGGCTGAAGACGAATCACGCTTAACTTAGGGATCGGAGCCCTAATGTTGGCTAATAGGTAAACACTTAGATCAAGGATTGGAGCCCTAATGTCTGCTAATGGGAAAGCCCTCAACTCAGAGATTGGAGCCCTAATGTCAGCAAAAGGGAAAACTCTTAACTCATGGATTGGAGCCCTAATGTTGGCTGAAGCCAAAAAAGCTCAACTCAGTATTGGAGCCCTAATGTTGGCTAAGGAAAAATAGCATACTCAGCGATTTGAGCCCTAATGATTGCTAAGGAAAAAATGCTCGACTTAGAGATTGGAGCCCAAATGCTGGCTAAAGGGGAATAACGCTCAACGCACGGATTGGAGCCCAAGTGTTGGCTAAGGGAAAACAATAACCTTGGGTATTCGAGCCCCAATGTCGGCTAAGGAAAGCGCTCAACTCATGGATTGGAGCCCCAATGTTGGCTAAGGGGAAAACGCTCAACTCGGGGATTGGAGCCCTAAAATTAGCGAAAGGGAGAAACGCTCAACTCAGGATTGGAGCCCTAATGTTGGCTAAGGAATAAAAGCTCAACTCAGGAATTGGAGCCCTATTGTTGGCTAAAGACGAATCACGCTCAACTCAAGGATTGGAGCCCTAGTGTTGGCTTAGGAAAAACGATCTACTTTTGAATTGGGTTCATAATGTCGGCTATGGAAAATGATCAGCTCAAGGATTGTAGCCCTAATATTTGGAATGGGGAAAATGCTCAACTCAGGGATTGGACCCCTAATGTTAGCTAAAGAAAAAACGCTCAACTCAGGGATTGGAATCCTAATGTCGGCTAAAGGGAAAACGCTCATCTCAATGATTGGAGCCTTAATGTTGGCTAAGGAAAAAACGCTCGACTTAGAGATTGGAGCCCAAATGCTGGCTAAAGGGGAATAACGCTCAACGCAGTGATTGGAGCCCTAGTGTTGGGTAAGGGAAAATAGTGATCTAGGGGATTCGAGCCCAAATGTCGGCTAAGGAAGACGCTCAACTCAAGGATTGGAGCCCTAATGTTGGCTAAGGGGAAAACGCTCAACTTAGGGATTTGAGCCCTAATGTTAGCTAAAAAGAGGAAAATGCTCAACTCAGGGATTGGAGCCATTATGCCGGTGGAGCCCTAACGTCGGATAAAGGGAAAACGCTCAACTCATGGATTGGAGCCCTAATGTTGGCTAATGGGAGAAACACTCAACTCGGGATTGGAGCCCTAATGTTGGCTAAGGAAAAAAGCTCAGCTCCGGGATTGGAGCCTATTATTGGCTAAAGACGAATCACGCTCAACTCAGGGATTGGAGCCCTAGTGTTGGCTATGGAAAAATGCTCAACTTTGGAATTGGAGTCCTAATATCGGTTAAGGAAAACGCTCAACTCAGGGATTGGAGCCCAAATGTTAGCTAAAGACTAAACTCAGGGATTGGAGCCCAAATGTCGGCTAAAGGGAAAATGCTCAACTCATGGAATGGAGCCCTAATGTTGGCAAAAGGGATAAACGCTCAACCCAGGATTGGAGCCCTAATGTTATCTAAGGAAAAAAAGCTCTACTGAGGGACTGGAGCCCTATTGTTGGCTAAAGAAGAATCACACTCAAGTCAAGGATTGGAGCCCTAATGTCGGGAAAACGCTCAACTCATGGATTGGAGCCCTAATGTTGGCTAATGCGAAAAAAAGCTCAACTCAGGATTGGAGCCCTAATGTTGGCTAAGGAAAAAAAAGTCAACTCAGGGATTTGAGCCCTAATGTTGGCTAAGGACAAAACGCTCGACTTAGATATTGAAGCCCAAATGGGGAATAACGCTCAACGCAGGGATTGGAGCCCTAGCGTTGGCTTAGGAAAAATGCTCAAGTTTGGAATTGTTGTCCTAATGTCGGATAAGGAAAATTCTCAACACAAGGATTAAAACCCTAATATTTGGTAAAGGAAAAACGTTCAACTCAGTGATTGGATGCCTAATGTAAGCTAATGAAAAAACGCTCAACTCAAGGATTGGAGCCCCAATGTCGGCTAAAGAGAAAATGCTGAACTCATGGATTGGAGCCCTAATGTTGGCTAAAGGGTTCGCTCAACCCAGGATTGGAGCCCTAATGTTGGCTAAGGAAAAAAAGTTCAACACAGGAATTGGAGCCCTATAGTTGGCAAAAGACGAATCACGCTCAACTCAGGGATTGGAGCCCTAGTGTTGGCTAAGAAAAACGCGCAACTAGGGATTGGAGTCCTAATGTCGGCTAAGGAAAATGCTCAACTCAGGTATTGGAGCCCTAATAATTTCTAAGGGGAAAACGCTCAATTCAGGGATTGGAGCCCTAATGTTAGCTATAGAAAAAACGCTAAACTCGGGGTTTGGAGCCCTAATGTTGGCTAAGGAAAGACGCTCAACTCAAGGATTGGAGCCCTAATGTTGGCAAAGGAAAAATGCTCAACTCAGGGATTAGAGCCCTAATGTTGGATAAACAGAAAAATGCTGAATTCAGGTATAGGACCCCAAATGTTGGTTAAAGTAGAAAATGCTCAACTCAGGGATTGGAGTCCTAGGTTTGATTAAAGGCAAAAACGCTCAACTTAGGGATTGGAGCAGTAATGTTGGCTAAGGAATAAAAGCCCAACTCAGGAACTGGAGCCCTATTGTTGGCTAAAGATGAATCACGCTCAACTCAAGGATTGGAGCCCTAGTGTTGGCTTAGGAAAAATGATCTACTTTGGAATCGGAGTCGTAATGTCGGCTAAGGAAAATGCTCAACTCAAGGATTGGAGCCCAAATATTTGGTATGGGGAAAATGCTAAACTCACGGATTGGATCCCTAATGTTAGCTAATGAAAACACGCTCAACTCAGGGATTGGAGCCCTAATGTCGGCTTAACGGAAAACGCGCAACTCAAGGATTGGAGCCCTAATGTTGGCTAATGAAAAAACGCTCAACTCAGGGATTGGAGCCCTAATGTCGGCTAAAGGGAAAACGCTCAACTCACGGATTGGATCCCTAATGTTAGCTAATGAATAAACGCTCAACTCAGGGATTGGAGCCCTAATGTCGGCTAAAGGGAAAACGCTCAACTCAAGGATTGGAGCCCTAATGTTGGCTAAGGAAAAAACACTCAACTTAGAGATTGGAGCCCAAATGTCACTGACTAAAGGGGAATAACGCTCAACGCAGGGATTGGAGCCCTAGTGTTGGGTAAGGGAAAACAGTGAACTTGGAGATTCGAGCCCAAATGTCGGCTAAGGAAGACGCTCAACTCAGGGATTGGAGCCCTAATGTTGGCTAAGGGGAAAACGCTCAACTCAGGGATTGCAGCCCTAATGTTCGCTAAAAAGAGGAAAATGCTCAACTCAGGGATTGGAGCCTTTATGTTGGTGGAGCCCTAACGTCGGATAAAGGGAAAACGCTCAACTCATGGATTGGAGCCCTAATGTTGGCTAATGGGAGAAACACTCAACTCGGGATTGGAGCCCTAATGTTGGCTAAGGAAAAAAAGCTCAGCGCTGGGATTGGATCCCTAATGTTGGCTAAGGAAAAAAAGCTCAGCTCCGGGATTGTTAGCCTATTATTGGCTAAAGATGAATCAAGCTCAACTCAGGGATTGGAGCCCTAGTGTTGGCTAAGGAAAAATGCTCAACTTTGGAATTGGAGTCCAAATATTGGTTAAGGAAAACGCTCAACTCAGGGATTCGAGCACTAATGTCGGCTAAATGGAAAATGCTCAACCCATGGATTGGAGCCCTAATTTTGGCGAAAGAAAAATGCTCAACTCATGGATTGGAGCCCAAATGTTGGATAAACAGAAAAATGCTCAACTCAGGTAAAGGAGCCCAAATGTTGGTTAAAGTGGAAAATGCTCAACTCAGGGATTGGAGCCCTAGGTTTGGCTAAAGGGGAAATGGCACAACTTAGGGATTGGAGACCGGTCTTATATTGCCTAAAGGGGAATCACGCTCAACTTACGGATCGAAGCCCTAATGTTGGCTAAAAGGAAAACACTCTGCTCAAGGATTGGAGCGCAAATGTCGGCTAAAGAGAAAACGCTCAACTTAGGGATTGGAGCCCTAATGTCGGCTAAAGGTAAAACTCTCAACTCATGGATTGGAGCCCTAATGTTGGCTAAAGCGAAAAACGCTCAAATTAGGATTGGAGCCCTAATGTTAGCTTAGGAAAAAAAGCTCAACTCAGCGATTTAAGCCCTAATGATGGCTAAGAAAAAAACGCCCGACTTTGAGATTGGAGCCCAAATGCTGGCCAAAGGGGAATAACTCTCAACGCAGGGATTGGAGCCCTAATGTTGGCTATGGGAAAATAATCAACTTGGGGATTCGTACCCAAAAAACGCTCAACTCATGGATTAGAGCCTTAATGCTGGATTAGGGGAAAACGCTGAACTCGGGATTGGAACCCTAATGTTAGCTTTAAAAAAAGGAAATCGCTCAACTTAGAAATTTTAACCCTAATTTCGGTGGAGCCTTAACGTCAGATAAAGGGTAAACGCTCAACTCATGCATTGGTGCCCAAATATTGGCTAAAGAGAGAAACGCTGAACTCAGGATTGGAGCCCTAATGTTGGCTAAGGAAAAAAAAGCTCAACTCAGGGATTGGAGCCTTATTTTTGGCTAAAGAGAATCACTCTCAACTCAGGGATTGGAGCCCTAGTGTTGGCTAAGGAAAAATGCTCAACTTTGTAACTGGAGTCCAAATGTCAGATAAGGAAAATGCTCAACACAAGGATTGGAGCCCTACTAATTGTTAAGGGGATAACGCTCAACTCAAGGATTGGAGCCCAAATGTTAGCTAAAGAAAAAACGCTAAACTCAGGGATTGGAGCCCTAATGTCCGCTAAAGGGAAAATGCTCAACTCATGGATTGGAGCCCTAATGTTGGCAAAAGGGAGAAACGCTCAACCCAGGATTGGAGCCCTAATGTTGGCTAAGGAAAAAAAGCTCAACTGAGGGATTAGAGCCTTATTTTTGGCTAAAGACGAATCATGCTCAACTCATGGATTGGAGCCCTAGTGTTGGATAAGGAAAACCGTTCAACTTAGGGATGGGAGTCCTAATGTCGGCTAAGGAAAACGCTCAACTCAGGGATTGTAGCCCTAATAAATGCTGTAAGGGGAAAACTCTCAACACAGAGATTGGAACCCTAATGTTAGCTAAAGAAAAAATGCTAAACTCGGGGTTTGGAGCCCAAATGTTGGCTGAGGACAAATCTCAACTCAGGGATTGGAGGACTAATGTTGGCTAAGGAAAAATGCTCAACTCAAGGATTGGAGCCTTAATGCGGATAAACAGAAAAATGTTCAACTCAGGTATTGGAGCCCAATGTTGGTTAAAGTGGAAAATGCTCAACTCAGGGATTGGAGCCCGAGGTTATGCTAAAGGGAAAACGCTCTACTTAGGGATTGGAGCCCTAATATTGGCTAAAGGGGAATCACGCACAACTCACGAATGGGGCTCTAATGTTGGCTAAAAGAAAAACACTCAGTTCAAGGATTGGAGCCCTAAGTCTGCTAATCGGAAAACGCTCAACTCAGGGATTGGAGCCCTACTGTTGGCAAAAGCGAAAAAGCTCAACTCACGGATTTGAGCCCTAATGTTGGCTAAGGAAAAAACAATCGACATAGAGATTGGAGCCCAAATGCTGGCTAAAGGGGAATAACGCTCAATACATGGATTAGAGTCGTAGTGTTAGCTAAGGGAAAACAATGAGCTTGGGGATTCGACCCCAAATGTTGGGTAAGGAAGACGCTCAACTCAGGGATTAGTGCCATAATGTTAGCTAAGGGGAAAATGCTCGACTCAATGATTGGATCCCATATGATAGCCAAAAAAAAGGAAAAGAGCTCAACTCAGGCATTGGAGCCCTAACGTCGGATAAAGGGAAAACACTCAACTCATGGATTGGAGCTCTAATGGTGGCTAATGGGAGAAGTGTCAACTCGGGATTGGAGCCCTATTGTTGGCAAAAGATGAATCACACTGAACTCAGGGATTGGAGCCCTAGCGTTGGCTAAGGAAAAAAGCTCAAGTTTGGAATTGTAGTCCTAATGTCGGATAAGGAAAATTCTCAACTGAAGGATAAAAACCCTAATATTTGGTAAAGGGAAAACACTCAACTCAAGGGATTGGATGCCTAATGTAAGCTAATGAAAAAACGGTCAACTCAAGGATTGGAGCCCCAATGTCGGCTAAAGAGAAAATGCTGAACTCATGGATTGGAGCCCTAATGTTGGCTAAAGGGAGAAACACTCAACCCAGGATTGGAGCCCTAATGTTGGCTAAGGAAAAAAAGCTCAACTGAAGAATTGGAGCCCTATTGTTGGCAAAAGACGAATCACGCTCAACTCAGGGATTGGTTCCCTAGTGTTGGCTAAGAAAAACGCTCAACTTAGGGATTGGAGTCCTAATGTCGGCTAAGGAAAATACTCAAATCAGGTATTGGAGCCCTAATAATTGCTACGGGGAAAACGCTCAACTCAGGGATTGGTGCCCTAATGTTAGCTACAGAAAAAACGCTAAACTCGGGGTTTGGAGCCCAAATGTTGGCTAAGGAAAAACGCTCTACTCAAGGGTTGGAGCCCTAATGTTGGCAAAGGAAAAATGCTCAACTCAGGGATTAGAGCCCTAATGTTGGATAAACAGAAAAATGCTTAATTCATGTATAGGACCCCAAATGTTGGTTAAAGTGGAAAATGCTCAACTCAGGGATTGGAGCCCTAGGTTTGACTAAAGGCAAAAACGCTCAACTTAGGGATTGGAGCCCTAATAATGTTGGCTAAGGAATAAAAGCTCAACTCAGGAATTGGAGCCTTATTGTTGGCTATAGACGAATCACGCTCAACTCAAGGATTGGAGCTCTACTGTTGGCTTAGGAAAAATTATCTACTTTGGAATTGGAGTCGTAATGTCGGCTAAGGAAAATGCTCAACTCAAGGATTGTAGACCTAATATTTGGTATGGGGAAACGCTCAACTCAGGGATTGGATCCCTAATGTTAGCTAATGAAAAAACGCTCAACTCAGGGATCGGAGCCTTAATGTCGGCTAAAGGGAAAATGCTCAACTCAAGGATTAGAGCCCTAATGTTGGCTAAGGAAAAAATGATCGACTTAGAGATTGGAGCCAAATGTTGGCTAAAGGAATAATGCTCAACGCAGGGATTGGAGCCCTAGTGTTGGGTAAGGGAAAACAGTGAACTTGGGGACTCGAGCCCAAATGTCGGTTAAGGAAGACGCTCAACTCAAGGATTGGAGCCCTAATGTTTACTAAGGGGAAAACGCTCAACTCAGCGATTGGAGCCCTAATGTTAGCTAATAAGAGGAAAATGCTCAACTGAGGGATTGGAGCCATTATGTCGATGGAGCCCTAACGTCGGATAAAGGGAAAACGCTCAACTCATGGATTGGAGCGCCAATGTTGGCTAAGGGGAAAACGCTCAACTCGGGGATTGGAGCCCTAATGTTGGATAAGGAATAAAATCTCAACTCAGGAATTGGAGCCCTATCGTTGGCTAAAGACGAATCACGCTCAACTCAGGGATTGGAGCCCTAGTGTCGTCTAAGGGAAAACGCTCAACTTAGGGATTGGAGTCCAACGTCGGCTAAGGAAAACTCTTAACTCAGGTATTGGAGCCCTAATAATTGTTAAGGGGAAAACGCTCAACTCAGGGATTGGAGCCCAAATGTAAGTTAAAGAAAAAACACTAAACTTGGGTTTTGGAGCCCTAATGTTGGCTAAGGAAAAGCGCTCAACATAGAGATTGGAGCCCTAATGGTTGCTAAGGAAAAATGCTCAGCTCATGGATTGGAGCCCTAATGTTGGTTGAAGCGAAAAAAGCTCAACTCAGGATTGGAGCCCTAATGTTGGCTAAGGAAAAAAAGCTTAACTCAGCGAATTGAGCCCTAATGATTGCTAAGGAAAAAATGCTCGACTTAGAGATTGGAGCCCAAATGCAGGCTAATGGGGAATAACGCTCAACGCAGGGATTGGAGCCCTAGTGTTGGCTAAGGGAAAACAATAACCTTGGGGATTCGAGCCCCAATGTCGGCTAAGGAAAATGCTCAACTCATGGATTGGAGCGCTAATGTTGGCTAAGGGGAAAACGCTCAACTCGGGGATTGGAGCCCTAATGTTGGATAAGGAATAAAATCTCAACTCAGGAATTGGAGCCCTATCGTTGGCTAAAAACTAATCACGCTCAACTCAAGGATTGGAGCCCTAGTGTTGGCTGAAAAATGATCTACTTTGGAATTGGAGTCGTAATGTTGGTATGGGGAAAACGCTCAACTGAGGGATTGGATCCCTAATGTTAGCTAAAGAAATAATGCTCAACTCAGGGATTGGAGCCCTAATGGCTAAAGGGAAAACGCTCAACTCGAGGATTGGAGCCCTAATGTTGGCTAAGGAAAAAACGCTCGACTTAGAGATTGGAGCCCAAATGCAGGGTAAAGGGGAATAACGCTCAACGCAAGAATTGGAGCCCTAGTGATTGGCCCATCCCTTTCCTGCCAACGACTGCTGCTCCTGGAATTGTTCGTCGTGCTACTGGATTAACGTTTCAACGTGTTTTTCGGGGAACTGAGATACGTATTCTTATTTGACTTGAAATGAGTTTCTCAGTTAGTGAGTCTTCCTTTCTCAAACCTACGTATCTTTCTGTTGATTCAGTAGATCTGGCCGGTTGAACGCTTTCTAGCAGCACCAAAAGCTTAGGAGATTAGATACGTAGTGAAGCGAAAGTAGCCATCTTTATATCTGGTTTATTGACTGGTACGCCTTATATACCGCTTTTGGGCAACCTTCTCAACAACTAAGAGATCCGTGGGGACTAGTTGAAGTAATAAGCCTCCCACAGACTCTGGGTTCCTTGCGGCGCTGCTTGCTATTCTATCAAGGAAGAAGGAGCAGGTAAGGTTCGGGTCTTCGCGATCCAAGGCCTGTCTTAAGAGAAGTGACCCTCGGATACGGGTCAAACAGTAAAGTGCTTTCTCTGAGGTGAATCCAATAGTTTAGATATCCCCGCACAGATGTTCTCGAATGCGCCGTTCTCTTTGTTAGAAAGCCCTCTTGCTGCTTGAAAAGGAGCTCATGACATAAATTGACACTATTCAATGTCTCGAGTAGGCCAATTGCCTTTAGGTAAGGGAAAACAGTGAACTTGGGGATTCGAGCCCAAATGTCGGATAAGGAAGACGCTCAACTCAAGGATTGGAGCGCTAATGTTAGCTGAAAAAAGGAAAACGCTCAACTCAGGGATTGGAGCCCTAATGTTAGCTAAAAAGAGGAAAATGCTCAACTCAGGGATTGGAGCCTTTATGTCGGTGGAGCCCTAACGTCAGATAAAGGGAAAACGCTCAACTCATGGATTGGAGCCCTAATGTTGGCTAAAGGGAGAAACACTCAACTTGGGATTGGAGCCCTAATGTTGGCTAAGGAAAAAAAGCTCAACTCCGGGATTGGAGCCTATTATTGGCTAAAGACGAATAACGCTCAACTCAGGGATTGGAGCCCTAGTGTTGGCTAAGGAAAAATGCTCAACTTTGGAATTGGAGTCCTAATATCGGTTAAGGAAAACGCTCAACTCAGGGATTGGAACCCTAATGTCGGCTAAAGGGAAAATGCTCAACCCATGGATTGGAGCCCTAATGTTAGCTAAAGAAAAATGCTCAACTCAAGGATTGGAGCCCAAATGTTGGATAAACAGAAAAATGCTCAACTCAGGTAAAGGAGCCCAAATGTTGGTTAAATTGGAAAATGCTCAACTCGGGGATTGGAGCCTAGGTTTGGCTAAAGGGAAAAATACACAACTTAGGGATTGGAGCCCTAATATTGCCGAAAGGGGAATCACGCTCAACTTACGGATCGAAGCCCTAATGTTGGCTAAAAGGAAAACACTCAGCTCAAGGATTGAAGCGCAAATGTCGGCTAATGGGAAAACGCTCAACTTAGGGATTGGAGCCCTAATGTCGGCTAAAGGTAAAACTCTCAACTCATGGATTGGAGCCCTAATGTTGGCTAAAGCGAAAAAAGCTCAAATCAGGATTGGAGCCCTAATGTTAGCTAAGGAAAAAAAACTCAACTCAGCGATTCGAGCCCTAATGTTGGATTAGGGGAAAACGCTCAACTCGGGATTGGAACCCTAATGTTAGCTTAAAAAAAGGAAAACACTCAACTTAGAAATTTGAGCCCTAATGTCGGTGGAGCCTTAACGTCGGATAAAGGGTAAATGCTCAACTCATGGATTGGTACCCAAATATTGGCTAAAGAGAGAAACGCTCAACTCAGGATTGGAGCCCTAATGTTGGCTAAGGAAAAAAAGCTCAACTCAGGGATTGGAGCCTTATTGTTGGCTAAGGAAAAAAAGCTCAACTTTGGGATTGGTGTCTTATTGTTGGCTAAGGAAAAAAAGCTCAACTTAGGGATTGGAGCCCTAGTGTTGGCTAAGGAAAAATGCTCAAATTTGGAATTGGAGTCCTAATGTCGGATAAAAGGAAAACAGTCAGTTCAAGGATTGGAGCCCTAAGTCTGCTAATGGGAAACCGCTCAACTCAGGGATTGGAGCCCTAATGTCGGCTAAAAGGAAAACTCTCAACTCATGGATTGGAGCCCTACTGTTGGCAAAAGCGAAAAAAGCTCAACTTATGGATTTGAGCCCTAATGTTGGCCAAGGAAAAAACGATCGACATAGAGATTGGAGCCCAATTGCTGGCTAAAGGGGAATAACGCTCAACGCATGGATTAGAACCGTAGTGTTAGCTAAGGGAAAACAATGAGCTTGGGGATTCGACCCCAAATGTCGGGTTTGGAAGACGCTCAACGCAGGGATTGGAGCCGTAATGTTAGCTAAAGGAAAAGTGCTCGACTCAGAGATTGGATCCCAAATGTTTGCTAAAAAAAAAGAAAAGAGCTCAACTCAGGGATTGAAGCCCTATCGTCGGATAAAGGGAAAACGCTCAACTCATAGATTGGAGCCCTAATTGTTATACCCAAGCTTATGATTGCAATAGATATAAAAAGGGCAGAATGTGAAAGTGTTATTATGGGATGGCAATGGTGTCTTTTGTGGAGGAAATGGTGAGAGATAAAGTGAGGGAAAATGGGGAAATAGTATGACCGAATCAGGGGTAAGAGATAAACACACTCTTATCTTAATTTGGGGCTTTTATCTTCTTTCACACAAAAATAATCACTACTAATGTATGAATTTAGACTCCTAACACACACTCAAAAGTAGCTAACTTTAGAGATATATTTCATTAGGAAATTGTTTGAATTAGCTTCACACCAATTCGAAAATATACTCAAAGAGCATAAATGGGATTACAACATATGATGCATTAAAAGGCCTAAATGGCTGAAATATATAGAGAAGGGAGGGGGTATCAGCTAGCTTTTACTTGGAATAAAATAACATAAAGCATGGCTAATAATGATGAAGATTCCCAAGCCATTCCTAAAGCTTCACATGGTGTTTTAGCTTTAATCATGAGTACAAATCATATGATTTTCGACCAGCTCAAAGGGGAGTGAGAATGAAAGCTTTATGACATTATTGTGAAGTAATTTAGGTGGTTTTGGATGGATAACTTCAGCCATGGGTGAGAAAAACACAAGGAATCACAATAATAAGGCTATGAAGGATATAATAAAGTAAAAGCAAAAGTTTTGCCTCTCTTTTTTTTCTTGAAATTTCGTGGGAGCTCTCAAAGGATATGTGAGACATTATTTTGAACTAAAAGAAGAGATGAAATACTTTTGGATATTTGGGAGGGTATGGGTTATTTCGGACTTGGGTGGGAGCTTAGTTAATGAGGGTTATTTGGGTTTTTGGACAGGATGAGGAAATGAATTCAACCCAAAAAGGATCATAACACTTGGACATAAACCCATTGATTTGTTTTATTATTTGTTGTGTGTCCACAAGTTTGGTTGGAACATCCCGGGGTATATCATCCTCCCCCTCTTCAGAAGAGTTTGACCTCAAACTCGGAATATCTTCGGGCTCGAAGTAGGGACTGAGATTGGCAATGTTGAATGTAGCCGAAACTCCATAATCTCCGGGTAGATTAACCTTGTAGGCATTGTCATTCACTTTCTCCAAGACTTCAAACGGTCCATCAGCTCGGGGTAATAGTTTGGATTTGCGTTTTGTGGGAAAACACTCTTTACGGAGGTGGATCCAAACTAAATCACCTGGTTTGAATTCGGCTGATTTCCTCCCTTTGTTGATCCGTGCACTAACCCTTTCATTTGTTGATTCTATCTTTTCTCGAACTTTGTTTTGAAGTTGTTGGATCTCTTTTGCTCTCTTCTCGGCTTCCCAACTATATTTATTATCTGTTAAGATAGGATCAAGTTCAACAGGGGTAAGGGGGTTAGAACCATAAACAATCATAAAGGAGAGAATACGGTTGTCTTGCTTGGTGTTCTGTTGTATGCGAATTCCGCATGAGGTAGAAGTTCTTCCCATTGTTTGATGTTCCTTTTGATGAGTACTCGGAGTAAGGTTCCGAGAGTGCGGTTCGTCACCTCTGTTTGTCCATCCGATTGGGGGTGGCTTGAAGTACTAAATTTGAGTTTAGTACCCAACTTCCTCCAAAGGGTCATCCAAAAATGGCTAAGGAACTTGCTGTCCCTATTTCGACACCATGCTACGAGGAATGCCATGGATTTTGACAATGTCTCGGAAGTAATGATATGCAACTTGAGAAGCATCATAGGTGGTTAAGCATGGCACAAAATGAGCCATTTTCGAGAACCAATCCACCACGACCATGATAGAATCTTTTCCTCGCTGCGTTCTTGGCAGCCCCGTGATGAAGTCCAAGCTAACATCTTCCCATGGCGCCAATGGAATGGGAAGTGGAAGATGCATTCCTTGAGCTATTGAGTGGCTTTTGGCAACATGACAAGTGTTGCACCGCTTGATGAAGTGTTCAACGTCTCGTTCCATCTTCGGCCAGTAATAATGCTCACGCATCATCATGTGGGTTTTGTCAATGCCAAAGTTACCAGCTAGTCCACCACCATGGATTTCTTCAATGAGGGTCTCACGAATGCTACATCTTGGGATACACAGCTGGTTGCCTCGAAACAAGTAACCATTTTTCACTAGAAATTTCCCATATGGCCGTTCAAGACACTTAGAATAAATGTCTTTGAAGTCTTCATCCTCCTTGTAAAGCTCCTGCAAAAATTCAAAACCAACAAGTTTGGTACTAAGTACTGACAGTAATAAATGCCTCCGGGATAAGGCGTCAGCGCCTTTGTTCAAGTTTTCGTTTTTGTGCTTGATGGTGAAGGTGAAGGTTTGTATATATTCAACCCATTTGGCATGTCGAGGACGTAGCTTGTGTTGCCCTTGTATGTATTTCAACGCCTCATGATCAGAATGGAGTATAAACTCCTTACTAATCAAATAATGCCTCCAATGCTCAAGAGATCGTACAAGAGCGTAAAACTCTTTGTCATAGGTTGAATATCTTCTTCGGGTGTCATTTAGCGTCTCGCTAAAGTATGACACGGGTGTCCTTCTTGAGATAATACAGCTCCAATACCAACGCCAGATGCGTCGCATTCAACTTCAAACAACTTATCAAAGCTAGGTAAAGCTAACACAGGTGCGTGTGTTAGTTTAAGCTTGATAGTTTCGAAGGCTTTTTGTGCTTGTGGATTCCACTCAAACTTTTGATGTTTGGTCAAATCCGTGAGAGGGGCTGTTATGGTGCTGAAATCTTTCACAAATCTTCTATAAAAAGAAGCAAGGCCATGGAAACTCCGCACTTGTTGCATTGAGGTTGGCGTGGGCCAATCTCTGATGGCTTGAGTTTTCGTTCATCAACTTTAATTCCTTCATTTGAGATAAAGCTAAAGAAAAAACGCTAAACTCGGGGTTTGGAGCCCTAATGTTGGCTAAGGAAAAACGCTCAACTCAGGGATTGGAGCGCTAATGTTGGTTAAGGAAAAATGCTCAACTCAAGGATTGGAGCCCTAATGTTGGATAAACAGAAAAATGCTCAACTCAGGTATTAGAGCCCAAATGTTGGTATGGAAAATGCTCAACTCAGGGATTGGAGCCCTAGGTATCGCTAAAGGAAACCCGCTCAACTTAAGGATTGGAGCCCTAATATTGGCTAAAGGGGAAACACACAATCAACTCACGGATCTGAGCCCTAATGTTGGCTAAAAGAAAAACACTCAGCTCAATGATTGGAGCCCTAATGTTGGCTAAAGTGAAAAAAATCTCAACGTAGGATTGGAGCCCTAATGTTGGCTAAGGAAAAAATGCTCAACTTAGGGATTTGAGCCCAATGTTGGCTAAGGAAAAAACGCTCCACTTAGAGATTGGAGTCCAAATGCTGGCTAAAGGGGAATACGCTAAACACAGAGATTGGAGCCCTAGTGTCGGCTAAGGAAGACGCTCAACTCAGGGATTGGAGCCCTAATGTTGGCTAAGGGAAAATGCTAAACTCAGGGATTGGAGCCCTAATGTTAGCTAAAAAAAGTAAAACGCTCAACTCAGGGATTGGAGCCCTATGTTGGCTTAGGCAAACTGCTCAACTTTGGAATCGGAGTTCTAATGTCGGCTAAGGATAATGCTCAACTCAAGGATTAGAGCCCAAATATTTGGTTAGGGGAAAACGCTCAACACAGGGATTGGATCTCTAATGTTAGCTAAAGAAAAAACGCTGAACTCAGGGATTGGAGCCCTAATGTCGGCTAAAGGGAAAACGCTAATCTCATGGATTGGAGCCCTAATGTTGGCTAAAGGGAGAAACGCTCAACCCAGGATAGGAGCCCTAATGTTGCCTAAGGAAAAAAAGTTCAACTCACGGATTGGAGCACAATTTTTGGCTAAAGACGAATCACGCTCAACTCAGGAATTGGAGCCCCAGTGTCGTCTAAAGGGAAAACGCTAATCTCATGGATTGGAGCCTTAATGTTGGCTAATGGGAGAAACGCTCAACCCAGGATAGGAGCCCTAATGTTGGCTAAGGAAAAAAAGTTCAACTCACGGATTGGAGCACAATTTTTTGCTAAAGACGAATCACGCTTAACTCAGGTATTGGAGCCCTAGTGTCGTCAAAGGAAAAACGCTCAACTTTGGGATTGGAATCCTAACGTCGGCTAAGGAAAACGCCTAACTCAAGAATTGGAGCCCTTATAAGGGGAAAACGCTCAACTCAGGGATTGGAGCCCTAGTGTTGGCTAAGGAAAAAGGCTCAACTCAGGGATTAGAGCCCTAGGTTTTGCTAAAGGGAAAAACGCTCAACTCAGGGATTGGAGCCCAAATATTGGCTAAAGGGGAAACACACGCTCAACTCACGGATCGGAGACCTAATATTGGCTAAAAGAAAAACATTCAGCTCAAGGATTGGAGCCCTGATGTCGGCTAAAGGGAAAACGCTCAACTCAGGGATTTGAGCCCTAATGTTAGCTAACGGAAAAAAACTAAAAGTCGGGGTTTGGAGCCCTAATGTTTGCTAAGGAATAACGCTCAACTCAGTGACTGGAGCCCCAATGTTGGCTAAGGAAAAATGCTCAACTCAGGGATTGGAGCCATAATGTTGGATAAACAGAAAAATGCTCAACTCAGGTATTGGAGCACAAATGTTGGTATGGAAAATGCTCAACTCAGGGATTGGAGCCCGAGGTCAAAAGGGAAAAACGTTCAACTTAAGGATTGGAGCCCTAATATTGGCTAAAGGGGAAACACACGCTCAACTCACGGATCGGAGCCCTAATGTTGGCTAAAAGAAAAACACTCAGCTCAAGGATTGGAGCCCTAATGTCGGCAAAAGGGAAAATGCTCAACTCAGGATTTGGAGTCCAAATGTTAGCTAAAGAAAAAACGCTAAAGTCGGGGTTTGGAGCGATAATGTTGGCTAAGGAAAAACGCTCAACTCAGGATTGGAGCCCTAATGTTGGCTAAGGAAAAATGTTCAACTCAGGGATTGGAGCCCTAATGTTGGATAAACAGAAAAATGCTCAACTTAGGTATTGGAGCCCAAATGTTGGTATGGAAAATGGTCAACTCAGGGATTGGAGCCCTAGGTTTTGCTAAAGAGAAAAACGCTCAACTTACGGATTGGAGCCCTAATATTGGCTAAAGGGGAAACACATGCTATACTCACGGATCGGAGCCCTAATGTTGGCTAAAAGAAAACTATTAGCTCAAGGATTGGAGCCCTAATGTCGGCTAAAGTGAAAACGCTCAACTCATGGATTGGAGCCCTAATGTTGGCTAATGCAAAAAAAATCTCAACTCAGGATTGGAGCCCTAATGTTTGCTAAGGAAAAAAAGCTCAACTTAGGGATTTGAGCCCAATGTTGGCTAAGGAAAAAACGCTCGACTTACAGATTGGATCCCAAATGCTAGCTAAAGGGGATAACGCTTAACACATGGATTGGAGACCTTATATTGGCTAAAGGGGAATTACGCTAAACTCACGAATCGGAGCCCTTATGTTGGCTAAAAGAAAAACATTCAACTCAAGGATTGTAGCCCTAATGTCGGCTAAGGAAGATGCTCAACATAGGGATTGGAGCCCTAATGTTAGCTAAAAAAGGAAAACGCTCAACTCAGGGATTGGAGCCCCAATGTCGGTCGAGCCCTCACGTTGGAAAAAGGGAAATCGCTCAACTCATGGAGTTGACCCTTAATGTTGGCTAAAGGGAGAAACGCTCAACTCGGGATTGGAGCACTAATGTTGGCTAAGGGAAAAAATCTCAACTTAGCGATTGAAACCCTATTGTTGGCTAAAGAGGAATCAAGCTCAACTCACGGATTGGAGCCCTAGTGTTGGCTTAGGAAAAAAGCTCAACTTTGGAATCAGAGTCCTAATGTCGGCTAAGGAAAATGCTCAACTCAAGGATTAGAGACCTAACATTTGGTAAGGGGAAACGCTCAACTCAGGGATTGGATCCCTAATGTTAGCTAAAGAAAAAATGTTGAACTCAGGGATTGGAGCCCTAATGTCGGCTATAGGGAAAACGCTAATCTCATGGATTGGAGCCCTAATGTTGGCTAAAGGGAGAAACGCTCAACCCAGGATAGGATCCCTAATGTTGGCTAAGGAAAAAAAGCTCAACTCAGGGATTGGAGCACAATTTTTGGCTAAAGACGAATCACGCTCAACTCAGGGATTGGAGCCCTAGTGTCGGCTAAGGAAAAACGCTCAACTTAGGGATTAGAGTCCTAATGTCAGCTAAGAAAAACGCTTAACTCAGGGATTGGAGCCAAAATAATTGTTAAGGGGATAACGCTCAACTCAGGGAATGGAGCCCAAATTTAAGCTACAGAAAAAATTCTAAACTCGGGGTTTGGAGCCCTAATGTTGGCTAAGGAAAAACGCTCAACTCAGGGATTGGAGCCCTAATGGTTGCTAAGGAAAAATGCTCAACTCATGGATTGGAGCCCTAATGTTGGATAAACAGAAAAATGATCAACTCAGGTATTGGAGGCCAAATGTTGGTTAAAGTGGAAAATGCTCAACTCAGGGATTGGAACCCTGGTGTTGGCTAAAGACGAATCACTCTCAACTTAGGGATTGGAGCCCTAGGGTTGGCTAAGAAAAAAACGTTCCACTTAGGGATTGGAGCCCTAATGTCGGCTAAAGGGAAAACGCTAATCTCATGGATTGGAGCCCTAATGTTGCCAATAGGGAGAAACGCTCAACCCAGGATAAGAGCCCTAATGTTGGCTAAGGAAAAAAAGCTCACTCAGGGATTGGAGCACAATTTTTGGCTAAAGACAAATCACGCTCAACTCAGGGATTGGAGCCCTAGTGTCGGCTAAGGAAAAACGCTCAACTTAGGGATTGGAGTCCAAACGTCGGCTAAGGAAAACGCTTAACTCAAGGATTGGAGCCCTAATAATTGTAAAGGGAAAATGCTCAACTCATGGATTGGAGCCCTAATGTTGGATAAAAAGAAAAATGATCAACTCCGGTATTGGAGCCCAAATGTTGGTTGAAGTTGAAAATGCTCATCTGAGGGATTGGAGCCCTATTGTTGGCTAATGACGAATCACGCTCAACATAGGGATTGGAGCCCTAGTGTTGGCTAAGGAAAAACGTTCAACTTAGGGATTGGAGTCCTAATGTCGGCTAAGGAAAACTCTCAACTCAGGGATTGGAGCCCTAATAAATGCTAAGGGGAAAACGCTCAACTCAGGGATTGGAGCCCTAATGTTAGCTAAAAAAGAAACTCTAAAGTCGGGGTTTGGAGCCCTAATGTTGGCTAAGAAAAAACGCTCAACTCAGGGATTGGAGCCCTAAGTTTGGCTAAGATAAAAAGCTCAACTCAGGGACTGGAGCCCTAATGTTGGATAAACAGAAAAATGCTCAACTCAGATGGTTAAAGTGGAAAATGCTCAACTCAGGGATTGGAGCCCTAGGTTTTGCTCAAGGGAAAACACTCAACTTAGGGATTGGAGCCCAAATATTGGCTAAAGGGGAATGACGTTCAACTCACGAATCGGAGCCCTAATGTTGGCTAAAAGAAAAACACTCAACTCAAGGATCGGAGCCCTAATGTCGGCTAAACGGAAAACGCTCAACTCATGGATTGGATCCCTAATGTTGGCTAAGGCGAAAAAAAGCTCAACTCAGTATTGGAGCCCTAATGTTGCTACGGAAAAAAAGCTCAACTCAGGGATTTGAGCCCTAATGTTGGCTAAGGAAAAAACGCTCGACTTAGAGATTGGAGCCCAAATGCTGGCTAAAGGGGAATAACACTCAACGCAGTGATTGGAGCCCTAGCAACAAAGGGAATACAGTGAACTTGGGGATTCGAGCCCAAATGTCGGCTAAGGAAGACGCTAAACTCTGGATTGGAGCACTAATGTTGGCTAAGGGGAAAACACTAAACTCAGGGATTGGAGCCCTAATGTTAGCTAAAAAAAGGAAAACGCTCAACTCAGGGATTTGAGCCATAATGTTTGCTAAATAAAAAACGCTAAACTCAGGGATTGGGGCCCTAATGTCGGCAAAAGGGAAAATGCTCAACTCATGGATAGGAGCACTAATGTTGGCTAAAGGGAGAAACGATCAACCCAAGATAAGAGCCCCAATGTTGGCTAAGGAAAAAAAGCTCACTCAGGGACTGGAGCACAATTTTTGGCTAAAGACAAATCACGCTCAACTCAGTGATTGGAGCCCTAGTGTCGGCTAAGGAAAAACGCTCAACTTAGGGATTGGAGCCCTAATAATTGCTAAGGGGAAAACTCTAAACTCAGGGATTGGAGCCCTGATGCTAGCTAAAGAAAAACGCTAAAGTCGTGGTTTGGAGCCCTAATGTTGGCTAATGAAAAACGCTCAACTCAGGGATTGGAGCCCTAATGTTGGCTAAGGAAAAATGCTCAACTCAGGGATTTGAGCCCTAATGTTGGATAAACAGAAAAATGCTCAACTCAGGTATTGGAGCCCAAATGTTGGTATGGAAATGCTCAACTCAGGGATTGGAGCTATAAGTTTTGCTAGAGGGAAAAACGCTCAACTTAAGGATTGTAGTCCAAATATTGGCAAAAGGGGAAACACACGCTCAACTCACGGATCAGAGACCAAATGTTGGCTAAATGAAAAACACTCAGCTCAAGGATTGGAGCCCTAATGTCAGCTAAAGGGAAAACGCTCAACTCAGGAATTGGAGCCATAATGTTAGCTAAAGAAAAAACGCTAAGGTCGGGGTTTGGAGCCCTAATGTTTGCTAAGGAAAAACGCTCAACTCAGGGATTGGAGCCCTAATGTTGGCAAAGGAAAATGCTTAACTCAGGGATTGGAGCCCTAATGTTGGATAAACAGAAAATTCTCAACTCAGGTATTGGAGCCTAAATGTTGGTATGGAAAATACTCAACTCAGGGATTGGAGCCCAAGGTGTTGCTTATGGGAAAAACGCTCAACTTAAGGATTGGAGCCCTAATATTGGCTAAAGGGGAAACACACGATATACTCACGGATCGGAGCCCTAATGTTGGCTAAAAGAAAAACACTCAGCTCAAGGATTGGAGCCCTAATGTCGGCTAAAGGGAAGACACTCAACTCATGGATTGGAGCCCTAATTTTGGCTAAAAAGGAATCATGCTACACTCATGGATTGGAGCCCTAGTGTTGGCTTAGGAAAAATGCTCAACTCAAGGATTAGAGCCCTAATATTTGGTAAGGGGAAATGCTCAACTTAGGGATTGGATTTCTAATGTTGGCTAATGAAAAAACGCTGAACTCAGGGTTTGGAGCCCTAATGTCGGCTAAAGGGAAAACGCTAATCTCATGGATTGGAGCCCTAATGTTGGCTAAAGGGAGAAACGCTCAACCTAGGATAGGAGCCCTAATGTTGGCTAAGGACAAAAAGCTCAACTCAGGGATTGGAGCAAAATTTTTGGCTAAAGACGAATCACGCTCAACTCAGGCATTGGAGCCCTAGTGTCGTCTAAGTAAAAACGATCAACTTAGGGATTGGAGTCCAAACGTCGGCTAAGGAAAATACTTAACTCAGGGATTGGAGCCCTAATAATTGTTAAGGGAAAAACGCTCAGCTCAGGGATCGAAGCCCTAATGTAAGCTAAAGAAAAACGCTAAACTTTGGGTTTGGGGCCCTAATGTTGGCTAAGGAAAAACGCTCAACTCAATGATTAGAGCCCAAATGTTGGTTAAAGTGGAAAATGCTCAATTCAGGGATTGGAGCCCTATTGTTGGCTAATGACGAATCACGCTCAATTAGGGATTGGAGCTCAAGTTATGGCTAAGGAAAAACGTTCAACTTAGGGATTGGAGTCACTATGTTGGCTAAGGAAAACGCTCAACTCAGGGATTAGAGCCCTAATAATTGCTAAATGGAAAACGCTCAATTCAAGGATTGGAGCCCTAATGTTAGCTAAAGAAAGACGCTAAAGACGGGGTTTGGAGCCCAAATGTTGGCTAACGAAAAACGCTCAACTCAGGGATTGGAGCCCTAATGTTGGCTAAGGAAAAATACTCAACTCAGGGATTGGAGCCCTAATGTTGGATAAACCGAAAAATGCTCAACTCAGGTATTGGAGCCCAAATGTTGGTATGGGAAATGCTCAACTCAGGGATTGGAGCCCTAGGTTTTGCTCAAGGGAAAAACGCTCAACTTAGGGATTGGAGCCCTAATATTGGCTAAAGGGGAATTACGCTTAACTCAGGAATCGGAGCCCTAATGTTGGCTAAAAGAAAAACACTCAACTCAAGGATTGGAGCCATAATGTCGGCTAAATGGAAAACGCTCAACTCATAGATTGGAGCCTTAATGTTGGCTAAAGCGAAAAAAAGCTCAACTTAGTATTGGAGCCCTAGTGTTGCTAAGGAAAAAAAGCTCAACTCAGGGATTTGAGCCCTAATGTTGGCCAAGGAAAAAACGCTTGACTTAGAGATTGGAGCCTAAATGCTGGCTAAAGGGGAATATCGCTCAACGCAGGGATTGCAGAACTAGCAACTAAGGGAAAACAGTGAACATGGGGATTCTAGCCCAAATGTCGGCTAAAGAAGACGCTCAACTTAGGGATTGGAGCACTAATGTTGGCTAAGGGGAAAACGCTAAACTCAGGGATTGGAGCCCTAATGTTAGCTAAAAAAAGGAAAACGCTCAACTCATGGATTTGAGCCATATTGTTAGCAAAATAAAAAATGCTAAACTCAGGGATTGGGGCCCTAATGTCGGCTAAAGGGAAAATGCTCAACTCATGGATAGGAGCCCTAATGTTGGCTAAAGGGAGAAACGCTCAACCCAGGATAAGAGCCCTAATATTGGCTAAGGAAAAAAAGCTCACTCAGGGATTGGAGCACAATTTTTGGCTAAAGACAAATCACGCTCAACTCAGGGATTGGAGCCTTAGTGTCGGCTAAGGAAAAACGCTCAACTTAGGGATTGGAGCCCTAATAATTGCTAAGGGGAAAACTCTAAACTCAGGGATTGGAGCCCTGATGTTAGCTATAGAAAAACGCTAAAGTCGGGGTTTGGAGCCCTAATGTTGGCTAATGAAAAACGCTCAACTCAGAGATTGGAGCTAATGTTGGCTAAGGAAAAATGCTCAACTCAGGGATTTGAGCCTAATGTTGGATAAACAGAAAAATGCTCAACTCAGGTATTGGAGCCCAAATGTTGGTACGGAAATGCTCAACTCAGGGATTGGAGCTATAAGTTTTGCTAAAGGGAAAAACGCTCAACATAAGGATTGTAGCCCAAATATTGGCTAAAGGGGAAACACACGCTCAACTCACGGATCGGAGACCTAATGTTGGCTAAATGAAAAGCACTTAGCTCAAGGATTGGAGCCCTAATGTCAGCTAAAGGGAAAACGCTCAACTCAGGAATTGGAGCCCTAATGTTAGCTAAAGAAAAAACGCTAAGGTCGGGGTTTGGAGCCCTAATGTTTGCTAAGGAAAAACGCTCAACTCAGGGATTGGAGCCCTAATGTTGGCTAAGGAAAATGCTTAACTCAGGGATTGGAGCCCTAATGTTGGATAAACAGAAAATGCTCAACTCAGGTATTGAAGCCTAAATGTTGGTATGGAAAATGCTCAACTCAGTTTTGGAGCCCAAGGTGTTGCTTAAGGGAAAAACGCTCAACATAAGGATTGGAGCCCTAATATTGGCTAAAGGGGAAACACATGCTATACTCACGGATCGGAGCCCTAATGTTGGCTAGAAGAAAAACACTCAGCTCAAGGATTGGAGCCCTAATGTCGGCTAAAGGGAAGACACTCAACTCATGGATTGGAGCCCTAATTTTGGCTAAAAAGGAATCATGCTCAAGTCATGGATTGGAGCCCTAGTGTTGGCTTAGGAAAAATGCTTAACTCAAGGATTAGAGCCCAAATATTTGGTATGGGGAAAACGCTCAACTCAGGGATTAGATCTCTAATGTTAGCAAATGAAAAAACGCTGAACTCAGGGATTGGAGCCCTAATGTCGGCTAAAGGGAAAACGCTAATCTCATGGATTGGAGCCCAAATGTTTGCTAAAGGGAGAAACACGCAACCTAGGATAGGAGCCCTAATGTTGGCTAAGGAAAAAAAGCTCAACTCAGGGATTGGAGCACAATTTTTGGCTAAAGACGAATCACGCTCAACTCAGGCAATGGAGCCCTAGTGTCGGCTAAGGAAAAAAGATCAACTTAGGAATTGGAGTCCAAACGTCGGCTAAGGAAAACGCTTATCTCAGGGATTGGAGCCCTAATAATTGTTAAGGGGAAAACGCTCAACTCAGGGATTGGAGCCCTAATGTAAGCTAAAGAAAAAACGCTAAACTTGGGGTTTGGAGCTCTAATGTTGGCTAAGGAAAAACGCTCAACTCAATGATTAGAGCCCAAATGTTGGTTAAAGTGGAAAATGCTCAATTCAGGGATTGGAGCCCTATTGTTGGCTAATGACGAATCACGCTCAATTAGGGATTTGAGCCCAAGTTATGGCTAAGGAAAAACGTTCAACTTAGGGATTGGAGTCACAATGTTGGCTAAGGAAAACGCTCAACTCAGGGATTGGAGCCCTAATAATTGCTAAATGGAAAACGCTCAACTCAAGGATTGGAGCCCTAATGTTAGCTAAAGAAAGACGCAAAAGACGGGGTTTGGAGCCCAAATGTTGGCTAACGAAAAACGCTCAACTCAGGGATTGGAGCCCTAATGTTGGCTAAGGAAAAATACTTAACTAAGGGATTGGAGCCCTAATGTTGGATAAACCAAAAAATGCTCAACTCAGGTATTGGAGCCCAAATGTTGGTATGGATAATGCTCAACTCAGGGATTGGAGCCCTAGGTTTTGCTAAAGGGAAAAACACTCAACTTATGGATTGGAGCCCAAATATTGGCTAAAGGGGAAACACATGCTCAACTCACGGATCGGAGTCCTAATGTTGGCTAAAAGAAAAACACTCAGCTAAATGATTGGAGCCGTAATATCGGCTAAAGGGAAAACGCTCAACTCATGGATTGAAGCCCTAATGTTGGCTAAAGCGAATAAAATCTCAACTAAGGATTTGAGCCCTAATGTTGGTTAAGGAAAAAACGCTCAACTCAGGGATTGGAGCACAAATGTTAGTTATAAAAGAAACGCTAAAGTCGGGGTTTGGATCCCTAATGTTGGCCAAGGAAAAATGCTCAACTCAAGGATTGGAGCCCTAAGTTTGGCTAAGGAAAAATGCTCAACTCAGGGATTGGAGCCCTAATGTGGATAATCAGACAAATGCTAAACTCAGATGGTTAAAGTGGAAAATGCTCAACTCAAGGATTGGAGCCCTAGGTTTTGCTCAAGGGAAAAATGCTCAACTTAGGGATTGGAGCCCTAATATTGGCTAAAGGGGAATTACGCTTAACTCAGGAATCGGAGCCCTAATGTTGGATAAAAGAAAAACACTCAACTCAAGGATTGGAGCCCTAATGTCGGCTAAATGGAAAACGCTCAACTTATAGATTGGAGCCTTAAGATTGGCTAAAGCGAAAAAAAGCTCAACTTAGTATTGGAGCCCTAGTGTTGCTAAGGAAAAAAAGCTCAACTCAGGGATTTGAGCCCTAATGTTGGCTAAGGAAAAAACGCTTGACTTAGAGATTGGAGCCCAAATGCTGGCTAAAGGGGAATATCGCTCAACACAGGGATTGCAGCCCTAGCAACTAAGGGAAAACAGTGAACATGGGGATTCTAGCCCAAATGTCGGCTAAAGAAGACGCTCAACTCAGGGATTGGAGCACTAATGTTGGCTAAGGGGAAAATGCTAAACTCAGGGATTGGAGCCCTAATGTTAGCTAAAAAAAGGAAAACGCTCAACTCAGGGATTTGAGCCATAATGTTAGCAAAATAAAAAACGCTAAACTCAGGGATTGGGGCCCTAATGTCGGCTAAAGGGAAAATGCTCAACTCATGGATAGGAGCCCTAATGTTGGCTAAAGGGAGAAACGCTCAACCCAGGATAAGAGCCCTAATGTTGGCTAAGGAAAAAAAGCTCACTCAGGGACTGGAGCACAATTTTTGGCTAAAGACAAATCACGCTCAACTCAGCGATTGGAGCCCTAGTGTCGGCTAAGGAAAAACGCTCAACTTAGGGATTGGAGCCCTAATAATTGCTAAGGGGAAAACTCTAAACTCAGGGATTGGAGCCCTGATGCTAGCTAAAGAAAAACGCTAAAGTCGTGGTTTGGAGCCCTAATGTTGGCTAATGAAAAACGCTCAACTCAGGGATTGGAGCCCTAATGTTGGCTAAGGAAAAATGCTCAACTCAGGGATTTGAGCCCTAATGTTGGATAAACAGAAAAATGCTCAACTCAGGTATTGGAGCCCAAATGTTGGTATGGAAATGCTCAACTCAGGGATTGGAGCTATAAGTTTTGCTAGAGGGAAAAACGCTCAACTTAAGGATTGTAGTCCAAATATTGGCAAAAGGGGAAACACACGCTCAACTCACTGATCAGAGACCAAATGTTGGCTAAATGAAAAACACTCAGCTCAAGGATTGGAGCCCTAATGTCAGCTAAAGGGAAAACGCTCAACTCAGGAATTGGAGCCATAATGTTAGCTAAAGAAAAAACGCTAAGGTCGGGATTTGGAGCCCTAATGTTTGCTAAGGAAAAACGCTCAACTCAGGGATTGGAGCCCTAATGTTGGCAAAGGAAAATGCTTAACTCAGGGATTGGAGCCCTAATGTTGGATAAACAGAAAATTCTCAACTCAGGTATTGGAGCCTAAATGTTGGTATGGAAAATACTCAACTCAGGGATTGGAGCCCAAGGTGTTGCTTATGGGAAAAACGCTCAACTTAAGGATTGGAGCCCTAATATTGGCTAAAGGGGAAACACACGATATACTCACGGATCGGAGCCCTAATGTTGGCTAAAAGAAAAACACTCAGCTCAAGGATTGGAGCCCTAATGTCGGCTAAAGGGAAGACACTCAACTCATGGATTGGAGCCCTAATTTTGGCTAAAAAGGAATCATGCTACACTCATGGATTGGAGCCCTAGTGTTGGCTTAGGAAAAATGCTCAACTCAAGGATTAGAGCCCTAATATTTGGTAAGGGGAAATGCTCAACTTAGGGATTGGATTTCTAATGTTGGCTAATGAAAAAACGCTGAACTCAGGGTTTGGAGCCCTAATGTCGGCTAAAGGGAAAACGCTAATCTCATGGATTGGAGCCCTAATGTTGGCTAAAGGGAGAAACGCTCAACCTAGGATAGGAGCCCTAATGTTGGCTAAGGACAAAAAGCTCAACTCAGGGATTGGAGCACAATTTTTGGCTAAAGACGAATCACGCTCAACTCAGGCATTGGAGCCCTAGTGTCGTCTAAGTAAAAACGATCAACTTAGGGATTGGAGTCCAAACGTCGGCTAAGGAAAATGCTTAACTCAGGGATTGGAGCCCTAATAATTGTTAAGGGAAAAACGCTCAGCTCAGGGATCGAAGCCCTAATGTAAGCTAAAGAAAAACGCTAAACTTTGGGTTTGGGGCCCTAATGTTGGCTAAGGAAAAACGCTCAACTCAATGATTAGAGCCCAAATGTTGGTTAAAGTGGAAAATGCTCAATTCAGGGATTGGAGCCCTATTGTTGGCTAATGACGAATCACGCTCAATTAGGGATTGGAGCCCAAGTTATGGCTAAGGAAAAACGTTCAACTTAGGGATTGGAGTCACAATGTTGGCTAAGGAAAACGCTCAACTCAGGGATTGGAGCCCTAATAATTGCTAAATGGAAAACGCTCAATTCAAGGATTGGAGCCCTAATGTTAGCTAAAGAAAGACGCTAAAGACGGGGTTTGGAGCCCAAATGTTGGCTAACGAAAAACGCTCAACTCAGGGATTGGAGCCCTAATGTTGGCTAAGGAAAAATACTCAACTCAGGGATTGGAGCCCTAATGTTGGATAAACCGAAAAATGCTCAACTCAGGTATTGGAGCCCAAATGTTGGTATGGAAAATGCTCAACTCAGGGATTGGAGCCCTAGGTTTTGCTCAAGGGAAAAACGCTCAACTTAGGGATTGGAGCCCTAATATTGGCTAAAGGGGAATTACGCTTAACTCAGGAATCGGAGCCCTAATGTTGGCTAAAAGAAAAACACTCAACTCAAGGATTGGAGCCATAATGTCGGCTAAATGGAAAACGCTCAACTCATAGATTGGAGCCTTAATGTCGGCTAAAGCGAAAAAAAGCTCAACTTAGTATTGGAGCCCTAGTGTTGCTAAGGAAAAAAAGCTCAACTCAGGGATATGAGCCCTAATGTTGGCCAAGGAAAAAACGCTTGACTTAGAGATTGGAGCCTAAATGTTGGCTAAAGGGGAATATCGCTCAACGCAGGGATTGCAGCACTAGCAACTAAGGGAAAACAGTGAACATGGGGATTCTAGCCCAAATGTCGGCTAAAGAAGACGCTCAACTTAGGGATTGGAGCACTAATGTTGGCTAAGGGGAAAACGCTAAACTCAGGGATTGGAGCCCTAATGTTAGCTAAAAAAAGGAAAACGCTCAACTCATGGATTTGAGCCATAATGTTAGCAAAATAAAAAACGCTAAACTCAGGGATTGGGGCCCTAATGTCGGCTAAAGGGAAAATGCTCAACTCATGGATAGGAGCCCTAATGTTGGCTAAAGGGAGAAACGCTCAACCCAGGATAAGAGCCCTAATGTTGGCTAAGGAAAAAAAGCTCACTCAGGGATTGGAGCACAATTTTTGGCTAAAGACAAATCACGCTCAACTCAGGGATTGGAGCCTTAGTGTCGGCTAAGGAAAAACGCTCAACTTAGGGATTGGAGCCCTAATAATTGCTAAGGGGAAAACTCTAAACTCAGGGATTGGAGCCCTGATGTTAGCTATAGAAAAACGCTAAAGTCGGGGTTTGGAGCCCTAATGTTGGCTAATGAAAAACGCTCAACTCAGAGATTGGAGCTAATGTTGGCTAAGGAAAAATGCTCAACTCAGGGATTTGAGCCTAATGTTGGATAAACAGAAAAATGCTCAACTCAGGTATTGGAGCCAAATGTTGGTACGGAAATGCTCAACTCAGGGATTGGAGCTATAAGTTTTGCTAAAGGGAAAAACGCTCAACTTAAGGATTGTAGCCCAAATATTGGCTAAAGGGGAAACACACGCTCAACTCACGGATCGGAGACCTAATGTTGGCTAAATGAAAAGCACTTAGCTCAAGGATTGGAGCCCTAATGTCAGCTAAAGGGAAAACGCTCAACTCAGGAATTGGAGCCCTAATGTTAGCTAAAGAAAAAACGCTAAGGTCGGGGTTTGGAGCCCTAATGTTTGCTAAGGAAAAACGCTCAACTCAGGGATTGGAGCCCTAATGTTGGCTAAGGAAAATGCTTAACTCAGGGATTGGAGCCCTAATGTTGGATAAACAGAAAATGCTCAACTCAGGTATTGAAGCCTAAATGTTGGTATGGAAAATGCTCAACTCAGTTTTGGAGCCCAAGGTGTTGCTTAAGGGAAAAACGCTCAACATAAGGATTGGAGCCCTAATATTGGCTAAAGGGGAAACACATGCTATACTCACGGATCGGAGCCCTAATGTTGGCTAGAAGAAAAACACTCAGCTCAAGGATTGGAGCCCTAATGTCGGCTAAAGGGAAGACACTCAACTCATGGATTGGAGCCCTAATTTTGGCTAAAAAGGAATCATGCTCAACTCATGGATTGGAGCCCTAGTGTTGGCTTAGGAAAAATGCTTAACTCAAGGATTAGAGCCCAAATATTTGGTATGGGGAAAACGCTCAACTCAGGGATTAGATCTCTAATGTTAGCAAATGAAAAAACGCTGAACTCAGGGATTGGAGCCCTAATGTCGGCTAAAGGGAAAACGCTAATCTCATGGATTGGAGCCCAAATGTTTGCTAAAGGGAGAAACACTCAACCTAGGATAGGAGCCCTAATGTTGGCTAAGGAAAAAAAGGTCAACTCAGGGATTGGAGCACAATTTTTGGCTAAAGACGAATCACGCTCAACTCAGGCAATGGAGCCCTAGTGTCGGCTAAGGAAAAACGATCAACTTAGGGATTGGAGTCCAAACGTCGGCTAAGGAAAACGCTTATCTCAGGGATTGGAGCCCTAATAATTGTTAAGGGGAAAACGCTCAACTCAGGGATTGGAGCCCTAATGTAAGCTAAAGAAAAAACGCTAAACTTGGGGTTTGGAGCTCTAATGTTGGCTAAGGAAAAACGCTCAACTCAATGATTAGAGCCCAAATGTTGGTTAAAGTGGAAAATGCTCAATTCAGGGATTGGAGCCCTATTGTTGGCTAATGACGAATCACGCTCAATTAGGGATTTGAGCCCAAGTTATGGCTAAGGAAAAACGTTCAACTTAGGGATTGGAGTCACAATGTTGGCTAAGGAAAACGCTCAACTCAGGGATTGGAGCCCTAATAATTGCTAAATGGAAAACGCTCAACTCAAGGATTGGAGCCCTAATGTTAGCTAAAGAAAGACGCAAAAGACGGGGTTTGGAGCCCAAATGTTGGCTAACGAAAAACGCTCAACTCAGGGATTGGAGCCCTAATGTTGGCTAAGGAAAAATACTTAACTAAGGGATTGGAGCCCTAATGTTGGATAAACCAAAAAATGCTCAACTCAGGTATTGGAGCCCAAATGTTGGTATGGAAAATGCTCAACTCAGGGATTGGAGCCCTAGGTTTTGCTAAAGGGAAAAACACTCAACTTATGGATTGGAGCCCAAATATTGGCTAAAGGGGAAACACATGCTCAACTCACGGATCGGAGTCCTAATGTTGGCTAAAAGAAAAACACTCAGCTAAATGATTGGAGCCGTAATATCGGTTAAAGGGAAAACGCTCAACTCATGGATTGAAGCCCTAATGTTGGCTAAAGCGAATAAAATCTCAACTAAGGATTTGAGCCCTAATGTTGGTTAAGGAAAAAACGCTCAACTCAGGGATTGGAGCACAAATGTTAGTTATAAAAGAAACGCTAAAGTCGGGGTTTGGATCCCTAATGTTGGCCAAGGAAAAATGCTCAACTCAAGGATTGGAGCCCTAAGTTTGGCTAAGGAAAAATGCTCAACTCAGGGATTGGAGCCCTAATGTGGATAATCAGACAAATGCTAAACTCAGATGGTTAAAGTGGAAAATGCTCAACTCAAGGATTGGAGCCCTAGGTTTTGCTCAAGGGAAAAATGCTCAACTTAGGGATTGGAGCCCTAATATTGGCTAAAGGGGAATTACGCTCAACTCTTGATTCGGAGCCCTAATGTTGGCTAACAGAAAAACACTCAAGTAAAGGATTAGAGCCCTAATGTCGGCTAAAGGGAAAACGCTCAACTCATGGATTGGAGCCCTAATGTTGGCTAAAGCGAAAAAAAGCTCAACTCAGTATTGGAGCCCTAATGTTGCTAAGGAATAAAAGCTCAACTCAGGGATTTGAGCCCTAATGTTGGCTAGGGAAAAAAACGCTCAACTTAGAGATTGGAGCCCAATTGCTGGCTAAAGGGGAATAACGCTCAACGCAGGGATTGCAGCCCTAGCGACTAAGGGAAAATAGTTAACTTGGGGATTCGTGCCCAAATGTCGGCTAAGGAAGACGCTCAACTTAGGGATTGGAACACTAATGTTGGCTAAGGGGAAAACGCTAAACTCAGGGATTGAAGCCCTAATGTTTGCTGAAAAAATGAATACGCTCAACTCAGAGATTTGAGCCATAATGTTAGCTAAATAAAAAATGCTAAACTCGGGTATTGGGGCCCTAATGTCGGCCAAAGGGAAAATGCTAAACTCATGCATTGAAGCCCTAATGTTGGCTAAAGGGAGAAACGATCAACCCATGATTGGAGCCCTAATGTTGGCTAAGGAAAAAAAGCTCAACTCAGGGACTGGAGCACAATTTTTGGCTAAAGACAAATCACGCTCAACTCAGCGATTGGAGCCCTAGTGTCGGCTAAGGAAAAACGCTCAACTTAGGGATTGGAGCCCTAATAATTGCTAAGGGGAAAACTCTAAACTCAGGGATTGGAGCCCTGATGCTAGCTAAAGAAAAACGCTAAAGTCGTGGTTTGGAGCCCTAATGTTGGCTAATGAAAAACGCTCAACTCAGGGATTGGAGCCCTAATGTTGGCTAAGGAAAAATGCTCAACTCAGGGATTTGAGCCCTAATGTTGGATAAACAGAAAAATGCTCAACTCAGGTATTGGAGCCCAAATGTTGGTATGGAAATGCTCAACTCAGGGATTGGAGCTATAAGTTTTGCTAGAGGGAAAAACGCTCAACTTAAGGATTGTAGTCCAAATATTGGCAAAAGGGGAAACACACGCTCAACTCACTGATCAGAGACCAAATGTTGGCTAAATGAAAAACACTCAGCTCAAGGATTGGAGCCCTAATGTCAGCTAAAGGGAAAACGCTCAACTCAGGAATTGGAGCCATAATGTTAGCTAAAGAAAAAACGCTAAGGTCGGGGTTTGGAGCCCTAATGTTTGCTAAGGAAAAACGCTCAACTCAGGGATTGGAGCCCTAATGTTGGCAAAGGAAAATGCTTAACTCAGGGATTGGAGCCCTAATGTTGGATAAACAGAAAATTCTCAACTCAGGTATTGGAGCCTAAATGTTGGTATGGAAAATACTCAACTCAGGGATTGGAGCCCAAGGTGTTGCTTATGGGAAAAACGCTCAACTTAAGGATTGGAGCCCTAATATTGGCTAAAGGGGAAACACACGATATACTCACGGATCGGAGCCCTAATGTTGGCTAAAAGAAAAACACTCAGCTCAAGGATTGGAGCCCTAATGTCGGCTAAAGGGAAGACACTCAACTCATGGATTGGAGCCCTAATTTTGGCTAAAAAGGAATCATGCTACACTCATGGATTGGAGCCCTAGTGTTGGCTTAGGAAAAATGCTCAACTCAAGGATTAGAGCCCTAATATTTGGTAAGGGGAAATGCTCAACTTAGGGATTGGATTTCTAATGTTGGCTAATGAAAAAACGCTGAACTCAGGGTTTGGAGCCCTAATGTCGGCTAAAGGGAAAACGCTAATCTCATGGATTGGAGCCCTAATGTTGGCTAAAGGGAGAAACGCTCAACCTAGGATAGGAGCCCTAATGTTGGCTAAGGACAAAAAGCTCAACTCAGGGATTGGAGCACAATTTTTGGCTAAAGACGAATCACGCTCAACTCAGGCATTGGAGCCCTAGTGTCGTCTAAGTAAAAACGATCAACTTAGGGATTGGAGTCCAAACGTCGGCTAAGGAAAATGCTTAACTCAGGGATTGGAGCCCTAATAATTGTTAAGGGAAAAACGCTCAACTCAGGGATCGAAGCCCTAATGTAAGCTAAAGAAAAACGCTAAACTTTGGGTTTGGGGCCCTAATGTTGGCTAAGGAAAAACGCTCAACTCAATGATTAGAGCCCAAATGTTGGTTAAAGTGGAAAATGCTCAATTCAGGGATTGGAGCCCTATTGTTGGCTAATGACGAATCACGCTCAATTAGGGATTGGAGCCCAAGTTATGGCTAAGGAAAAACGTTCAACTTAGGGATTGGAGTCACAATGTTGGCTAAGGAAAACGCTCAACTCAGGGATTGGAGCCCTAATAATTGCTAAATGGAAAACGCTCAATTCAAGGATTGGAGCCCTAATGTTAGCTAAAGAAAGACGCTAAAGACGGGGTTTGGAGCCCAAATGTTGGCCAACGAAAAACGCTCAACTCAGGGATTGGAGCCCTAATGTTGGCTAAGGAAAAATACTCAACTCAGGGATTGGAGCCCTAATGTTGGATAAACTGAAAAATGCTCAACTCAGGTATTGGAGCCCAACTGTTGGTATGGAAAATGCTCAACTCAGGGATTGGAGCCCTAGGTTTTGCTCAAGGGAAAAACGCTCAACTTATGGATTGGAGCCCAAATATTGGCTAAAGGGGAAACACATGCTCAACTCACGGATCGGAGTCCTAATGTTGGCTAAAAGAAAAACACTCAACTCAAGGATTGGAGCCATAATGTCGGCTAAATGGAAAACGCTCAACTCATAGATTGGAGCCTTAATGTTGGCTAAAGCGAAAAAAAGCTCAACTTAGTATTGGAGCCCTAGTGTTGCTAAGGAAAAAAAGCTCAACTCAAGGATTTGAGCCCTAATGTTGGCCAAGGAAAAAACGCTTGACTTAGAGATTGGAGCCTAAATGCTGGCTAAAGGGGAATATCGCTCAACGCAGGGATTGCAGCACTAGCAACTAAGGGAAAACAGTGAACATGGGGATTCTAGCCCAAATGTCGGCTAAAGAAGACGCTCAACTTAGGGATTGGAGCACTAATGTTGGCTAAGGGGAAAACGCTAAACTCAGGGATTGGAGCCCTAATGTTAGCTAAAAAAAGGAAAACGCTCAACTCATGGATTTGAGCCATAATGTTAGCAAAATAAAAAACGCTAAACTCAGGGATTGGGGCCCTAATGTCGGCTAAAGGGAAAATGCTCAACTCATGGATAGGAGCCCTAATGTTGGCTAAAGGGAGAAACGCTCAACCCAGGATAAGAGCCCTAATGTTGGCTAAGGAAAAAAAGCTCACTCAGGGATTGGAGCACAATTTTTGGCTAAAGACAAATCACGCTCAACTCGGGGATTGGAGCCTTAGTGTCGGCTAAGGAAAAACGCTCAACTTAGGGATTGGAGCCCTAATAATTGCTAAGGGGAAAACTCTAAACTCAGGGATTGGAGCCCTGATGTTAGCTATAGAAAAACGCTAAAGTCGGGGTTTGGAGCCCTAATGTTGGCTAATGAAAAACGCTCAACTCAAAGATTGGAGCTAATGTTGGCTAAGGAAAAATGCTCAACTCAGGGATTTGAGCCTAATGTTGGATAAACAGAAAAATGCTCAACTCAGGTATTGGAGCCCAAATGTTGGTACGGAAATGCTCAACTCAGGGATTGGAGCTATAAGTTTTGCTAAAGGGAAAAACGCTCAACTTAAGGATTGTAGCCCAAATATTGGCTAAAGGGAAAACACACGCTCAACTCACGGATCGGAGACCTAATGTTGGCTAAATGAAAAGCACTTAGCTCAAGGATTGGAGCCCTAATGTCAGCTAAAGGGAAAACGCTCAACTCAGGAATTGGAGCCCTAATGTTAGCTAAAGAAAAAACGCTAAGGTCGGGGTTTGGAGCCCTAATGTTTGCTAAGGAAAAACGCTCAACTCAGGGATTGGAGCCCTAATGTTGGCTAAGGAAAATGCTTAACTCAGGGATTGGAGCCCTAATGTTGGATAAACAGAAAATGCTCAACTCAGGTATTGAAGCCTAAATGTTGGTATGGAAAATGCTCAACTCAGTTTTGGAGCCCAAGGTGTTGCTTAAGGGAAAAACGCTCAACATAAGGATTGGAGCCCTAATATTGGCTAAAGGGGAAACACATGCTATACTCACGGATCGGAGCCCTAATGTTGGCTAGAAGAAAAACACTCAGCTCAAGGATTGGAGCCCTAATGTCGGCTAAAGGGAAGACACTCAACTCATGGATTGGAGCCCTAATTTTGGCTAAAAAGGAATCATGCTCAACTCATGGATTGGAGCCCTAGTGTTGGCTTAGGAAAAATGCTTAACTCAAGGATTAGAGCCCAAATATTTGGTATGGGGAAAACGCTCAACTCAGGGATTAGATCTCTAATGTTAGCAAATGAAAAAACGCTGAACTCAGGGATTGGAGCCCTAATGTCGGCTAAAGGGAAAACGCTAATCTCATGGATTGGAGCCCAAATGTTTGCTAAAGGGAGAAACACTCAACCTAGGATAGGAGCCCTAATGTTGGCTAAGGAAAAAAAGGTCAACTCAGGGATTGGAGCACAATTTTTGGCTAAAGACGAATCACGCTCAACTCAGGCAATGGAGCCCTAGTGTCGGCTAAGGAAAAACGATCAACTTAGGGATTGGAGTCCAAACATCGGCTAAGGAAAACGCTTATCTCAGGGATTGGAGCCCTAATAATTGTTAAGGGGAAAACGCTCAACTAAGGGATTGGAGCCCTAATGTAAGCTAAAGAAAAAACGCTAAACTTGGGGTTTGGAGCTCTAATGTTGGCTAAGGAAAAACGCTCAACTCAATGATTAGAGCCCAAATGTTGGTTAAAGTGGAAAATGCTCAATTCAGGGATTGGAGCCCTATTGTTGGCTAATGACGAATCACGCTCAATTAGGGATTTGAGCCCAAGTTATGGCTAAGGAAAAACGTTCAACTTAGGGATTGGAGTCACAATGTTGGCTAAGGAAAACGCTCAACTCAGGGATTGGAGCCCTAATAATTGCTAAATGGAAAACGCTCAACTCAAGGATTGGAGCCCTAATGTTAGCTAAAGAAAGACGCAAAAGACGGGGTTTGGAGCCCAAATGTTGGCTAACGAAAAACGCTCAACTCAGGGATTGGAGCCCTAATGTTAGCTAAGGAAAAATACTTAACTAAGGGATTGGAGCCCTAATGTTGGATAAACCAAAAAATGCTCAACTCAGGTATTGGAGCCCAAATGTTGGTATGGAAAATGCTCAACTCAGGGATTGGAGCCCTAGGTTTTGCTAAAGGGAAAAACACTCAACTTATGGATTGGAGCCCAAATATTGGCTAAAGGGGAAACACATGCTCAACTCACGGATCGGAGTCCTAATGTTGGCTAAAAGAAAAACACTCAGCTAAATGATTGGAGCCGTAATATCGGCTAAAGGGAAAACGCTCAACTCATGGATTGAAGCCCTAATGTTGGCTAAAGCGAATAAAATCTCAACTAAGGATTTGAGCCCTAATGTTGGTTAAGGAAAAAAAGCTCAACTCAGGGATTTGAGCCCAATGTTGGCTAAGGAATAAATGCTCGACTTAGAGATTGGAGCACAAATGCTGGCTAAAGGGGAATAACGCTCAACACAGGGATTGGAGCCCTAGTGTCGGCTAAGGAAGACGCTCAACTAAGGGTTTGGAGCCCTAATGTTGGCTTAGGGAAAACGCTAAACTCAGGGATTAGAGCCCTAATGTTAGCTAAAAAAAGGAAAACGCTCAACTCAGGGATTGGAGCCCTATTGTCGGTGGAGCCCTAACGTCGGAAAAAGGGAAAACACTCAACTCATGGATTTGACCCTTAATGTTGGCTAAAGGGAGAAACGCTCAACTCGGGAATGGAGCCCTAATGCTGGTTAAGAAATCACTCTTACTTAGGGATTGGAGCCCTATTGTTGGCTTAAGAGTAATCACGCTCAACTCAGGGATTGGAGCCCTAGTGTTGGCTTAGGATATGCTTAACTTTGGAATCGGAGTCCAAATGTCGGCTAAGGAAAATGCTCAACTCACGGATTGGATCCCTAATGTTAGCTAATGAAAAACGCTGAACTTAGGGATTGTTGGCCTAATGTTGGATAAACAGAAAAATGCTCAACTCAGATGGTTAAAGTGGAAAAGGCTCAACTCGGGGATTGGAGCCCTAGGTTTTGCTCAAGGGAAAACCGCTCAACTTAGGGATTGGAGCCCTAATATTGGCTAAAGGAGAATTACGCTCAACTCACGAATCAGAGCCCTAATGTTGGCTAAAAGAAAAACACTTAACTCAAGCATTTGAGCCCCTATTTCGGCTAAAGGAAAAACGCTCAACTCATGGATTGGAGCCCTAATTTTGGCTAAAGCGAAAAAAATCTCAACTTAGGATTGGAGCCCTAATGTTGGCTAAGGAAAAAAGATCAACTTAGGGATTTGGGCCCAATGTTGGCTAAGGAAAAAACGCTCGACTTAGAGATTGGAGCCCAAATGCTGGCTAAAGGGGATTAACGCTCAACACAGGGATTGGAGACCTAGTGTCGGCTAAAGAAAAACGCTCAACTTAGGGATTGTAATCCTAACATCGGCTAAGGAAAACGCTTAACTCAGGGTTTGGAGCCCTAATAATTGTTAAGGGGAAAACGCTCAACTCAGGGAAAAAAGACTCAGGGATTTGAGCCCAATGTTGGCGAAGGAAAAAACGCTCAACTTAGAGATTGGAGCCCAAATGCTGGCTAAAGGGGAATAACGCTCAACTCAGAGATTGGAGCCCTAATGTTGGCTAAGGGAAAACGCTAAAATCAAGGATTGGAGCCCAATGTTTGCAAAAAAAGGAAAATGCTCAACTCAGGGATTGGAGCCCTAAATTTATGGAAAGGGAGAAACGCTCAACTCAGGATTGGAGCCCTAATGTTGGCTAAGGAATAAAAGCTCAATTCAGGAATTGGAGCCGTGTTGTTGGCTAAAGACGAATCACGCTCAACTCAAGGATTGGAGCCCTAGTGTTGGCTTAGGAAAAATGATCTACTTTGGAATTGGGGTCGTAATGTCGGCTACGGAATATGATCAGCTCAAGGATTGTAGCCCTAATATTTGGTATTGGGGAAATGCTCAACTCAGGGATTGGATCCCTAATGTTAGCTAAAGAAAAAACGCTCAACTCAGGGATTGGAACCCTAATGTCGGCTAAAGGGAAAACGCTCATCTCATTGATTGGAGCCTTAATGTTGGCTAAGGAAAAAAACGCTCGACTTAGAGATTGGAGCCCAAATGCTGGCTAAAGGGGAATAACGCTCAACGCAGGGATTGGAGCCTTAATGTTGGCTAAGGAAAAAATGCTCGACTTAGAGATTGGAGCCCAAATGCTGGCTAAAGGGGAATAACGCTCAACGCAGGGATTGGAGCCCTAGTGTTGGGTAAGGGAAAATAGTGAACTAGGGGATTCGAGCCCAAATGTCGGCTAAGGAAGACGCTCAACTCAAGGATTGGAGCCCTAATGTTGGCTAAGGGGAAAACGCTCAACTCAGGGATTGGAGCCCTAATGTTAGCTAAAAAGAGGAAAATGCTCAACTCAGGGATTGGAGCCTTTATGTCGGTGGAGCACTAACGTCGGATAAAGGGAAAACGCTCAACTCATGGATTGAAGCCCTAATGTTGGCTAATGGGAGAAACACTCAACTCGGGATTGGAGCCCTAATGTAGGCTAAGGAAAAAAGCTCAACTCCGGGATTGGAGCCTATTACTGGCTAAAGACGAATCACGCTCAACTCAGGGATTGGAGCCCTAGTGTTGGCTATGGAAAAATGCTCAACTTTGGAATTGGAGTCCTAATATCGGCTAAGGAAAACGCTTAACTCAGGGATTGGAGCCCTAATGTCGGCTAAATGGAAAATGCTCAACCCATGGATTGGAGCCCTAATGTTGGCTAAAGAAAAATGTTCAACTCAAGGATTGGAGCCCAAATGTTGGATAAAAAGAAAAATGCTCAACTCAGGTAAAGGTGCCCAAATCTTGGTTAAAGTGGAAAATGCTCAACTCAGGGATTGGAGCCCTAGGTTTGGCTAGCCCTAATATTGCCTAAAGGGGAATCACGCTCAGCTTACGGATCGAAGCCCTAATGTTGGCTAAAAGGAAAACACTCAGCTCAAGATTGGAGCGCAAATGTCGGCTAAAGGAAAAACGCTCAACTTAGGTATTGGAGCCCTAATGTCGGCTACAGGTAAAACTCTCAACTCATGGATTGGAGCCCTAATGTTGGCTAAAGCGAAAAACGCTCAAATCAGGATTGGAGCCCTAATGTTAGCTTAGGAAAAATAGCTCAACTCAGCGATTTGAGCCCTAATGATGGCTAAGAAAAAAATGCTCGACTTTGAGATTGGAGCCAAAATGCTGGCTAAAGGGGAATAACTCTCAAAGCAGGGATTGGAGCCCTAATGTTGGCAAAGGGAAAACAATCAACTTGGGGATTCGTACCCAAAAACCGCTCAACTCATGGATTAGAGCCCAAATGTTGGATTAGGGGAAAACGCTCAACTCGGGATTGGTACCCTAATGTTAGCTTGAAAAAAGGATAACGCTCAACTTAGAAATTTATGCCCTAATGTCGGTGGAGCCTTAACGTCAGATAAAGGGTAAACGCTCAATTCATGTATTGGTGCCCAAATATTTGCTAATGAGAGAAACGCTCAACTCAGGAGCCCTAATGTTGGCTAAGGAAAAAGCTCAACTCAGGGATTGGAGCCATATTATTGGCTAAAGAGAATCACGCTCAACTCAGGGATTGGAGCCCTAGTGTTGGCTAAGGAAAAATGCTCAACTTTGGATTTGGAGTCCTAATGTCGGATAAGGAAAATGTGTTAGGATTTATGCCCGTCACTAGAGGGGGGGTGAATAGTGCGGCACGAGAATATTGATAAATATTGCGGAATTAAAATTGCAGGAATAAAATAAGTTCAGTAATTGAAATAGTAAGGAAAGAACACACCGAATTTATCCTGGTTCACAACAACGTGTGGTTAGTCCAGTCCCCGAGAGACTCTCTCGAGATTCCACTAACTCCGTTAAGCTTACGGGTGCTTAACAAACCATTACACTTGCTCGTAGATGTACACTCTACAAGACTTCAACTTGCTCGAGGATACCACACCTCAAGACTTCACCTTGCTCGTGGATACCGCACCACAAGACTTCACACACTAAGATTGAGGGTACTTAGCAAACCCGACAATCAATGAGAAGATATGGTCTTCTCAAACACCTTTCTCTTTTACAACAATAACTCTCTCAAAAGAGTAGATAAAGAGATACAATATTAGCGAGCAACTCAAAGTTGTCTCTCAAATGGCTCAACAAAAGCTTTATAATGATGCACAAATGATATCAATATGTATATGAACAATGAGAGGTGTTGTGTGTTTCAATTCAGCTCAAAAGACCTCTATTGTAGGTGGTAGAAGTTGTATGTCCTTTGCTTAATTGGCAATCAATTATGCTGATTTTATGCCAAGATAATCGATTATCAGATTTGGATAATCGATTATCAGCTAACCGCTACAAAATCGGAAGCTGATTTTATGCAGGATAATCGATTATTGTGATATGCATAATCGATAATTCTGTTACAGCGTTCAAAAACTTGGCAACAGATACAAGATAATCGATTATGCACTTCTGATAATCGATTGTTTTGCTGTTTTGTAAATTCCGGTTTACACAGTCTTAACATAATCGATTATCAAAATAAACATAATCGATTATTTCTGTCCAGCTTTGAAAGACATGTTTAAAATTCATTTTGGCTGAAAAGAAAATGTTTGAAATCATTTTGTTTGAAGTATTTGAAATATGATTTGATAAAATGATTTTATGCATATTTATGATGACCTATGTTGAGCCAAAAGACGAGATAACTTTAAGCGTTGCTCTTACATTTGTTCTACCTAACGACCTACGCCTTGGGTCTTCGGTCTTGAACTTGTGAGCTCGTCTTTGGCTTGTCTATGCAATTCCGTCATCAAAATGCTTCTCGGCATTCAATCTTGATTGTTTGTCATATAATAACATTGTTTGACACTTGACTTCATTGTTTGTCATTCATCGACTTCGTTGTTTGTCATTCATCAAAACCTATACCTGAAAATCATGCTAATACAACCAAAGCACACATATCATAGATAGAATGATTTTCTAAAAAATGCTCAACACAAGGATTGGAGCCCTACTAATTGGTAAGGGGAAAACGCTCAACTCAAGGATTGGAGCCCAAATGTTAGCTAAAGAAAAAACGCTAAACTCAGGGACTGGAGCCCTAATGTCGGCTAAAGGGAAAATTCTCAACTCATGGATTGGAGCCCTAATGTTGGCTAAGGAAAAAAAGCTCAACTGAGGGATTGGAGCCCTATTGTTGGCTAAAGACGAATCACGCTCAATATAAGGATTGGAGCCCTAATGTCGGGAAAACGCTCAACTCATGGATTGGAGCCCTAATGTTGGCTAAAGCGAAAAAAAGCTCAACTCAGGATTGGAGACCTAATGTTGGCTAAGGAAAAAAAGCTCAACTCAGGGATTTGAGCCCTAATGTTGGCTAAGAGCAAAACGCTCGACTTGGAGATTGGAGCCCAAATGGGGAATAACGCTCAACACAGGGTTGGAGCCCTAGTGTTGGCTAAGGGAAAACAGTGAACTTGGGGATTCGAGCCCAAATGTCGGCTAAGGAAGACTCTAACCTCAAGGATTGGAGCCATAATGTTGGCTAAGGAAAAAAAGCTCAACTCAGGGATTGGAGCCTTATTTTTGGCTAAAGAGAATCACGCTCAACTCAGGAATTGGAGCCCTAGTGTTGGCTAAGGAAAAATGCTCAACTTTGGAATCGGAGTCCTAATGTCGGATAAGGAAAATGCTCAACACAAGGATTGGAGCCCTACTAATAGGAAAGGGGAAAACGCTCAACTCAAGGATTGGAGCCCAAATGTTAGCTAAAGAAAAAAAGCTAAACTGGAGCCCTAATGTCGGCTAAAGGGAAAATGCTCAACTCATGGAATGGAGCCCTAATGTTGGCAAAAGGGATAACGCTCAACCCAGGATTGGAGCCCTAATGTCGGCTAACGAAAAAAAGCTCAAGTGAGGGATTGGAGCCCTATTGTTGGCTAAAGACGAATTACACTCAAGTCAAGGATTGGAGCCCTAATGTCGGGAGAACGCTCAACTCATAGATCGGAGCCTAATGTTGGCTAAAGCGAAAAAAAACTCAACTCAGGATTGGAGCCCTAATGTTGGCTAAGGAAAAAAAGCTCAACTCAGGGATTTGAGCCCTAATGTTGGCTAAGAGCAAAACGCTCGACTTGGAGATTGGAGCCCAAATGGGGAATAACGCTCAACGCAGGGTTGGAGCCCTAGTGTTGGCTAAGGGAAAACAGTGAACTTGGGGATTCGAGCCCAAATGTCGGCTAAGGAAGACTCTCAACTCAAGGATTGGAGCCATAATGTTGGCTAAGGAAAAAAAGCTCAACTCAGGGATTGGAGCCTTATTTTTGGCTAAAGAGAATCACGCTCAACTCAGGAATTGGAGCCCTAGTGTTGGCTAAGGAAAAATGCTCAACTTTGGAATCGGAGTCCTAATGTCGGATAAGGAAAATGCTCAACACAAGGATTGGAGCCCTACTAATAGGTAAGGGGAAAACGCTCAACTCAAGGATTGGAGCCCAAATGTTAGCTAAAGAAAAAAATCTAAACTGGAGCCCTAATGTCGGCTAAAGGGAAAATGCTCAACTCATGGAATGGAGCCCTAATGTTGGCAAAAGGGATAACGCTCAACCCAGGATTGGAGCCCTAATGTCGGCTAACGAAAAAAAGCTCAAGTGAGGGATTGGAGCCCTATTGTTGGCTAAAGACGAATCACACTCAAGTCAAGGATTGGAGCCCTAATGTCGGGAGAACGCTCAACTCATAGATCGGAGCCTAATGTTGGCTAAAGCGAAAAAAACTCAACTCAGGATTGGAGCCCTAATGTTGGCTAAGGAAAAAAAGCTCAACTCAGGGATTTGAGCCCTAATGTTGGCTAAAGACAAAACGCTCGACTTAGAGATTGGAGCCCAAATGGGGAATGACGCTCAACGCAGGGGTTGGAGCCCTAGTGTTGGCTAAGGGAAAACAGTGAACTTGGGGATTCGAGCCCAAATGTCGGCTAAGGAAGACTCTCAACTCAAGGATTGGAGCCATAATGTTGGCTAAGGAAAAAAAGCTCAACTCAGGGATTGGAGCCTTATTTTTGGCTAAAGAGAATCACGCTCAACTCAGGAATTGGAGCCCTAGTGTTGGCTAAGGAAAAATGCTCAACTTTGGAATCGGAGTCCTAATGTCGGATAAGGAAAATGCTCAACACAAGGATTGGAGCCCTACTACTAGGTAAGGGGAAAACGCTCAACTCAAGGATTGGAGCCCAAATGTTAGCTAAAGAAAAAAAGCTAAACTGGAGCCCTAATGTCGGCTAAAAGGAAAATGCTCAACTCATGGAATGGAGCCCTAATGTTGGCAAAAGGGATAACGCTCAACCCAGGATTGGAGCCCTAATGTCGGCTAACGAAAAAAAGCTCAAGTGAGGGATTGGAGCCCTATTGTTGGCTAAAGACGAATCACACTCAAGTCAAGGATTGGAGCCCTAATGTCGGGAAAACGCTCAACTCATGGATCGGAGCCTAATGTTGGCTAAAGCAAAAAAAAACTCAACTCAGGATTGGAGCCCTAATGTTGGCTAAGGAAAAAAAGCTCAACTCAGGGATTTGAGCCCTAATGTTGGCTAAGGACAAAACGCTGACTTAGAGATTGGAGCCCAAATGGGGAATGACGCTCAACGCAGGGATTGGAGCCCTGGCAATGGCTTAGGAAAGTGCTCAAGTTTGGAATTGTGGTCCTAATGTCGGATAAGGAAAATTCTCAACACAAGGATTAAAACCCTAATATTTGGTAAAGGAAAAACGCTCAACTCAGTGATTGGATGCCTAATGTAAGCTAATGAAAAAACGCTCAACTCAAGGATTGGAGCCCCAATGTCAGCTAAAGAGAAAATGCTGAACTCATGGATTGGAGCCCTAATGTTGGCTAAAGGGTTCGCTCAACCCAGGATTGGAGCCCTAATGTTGGCTAAGGAAAAAAAGCTCAACACAGGAATTGGAGCCCTATTGTTGGCAAAAGACGATTCACGCTCAACTCAGGGATTGGAGCCCTAGTGTTGGCTAAGAAAAACGCTCAACTTAGGGATTAGAGTCCAAATGTCGGCTAAGGAAAATGCTCAACTCAGGTATTGGAGCCCTAATAATTGCTAAGGGGAAAACGCTCAACTCAGGGATTGGAGCCCTAATGTTAGCTATAGAAAAAACGCTAAACTCGGGGTTTGGATCCCTAATGTTGGCTAAGGAAAGAAGCTCAACTCAAGGATTGGAGCTCTAATGTTGGCAAAGGAAAAATGCTCAACTCAGGGAGGGATTAGAGCCCTAATGTTGGATAAACAGAAAAATGCCTAATTCAGGTATAGGACCCCAAATGTTGGTTAAAGTAGAAAATGCTCAACTCAGGGATTGGAGTCCTAGGTTTGACTAAAGGCAAAAACGCTCAACTTAGGGATTGGAGCCCAAATGTTGGCTAAGGAATAAAAGCTCAACTCAGGAACTGGAGCCCTATTGTTGGCTAAAGAGGAATCACGCTCAACTCAAGTATTGGAGCCCTAGAGTTGGCTTAGGAAAAATGATCTACTTTGGAATTAGAGTCGTAATGTCGGCTAAGGAGAATGCTCAACTCAAGGATTGTAGCCCAAATATTTGGTATGGGGAAAACGCTCAACTCACGGATTGGATTCCTAATGTTAGCCAATGAAAAAACGCTCAACTCAGGGATTGGAGCCCTAATGTCGGCTAAAGGGAAAACGCTCAACTCAAGGATTGGAGCCCTAATGTTGGCTAACGAAAAAACGCTCAACTTAGAGATTGGAGCCCAAATGCTGGCTAAAGGGGAATAACGCTCAACGCAGGGATTGGAGCCCTAGTGTTGGGTAAGGGAAAACAGTGAACTTGGAGATTCGAGCCCAAATGTCGGCTAAGGAAGACGCTCAACTCAGGGATTGGAACCCTAATGTTGGCTAAGGGGAAAACGCTCAACTCAGGGATTGGAGCCTTTATGTCTGTGGAGCCCTAACGTCGGATAAATGGAAAACGCTCAACTCATGGATTGGAGCCCTAATGTTGGCTAATGGGAGAAACACTCAACTCGGGATTGGAGCCCTAATGTTGGCTAAGGAAAAAAAGCTCAGCCCCGGGATTGGAGCCTTAATGTTGGCTAAGGAAAAAAAGCTCAGCTCCGGGATTGTTAGCCTATTATTGGCTAAAGACGAATCAAGCTCAACTCAGGGATTGGAGCCCTAGTGTTGGCTAAGAAAAATGCTCAACTTTGGAATTGGGTCCAAATATCGGTTAAGGAAAACGCTCAACTCAGAGATTATAGCCCTAATGTTGGCTAAATGGAAAATTCTCAACCCATGGATTGGAGCCCTAATGTTGGCTAAAGAAAAATGCTCAACTCAGGGATTGGAGCCCTAATGTCGGCTAAAGGGAAAACGCTCAACTCAAGGATTGGAGCACTAATGTTGGCTAAGGAAAAAATGCTCGACTTAGATATTGGAGCCCAAATGCTGGCTAAAGGGGAATAACGCTCAACCAGGAATTGGAGACCTTATATTGCCTAAAGGGGAATCACGCTCAACTTACGGATCGAAGCCCTAATGTTGGCTAAAAGGAAAACACTCTGCTCAAGGATTGGAGCGCAAATGTCGGCTAAAGGGAAAACGCTCAACTTAGGGATTGGAGCCCTAATGTTGGCTAAAGGTAAAACTCTCAAATCATGGATTGGAGCCCCAATGTTGGCTAAAGCGAAAAACACTCAAATTAGGATTGGAGCCGGAATGTTAGCTTAGGACAAAAAGCTGAACTCAGCGATTTAAGCCCTATTGATGGCTAAGAAAAAAACGCTCGACTTTGAGATTGGAGCCCAAATGCTGGCTAAAGGGGAATAACTCTCAACGCAGGGATTGGAGCCCTAATGTTGGCTATGGGAAAACAATCAACTTGGGGATTCGTACCCAAAAAACGCTCAACTCAAGGATTAGAGCCTTAATGCTGGATTAGGGGAAAACACTTAACTCGGGATTAAAACCCTAATGTTAGCTTAAAAAAAAGGAAAACGCTCAACTTTGAAATTTGAGCCCTAATTTCGGTGGAGCCTTAACGTCGGATAAAGGGTAAACGCTCAACTCATGGATTGGTGCCCAAATATTGGCTAAAGAGAGAAACGCTCAACTCAGGATTGTAGCCCTAATGTTGGCTAAGGAAAAAAAGCTCAACTCAGGGATTGGAGCCTTATTGTTGGTTAAAGAGAATCACGCTCAATTCAGGGATTGGAGCCCTAGTATTGGCTAAGGTAAAAAACTCAACTTTGTAACTAGAGTCCACATGTCAGATATGGAAAATGCTCAACACAAGGATTGGAGCCCTACTAATTGGTAAAGGGATAACACTCAACTCAAGGATTGGAGCCCAAATGTTAGCTAAAGAAAAAACGCTAAACTCAGGGATTGGAGCCCTAATGTCGGCTAAAGGGAAAATGCTCAACTCATGGATTGGAGCCCTAATGTTGGCAAAAGGGAGAAACGCTCAACCCAGGATTGGAGCCCTAATGTTGGCTAAGGAAAAAAGCTCAACTGAGGGATTAGAGCCCTATTTTTGGCTAAAGACGAATCATGCTCAACTCATGGATTGGAGCCCTAGTGTTGGCTAAGGAAAAACGTTCAACTTAGGGATGGGAGTCCTAATGTCGGTTAAGGAAAACGCTCAACTCAGGGATTGTAGCCCAAATAAATGTTGTAAGGGGAAAACTCTCAACACAGAGATTGGAACCCTAATGTTAGCTAAAGAAAAAATGCTAAACTCGGGGTTTGGAGCCCAAATGTTGGCTGAGGACAAACGCTCAACTCAGGGATTGGAGGCCTAATGTTGGCTAAGGAAAAATGCTCAACTCAAGGATTGGAGCCCTAATGTTGGATAAACGGAAAAAATGCTCAACTAAGGTATTGGAGCCCAATGTTGGTTAAAGTGGAAAATGCTCAACTCAGGGATTGGAGCCCTAGGTTTTGCTAAAGGGAAAACGCTCTACTTAGGGATTGGAGCCCTAATATTGGCTAAAGGGGAATCACGCACAACTCACGGATGGGAGCTCTAATGTTTGCTAAAAGAAAACCACTCAGTTCAAGGTTTGGAGCCCTATGTCGGCTAATCGGAAAACGCTCAACTCAGGGATTCGAGCCCTAATGTCGGCTAAAAGGGAAAACTCTCAACTCATGGATTGGAGCCCTACTGTTGGCAAAAGCGAAAAAAGCTCAACTCACGGATTTGAGCCCTAATGTTGGCTAAGGAAAAAATAATCGACATAGAGATTGGAGCCCAAATGCTGGCTAAAGGGGAATAACGCTCAATGCATGGATTAGAGGCGTAGTGTTAGCTAAGGGAAAACAATGAGCTTGGGGATTCGACCCCAAATGTTGGGTAGGGAAGACGCTCAACAATTAGCTAAGGGGAAAATGCTCGACTCAATGATTGGATCCCATATGTTAGCCAAAAAAAAGGAAAAGAGCTCAACTCAGGCATTGGAGCCCTAACGTCGGATAAAGGGAAAACGCTCAACTCATGGATTCGAGCTCTAATGGTGGCTAATGGGAGAAGTGTCAACTCGGGATTGGAGCCCTATTGTTGGCAAAAGACGAATCACGCTCAACTCAGGGATTGGAGCCCTAGCGTTGGCTTAGGAAAAAAGCTCAAGTTTGGAATTGTAGTCCTAATGTCGGATAAGGAAAATGCTCAACTCAAGGATTGTAGACCTAATATTTGGTATGGGGAAAACGCTCAACTCAAGGATTGGATCCCTAATGTTAGCTAATGAAAAAACGCTCAACTAAGGGATTGGAGCCCAAATGTCGGCTAAAGGGAAAATGCTCAACTCAAGGATTAGAGCCCTAATGTTGGCTAAGGAAAAAACGCTCGACTTAGATTGGAGCCAAATGCTGGCTAAAGGAATAATGCTCAACGCAGGGATTGGAGCCCTAGTGTTGGGTAAGGGAAAACAGTGAACTTGGGGATTCGAGCCCAAATGTCGGTTAAGGAAGACGCTCAACTCAGGAATTGGAGCCCTAATGTTTGCTAAAGGGAAAACGCTCAACTAAGGGATTGGAGCCCTAATGTTAGCTAAAAAGAGGAAAATGCTTAACTCAGGGATTGGAGCCTTTATGTCGATGGAGCCCTAACGTCGGATAAAGGGAAAACGCTCAACTCATGGATTGGAGACCTAATGTTGGCTAATGGGAGAAACACTCAACCCAGGATAGGAGCCCTAATGTTGGCTAAGGAAAAAAGCTCAACTCAGGAATTAGAGCACAATTTTTGGCTAAAGACGAATCACGCTCAACTCAGGGATTAGAGCCCTAGTGTCGGCTAAGGGAAAACGTTTAACTTAGGGAATGGAGTCCAACGTCGGCTAAGGAAAACTCTTAACTCAGGTATTGGAGCCCTAATAAATGTTAAGGGGATAACACTCAACTCAGGGATTGGAGCCCTAATGTAAGCTAAAGCAAAAACACTAGACTTGGGGTTTGGAGCCCTAATGTTGGCTAAGGAAAAGCGCTCAACTCAGAGATTGGAGCCCTAATGGTTGCTAAGGAAAAATGCTCAGCTCATGGATTGGAGCCCTAATGTTGGCTGAAGCGAAAAAAGCTCAACTCAGGTTTGGAGCCTAATGTTGGCTAAGGAAAAAAAGCATAACTCAGCGAATTGAGCCCTAATGATTGCTAAGGAAAAAATGCTCGACTTAGAGATTGGAGCCTAAATGCAGGCTAATGGGGAATAACGCTCAACGCAGGGATTGGAGCCCTAGTGTTGGCTATGGGAAAAACGTAACCTTGGGGATTCGAGCCCCAATGTCGTCTAAGGAAAACGCTCAACTCATGGATTGGAGCGCTAATGTTGGCTAATGGGAAAACGCTCAACTCGGGGATTGGAGCCCTAATGTTGGATAAGGAATAAAAGCTCAACTCAGGAATTGGAGCCCTATCGTTGGCTAATAACGAATCACGCTCAACTCAAGGATTGGAGCCCTGGTGTTGGCTGATAAATGATCTACTTTGGAATTGGAATCGTAATGTCGGCTAAGGAAAATTCTCAACTCAAGGATTGTAGCCCTAATATTTGGTATGGGGAAAACGCTCAACTGAGGGATTGGATCCCTAATGTTAGCTAAAGAAAAAATGCTCAACTCAGGGATTGGAGCCCTAATGTGGGCTAAAGGGAAAACGCTCAACTCAAGGATTGGAGCCCAAATGCTGGCTTACGAAAAAACGCTCGACTTAGAGATTGGAGCCCAAATGCTAGCTAAATTGGAATAACGCTCAATGCAGGAATTGGAGCCCTAGTGTTAGGTAAGGGAAAACAGTGAACTTGGGGATTCGAGCCCAAATGTCGGCTAAGGAAGACGCTCAACTCAAGGATTGGAGCCCTAATGTTAGCTGAAAAAAGGAAAACGCTCAACTCAGGGATTGGAGCCCTAATGTCGGTGGAGCCGTAACGTTGGAAAAATGGAAAACACTCAACTCATGGAATTGACCCTTAATATTGGCTAAAGGGTGAAACGCTCAACTCGGGATTGGAGCCCTAATGCTGGCTAAGAAATCACGCTCAACTTAGGGATTGGAGCCCTATTGTTGGCTTAAGAGTAATCACGCTCAACTCAGGGATTGGAGCCCCAGTTTTGGCTTAGGAAAAATGCTAAACTTTGGAATCGGAGTCCAAATGCCGGCTAAGCAAAATGCTCAACTCAGGGATTGGATCCCTAATGTTAGTTAAAAGAAAAAACGCTGAACTCAGGGATTGGAGCCCTAACGTCGGCTATAGGGAAAATGCTAATCTCATGAATTGGAGCCTTATTGTTGGCTAAAGGGAGAAACGCTCAACCCAGGATAGGAGCCCTATTGTTGGCTAAGGAAAAAAAGCTCAACTCAGGGAATGGAGCACAATTTTTGGCAAAAGACAAATCATGCTCAACCTAGGGATTGGAGCCCTAGTGTCGGCTAAGGAAAAACGCTCAACTTTGGGATTGGAATCCCAACGTCGGCTAAGGAAAACGCTTAACTCAGGATTGGAGCCCTAATATTGGCTAAGGAAAAAAAGCTTAACTCAGCGACTTGAGCCCTAATGATTGTTAAGGAAAAAATGCTCGACTTAGAGATTGGAGCCCAAATGTTGGCTAAAGGGGAATAACGCTCAACGCAGGGATTGGAGCCCTAGTGTTGGCTAAGGGAAAACAATAACCTTGGGGATTCGAGCCCCAATGTCGGCTACGGAAAATGCTCATGTATTGGAGCGCTAATGTTGGCTAAGGGGAAAACTTTCAACTCGGGGATTGGAGCCCTAATGTTAGCGAAGGGAGAAGCGCTCAACTCAGGATTGGAGCCCTAATGTTGGCTAAGGAATAAAATCGCAACACAGGAATTGGAGCCTTATTGTTGGCTAAAGACGAATCACGCTTAACACAAGGATTGGAGCACTACTGTTGGCTTAGGAAAAATTATCTACTTTGGAATTGGAGTCGTAATGTCGGCTAAGGAAAATGCTCAACTCAAGGATTGTAGACCTAATATTTGGTATGGGGAAAACGCTCAACTCAGGGATTGGATCCCTAATGTTAGCTAATGAAAAAACGCTCAACTCAGGGATTGGAGCCCTAATGTCGGCTAAAGGGAAAATGCTCAACTCAAGGATTAGAGCCCTAATGTTGGCTAAGGAAAAAACGCTCGACTTAGAGATTGGAGCCAAATGCTGGCTAAAGGAATAATGCTCAACGCGGGGATTGGAGCCCTAGTGTTGGGTAAGGGAAAACAGTGAACTTGGGGATTCGAGCCCAAATGTCGGTTAAGGAAGACGCTCAACTCAGGGATTCGAGCCCTAATGTTTGCTAAGGGGAAAACGCTCAACTTAGGGATTGGAGCTCTAATGTTAGCTAAAAAGAGGAAAATGCTCAACTCAGGGATTGGAGCCTTTATGTCGATGGAGCCCTAACGTCGGATAAAGGGAAAACCCTCAACTCATGGATTGGAGCCCTAATGTTGGCTAAAGGGAGAAACACTCAACCCAGGATAGGAGCCCTAATGTTGGCTAAGGAAAAAAAGCTCAACTCAGGAATTGGAGCACAATTTTTGGCAATAGACGAATCACGCTCAACTCAAGGATTAGAGCCTATTTTCGGCTAAGGGAAAACGCTCAACTTAGGGATTGGAGTCCAACTTCGGCTAAGGAAAACTCTTAACTCAGGTATTGGAGCCCTAATAATTGTTAAGTGGAAAAAGCTCAACTCAGGGATTGGAGCCCTAATGTAAGCTAAAGAAAAAAAGCTAAACTGGAGCCCTAATGTCGGCTAAAGGGAAAATGCTCAACTCATGGAATGGAGCCCTAATGTTGGCTGAAGCGAAAAAAGCTCAACTCAGGATTGGAGCCTAATGTTGGCTAAGGAAAAAAAGCTTAATTCAGTGAATTGAGCCCTAATGATTGCTAAGGAAAAAATGCTCGACTTAGAGATTGGAGCCCAAATGCAGGCTAATGGGAAATAACGCTCAACGCAGGGATTGGAGCCCTAGTGTTGGCTATGGGAAAAACCTAACATTGGGGATTCGAGCCCCAATGTCGGCTAAGGAAAACGTTCAACTCATGGATTGGAGCGTTAACGTTGGCTAAGGGGAAAACGTTCAACTCGGGGATTGGAGCCCTAATGATGGATAAGGAATAAAAGCTCAACTCATGAATTGGAACCCTATCGTTGGCTAAAAACGAATCACGCTCAACTCAAGGATTGGAGCCCTAGTGTTGGCTGAAAAATGATCTACTTTGGAATTGGAGTCGTAATGTCGGCTAAGGAAAATTCTCAACTCAAGGATTGTAGCCCTAATATTTGGTATGGGGAAAACGCTCAACTGAGGGATTGGATCCCTAATTTTAGCTAAAGAAAAAATGCTCAACTCAGGGATTGGAGCCCTAATGTCGGCTAAAGGGAAAACGCTCAACTCAAGGATTGGAGCCCTAATGTTGGCTAAGGAAAAAACGCTCGACTTAGAGATTGGAGCCCAAATGCTGGCTAAAGGGGAATAACGTGAAACGCAGGAATTGGAGCCCTAGTGTTAGGTAAGGGAAAACAGTGAACTTGGGGATTCGAGCCCAAATGTCAGCTAAGGAAGACGCTCAACTCAAGGATTGGAGCCCTAATGTTAGCTGAAAAAAGGAAAACGCTCAACTCAGGGATTGGAGCCCTAATGTTAGTTAAAAAGAGGAAAATGCTCAACTCAGGGATTGGAGTCTTTATGTCGGTGGAGCCCTAACGTCAGATGAAGGGTAAACGCTCAACTCATGGATTGGAGCCCTAATGTTGGCTAAAGGGAGAAACACTCAACTTGGGATTGGAGCCCTAATGTTGGCTAAGGAAAAAAAGCTCAGCTCCGGGATTGGAGCCTATTATTGGCTAAAGACAAATCACGCTCAACTCAGGGATTGGAGCCCTAGTGTTGGCTAAGGAAAAATGCTCAACTTTGGAATTGGAGTCCTAATATCGGTTAAGGAAAACGATCAACTCAGGGATTGGAGCCCTAATGTCGGCTAAAGGGAAAATGCTCAACCCATGGATTGGAGCCCTAATGTTGGCTAAAGAAAAATGCTCAACTCAAGGATTGGAGCCCAAATGTTGGATAAACAGAAAAATGCTCAACTCAGGTAAAGGAGCCCAAATGTTGGTTAAAGTGGAAAATGCTCAAGTCGGGGATTGGAGCCTAGGTTTGGTTAAAGGGAAAAATACACATCTTAGGGATTGGAGCCCTAATATTGCCGAAAGGGGAATCACGCTCAACTTACGGATCGAAGCCCTAATGTTGGCTAAAAGGAAAACACTCAGCTCAAGGAGTGAAGCGCAAATGTCGGCTAATGGGAAAACGCTCAACATAGGGATTGGAGCCCTAATGTCGGCTAAAGGTAAAACTCTCAACTCATGGATTGGAGCCCTAATGTTGGCTAATGCGAAAAAAGCTCTAATCAGGATTGGAGCCCTAATGTTAGTTAAGGAAAAAAAGCTCAACTCAGCGATTCGAGCCCTAATGTTGGATTAGGGGAAAACGCCCAACTCGGGATTGGAACCCTAATGTTAGCTTAAAAAAAGGAAAACGCTCAACTTAAAAATTTGAGCCCTAATGTCGGTGGAGCCTTAACGTCGGATTAAGGGTAAACGCTCAACTCATGGATTGGTCCCCAAATATTGGCTAAAGAGAGACACGCTCAACTCAGGATTTGAGCCCTAATGTTGGCTAAGGAAAAAAAGCTTAACTCAGGGATTGGAGCCTTATTGTTGGCTAGGAAAAAAAAGCTCAACTTAGGGATTGGTGCCTTATAGTTGGCTAAGGAAAAAAAGCTCAACTCAGGGATTGGAGCCCTAGTGTTGGCTAAGGAAAAATGCTCAACTTTGGAATTGGAGTCCTAATGTCGGATAAGGAATATTCTTAACACAAGGATTGGAGCCCTACTAATTGGAAAGGGGAAAACGCTCAACTCAATGATTGGAGCCCAAATGTTTGCTAATGAAAAAACGCTAAACTCAGGGATTGGAGCCCTAATGTCGACTAAAGGGAAAATTCAACTCATGGAATGGAGCCCTAATGTTGGCAAAAGGGAGAAACGATCAACCCAGGATTGGAGCCCTAATGTTGGCTAAGGATAGAAAGCTCAACTGAGGGATTAGAGCCCTATTGTTAGCTAAAGACGAATCACGGTCAACTCATGGATTGGAGCCCTAGTGTTGGCTAAGGAAAAATGTTCAACTTAGGGATTGGAGTCGTAATTTCGGCTATGGAAGAAACTCAACTCAGGGATTGGAGCCCTAATAGATGCTGTAAGGGGAAAACTCTCAACAGAGGGATTGGAACCCTAATGTTAGCTAAAGAAAAAATGCTAAACTCGGGGTTTGGATCCCAAATGTTGGCTGAGGAAAAACGCTCAACTCAGAGATTGGAGGCCTTATGTTGGCTAAGGAAAAATGCTCAACTCAAGGATTGGAGCCCTAATGTTGGATAAACAGAAAAAGGCTCAACTCAGGTATTGGAGCCCAAATGTTGGTTAAAGTGGAAAATGCTCAACTTAGGGATTTGAGCCCTTGGTTTTGCTAGTAGGTAAACGCTCTACTTAGGGATTGGATCCCTAATATTGGCTAAAGGGAACCACACTCAACTCACGGATGGGAGCTCTAATGTTGGCTAAAAGAAAAACACTCAGTTCAAGGATTGGAGCCTTAAGTCGGCTAATGGGAAAACGCTCAACTCAGGGATTGGAGCCCTAATGTCGGCTAAAGGGAAGACTCTCAACTCATGGATTGGACCCGACTGTTGGCAAAAGCGAAAAAAGCTCAAATCACGGATTTGAGCCCTAATGTTGGCTAAGGAAAAAAAGATCGTCATAGAGATTGGAGCCCAAATGCTGGCTAAAGGGGAATAACGCTCAATGCATAGATTAGAGCCGTAGTGTTAGCTAAGGGAAAACAATGAGCTTGGGGATTGGAGCCCAAATGCTGGCTAAAGGGGTAACGCTCAACGAGTAGATTAGAGCCGTAGTGTTAGCTAAGGGGAAAATGCTCAACTTAGGGATTGGATCCCAAATGTTAGCTAAAATAAAAGGAAAAGAGCTCAACTCAGGGATTGGAGCCCTAACGTCGAATAAACGGAAAATGCTCCACTCATGGATAGGAGCCCTAATAATGGTGGCTAAAGGGAGAAGTGTCAACTCGGGATTAGAGCCCTATTGTTGGCAAAAGATGAATCACGCTCAACTTAGGGATAGGATCCCTAGCGGTTGCTTAGGAATAAACCTCAAGTTTGGAATTGGAGTCCTAATGTCGGCTAAGGAAAATGCTCAACTCAAGGATTAAAACCATAATATTGGATAAAGGGAAAACGCTCAACTCAGGGATTGGATGCCTAATGTAAGCTAATGAAAAAACGCTCAACTCAAGGATTGGAGCCCCAATGTCGGCTAAATAGAAAACGCTGAGCTCATGGATTGGAGAACTAATGTTGGCTAAAGGGAGAAACGCTCAACCCAGGATTGGAGCCCTGATGTTGGCTAAGGAAAAAATACTCAACTCAGGAATTGGAGCCCTATTGTTGGCAAAAGACGAATCACGCTTAACTCAGGATTGGAGCCCTAGTGTTGGCTAAGAAAAACACTCAACTTAGGGATTGGAGTCCAAATGTCGGCTAAGGAAAATGCTCAACTCAGGTATTGGAGCCCTAGTAATTGCTAAGGGGAAAACGCTCAACTCAGGGATTGGAGCCCTAATGTTAGCTATAGAAAAACGCTAAACTCGGGGCTTAGAGCCCTAATATTGGTTAAGGAAAAACGCTCAACTCAAGGATTGGAGCCCTAATGTAGGCAAAGGAAAAATGCTCAACTCAGGGATTAGAGCCCTAATGTTGGATAAACAGAAAAATGCTTAATTCAGGTATAGGACCCCAAATGTTGGTTAAAGTGGAAAATGCTCAACTCAGGGATTGGAGCACTAGGTTTGACTAAAGGCAAAAACGCTCAACTTAGGGATTGGAGCCCTAATGTTAGCTTAGGAAAAAAAGCTCAACTTAGCGATTTGAGCCCTTATGATGGCTAGGAAAAAAATGCTCAACTTAGAGATTGGAGCCCAAATGCTGGCTAAAAGGGGAATAACGCTCAACGCAACATTGGAGCCCTAGTGTTGGCTAAGGGAAAACAATCAACTTGGGGATTCGAGCCCCAATGTCGGCTAAGGAAAATGCTCAACTCATGGATTGGAGCCCTAATGTTGGCTAAGGGGAAAATGCTCAACTCGGGGATTGGAGCCCTAATGTTAGCTAAAGGGAGAAACGCTCAACTCGGGATTGGAGCCCTAATGTTGGCTAAGGAATAAAAGCTCTACTGAGGAATTGGAGCCTTATTGTTGGCTAGAGAAAAATCACGCTCAACTCAAAGATTGGAGCCCTAGTGTTGGCTTAGGAGAAATGATCTACTTTGGAATTGGAGTTGTAATGTCGGCTAAGGAAAATGCTCAACTCAAGGATTGTAGCCTTAATATTTCGTATGGGGAAAACGCTCAACTCAGGGATTGGATCCCTAATGCTAGCTAATGAAAAAACGCTTAACTCAGGGATTGGAGCCCTAATGTCGGTCAAAGGTAAAACGCTGAACTCATGGATAAGAGCCCTAATGTTGGCTAAAGCGAAAACGCTCAATTCAGGATTGGAGCCCTAATGTTAGCTTAGGAAAAAAAAGCTCAACTCAGCGATTTGAGCCCTAATGATGGCTAAGAAAAAAACGCTCGACTTTGAGATTGGAGCTCAAATGCTGGCTAAAGGGGAAAACTCTTAGTGTAGGGATTGGAGCCCTAATGTTGGCTAAGGGAAAACAATCAACTTGTGGATTCGTACCCAAAAAACACTCAACTCATGGATTAGAGCCCTGATGTCGGATTAGGGGAAAACGCTCAACTCGGGATTGGAGCCCTAATGTCAGCTAAAAAAAAAGGGAAACACTCAACTTAGAAATCTGAGCCCTAATGTCGGTGGAGCCTTAACGTCGGATAAAGGGTAAACGCTCAACTCATGGATTGGTACCTAAATATTGGCTAAAGAGAGAAACGCTCAACTCAGGATTGGAGCCCTCATGTTGGCAAAGGAAAAAAAGCTCAACTCAGGGATTGGAGCCTTATTGTTGGCTAAAGAGAATCACGCTCAACTCAGGGATTGGAGCCCTAGTGTTGGGTAAGGAAAAATGCTCAACTTTGGAATTGGAGTCCTAATGTCGGATAAGGAAAATGCTCAACACAAGGATTGGAGCCGAATTTTAGCTAAAGAAAAAATGCTAAACTCAGGGATTGGAGTCTTAATGTCGGCTAAAGGGAAAATGTTCAACTCATGGATTGGAGCCCTTAGTTGACAAAAGGGAGAAACGCTCAACCCAGGATTGGAGCCCTAATGTTGGCTACGGAAAAAAAGCTCAACTGAGGGATTAGAGCCCTATTGTTAGCTAAAGACGAATCACACTCAACTCATGGATTGGAGCCCTAGTGTTGGCTAAGGAAAAACGTTCAACTTAGGGATTGGAGTCCTAATTTCGGCTAAGGAAAACGCTCAACTCAGGGATTGGACCCCTAATAAATGCTGTAAGGGGAAAACTCTCAACACAGGGATTGGAACCCTAATGTTAGCTAAAGAAAAAAATGCTAAACTCGGGGTTTGGAGCCCAAATGTTGGCTGAGGAAAAACGCTCAACTCAGGGAATGGAGGCCTAATGTCGGCTAAAGGGAAAACTCTTAACTCATGGATTGGAGCCCTAATGTTGGCTGAAGCGAAAAAAGCTTAACTCAGTATTGGAGCCCTAATGTTGGCTAAGGGAAAAAAGCTTAACTCTGCGTTTTGAGCCCTAATGATTGCTAAGGAAAAAATGCTCGACTTAGAGATTGGAGCCCAAATGCTGGCTAAAGGGGAATAACGCTCAACGCAGGGATTGGAGCCCAAGTGTTGGAAAAGGGAAAAAATAACCTTGGGGATTCGAGCCCCAATGTCGGCTAAGGAAAACGCTCAACTCATGGATTGGAGCCCTAATGTTGGCTAAGGGAAAAACGCTCAACTCGGGGATTGGAGCCCTAATGTTAGCGAAAGGGAGAAACGCTCAACTCAGGATTGGAGCCCTAAAGTTGGCTAAGGAACAAAAGCTCAACTATGGAATTGGAGCCCTATTGCTGGCTAAAGACGAATCACGCTCAACTCAAGGTTTGGAGCTCTAGTGTTGGCAAAGGATAAATGATCTACTTTGGAATTGGAGTCGTAATGTCGGATAAGGATAATGCTCAACTCAAGGATTGTAGCCCTAATATTTGGTATGGGGAAAACGCTCAACTCAGGGATTGGATCCCAAATGTTAGCTAAAGAAAAAACGCTCAACTCAGGGATTGGAGCCCTAGTGTTGGCTAAAGGGAAAACGCTCAACTCAAGGATTGGAGCCCTAATGTTGGCTAAGGAAAAAATGCTCGACTTAGATATTGGAGCCCAAATGCTGGCTAAAGGGGAATAATGCTCAACGCAGGGATTGGAGCCCTAATGAAAGCAAAAGAAAAAGTGCTAAACTCGGGATTTGGAGCCCTAATGTTGGCTAAAAGGAAAAAACTCAGCTCAAGGATTGGAGCGCAAATGTCGGCTAAAGGGAAAATGCTCAACTCAGGGATTGGAGCCCTAATGTCGGCTAAAGGTAAAACTCTCAACTCATGGATTGGAGCCCTAATGTTGGCTAAAGCGAAAAACACTCAAATCAGGATTGGAGCCCTAATGTTAGCTTAGGAAAACAAGCTCAACTCAGCGATTTGAGCCCTAATGATGGCTAATAAAAAAACGCTCGACTTTGAGATTGGAGCCCGAATGCTGGTTAAAGGGGAATAACTCTCAACTCAGGGATTGGAGCCCTAATGTTGGCTAAGGGAAAACAATCAACTTGGGGATTCGTACCCAAAAAACGCTCAACTCATGGATTAGAGCCCTAATGTTGGATTAGGGGGAAAACGCTCAACCTGGGATTGGAACCCTAATGTCAGCTTAAAAAAAAGGAAAACACTCAACTTAGAAATTTGAGCCCAAATGTTGGTGGAGCCTTAACGTCGGATAAAGGGTAACGCTCAACTCATGGATTGGTGTCCAAATATTGGCTAATGAGAGAAACGCTCAACTCAGGATTGGAGCCCTAATGTTGGCTAAGGAAAAAAAGCTCAACTCAGGGATTGGATCCTTATTGTTAGCTTCACGCTCAACTCAGGGATTGGAGCCCTAGTGTTGGCTAAGGAAAAATGCTCAACTTTGGAATAGGAGTCCTAATGTCGGATAAGGAAAATGCTCATCCCTACTATTGGTAAGGGGAAAATGCTTAACTCAAGGATTGGAGTCCAAATTTTAGCTAAAGAAAAAACGCTAAACTCAGGGATTGTAGTCTTAATGTCGGCTAAAGGGAAAATGTTCAACTCATGGATTGGAGCCCTTAGTTGACAAAAGGGAGAAACGCTCAACCCAGGATTGGAGCCCTAATGTTGGCTATGGAAAAAAAGCTCAACTGAGGGATTAGAGCCCTATTGTTAGCTAAAGACGAATCACGCTCAACTCATGGATTGGAGCCCTAGTGTTGGCTAAGGAAAAACGTTCAACTTAGGGATTGGAGTCCTAATTTCGGCTAAGGAAAACGCTCAACTCAGGGATTGGACCCCTAATAAATGCTGTAAGGGGAAAACTCTCAACACAGGGATTGGAACCCTAATGTTAGCTAAAGAAAAAAATGCTAAACTCGGGGTTTGGAGCCCAAATGTTGGCTGAGGAAAAACGCTCAACTCAGGGAATGGAGGCTTAATGTCGGCTAAAGGGAAAACTCTTAACTCATGGATTGGAGCCCTAATGTTGGCTGAAGCGAAAAAAGCTCAACTCAGTATTGGAGCCCTAATGTTGGCTAAGGAAAAAAAGCTTAACTCTGCGTTTTGAGCCCTAATGATTGCTAAGGAAAAAATGCTCGACTTAGAGATTGGAGCCCAAATGCTGGCTAAAGGGGAATAACGCTCAACGCAGGGATTGGAGCCCAAGTGTTGGAAAAGGGAAAAAATAACCTTGGGGATTCGAGCCCCAATGTCGGCTAAGGAAAACGCTCAACTCATGGATTGGAGCCCTAATGTTGGCTAAGGGGAAAACGCTCAACTCGGGGATTGGAGCCCTAATGTTAGCGAAAGGGAGAAACGCTCAACTCAGGATTGGAGCCCTCAAGTTGGCTAAGGAACAAAAGCTCAACTATGGAATTGGAGCCCTATTGCTGGCTAAAGACGAATCACGCTCAACTCAAGGTTTGGAGCTCTAGTGTTGGCAAAGGAAAAATGATCTACTTTGGAATTGGAGTCGTAATGTCGGCTAAGGAAAATGCTCAACTCAAGGATTGTAGCCCTAATATTTGGTATGGGGAAAACGCTCAACTCAGGGATTGGATCCCAAATGTTAGCTAAAGAAAAAACGCTCAACTCAGGGATTGGAGCCCTAGCGTTGGCTTAAGGGAAAACGCTCAACTCAAGGATTGGAGCCCTAATGTTGGCTAAGGAAAAAATGCTCGACTTAGATATTGGAGCCCAAATGCTGGCTAAAGGGGAATAACGCTCAACGCAGGGATTGGAGCCCTAATGAAAGCTAAAGAAAAAGTGCTAAACTCGGGGTTTGGAGCCCTAATGTTGGCTAAAAGGAAAAAACTCAGCTCAAGGATTGGAGCGCAAATGTCGGCTAAAGGGAAAATGCTCAACTTAGGGATTGGAGTCCTAATGTTGGCTAAAGGTAAAACTCTCAACTCATGGATTGGAGCCCTAATGTTGGCTAAAGTGAAAAACGCTCAACTTAGGATTGGAGCCCTAATGTTATCTTAGGAAAAAAAGCTCAACTTACTGATTTGAGCCCCAATGATGGCTGAGAAAAAAATGCTCGACTTAGAGATTGGAGCACAAATGCTGGCTAAAGGGGAATAACTCTCAACGCAGGGATTGGAGCCCTAATGTTGAGTTTTTTTTTCTTAGCCAACTAAGGGAAACCAATCAACTTGGGGATTCATACCCAAATGTCGGCTAAGGAAAACGCACAACTCGTGGATTAGAGCCGTAATGTTGGATAAGGGGAAAACGCTCAACTCGGGATTGGAACCCTAATGTTAGCTAAAAAGAAAAAGGAAAACGCTCAACTTAGAAATTGGAGCCCTAATGTCGGTGGAGCCTTAACGTCGGATAAAGGGTAAACGCTCAACTCATGGATTGGTGCCCAAATATTGGCTAAAGAGAGAAACGCTCAACTCAGGATTGGAGCCCTAATGTTGGCTAAGGAAAAAAAGCTCAACTCAGGGATTGGATCCTTATTGTTAGCTTCACGCTCAACTCAGGGATTGGAGCCCTAGTGTTGGCTAAGGAAAAATGCTCAACTTTGGAATAGGAGTCCTAATGTCGGATAAGGAAAATGCTCATCCCTACTATTGGTAAGGGGAAAATGCTTAACTCAAGGATTGGAGTCCAAATTTTAGCTAAAGAAAAAACGCTAAACTCAGGGATTGTAGTCTTAATGTCGGCTAAAGGGAAAATGTTCAACTCATGGATTGGAGCCTTTAGTTGACAAAAGGGAGAAACGCTCAACCCAGGATTGGAGCCCTAATGTTGGCTACGGAAAAAAAGCTCAACTGAGGGATTAGAGCCCTATTGTTAGCTAAAGACGAATCACGCTCAACTCATGGATTGGAGCCCTAGTGTTGGCTTAGGATATGCTTAACTTTGGAATCGGAGTCCAAATGTCGGCTAAGGAAAATGCTCAACTCACGGATTGGACCCCTAATAAATGCTGTAAGGGGAAAACTCTCAACACAGGGATTGGAACCCTAATGTTAGCTAAAGAAAAAAATGCTAAACTCGGGGTTTGGAGCCCAAATGTTGGCTGAGGAAAAACGCTCAACTCAGGGAATGGAGGCTTAATGTCGGCTAAAGGGAAAACTCTTAACTCATGGATTGGAGCCCTAATGTTGGCTGAAGCGAAAAAAGCTCAACTCAGTATTGGAGCCCTAATGTTGGCTAAGGAAAAAAAGCTTAACTCTGCGTTTTGAGCCCTAATGATTGCTAAGGAAAAAATGCTCGACTTAGAGATTGGAGCCCAAATGCTGGCTAAAGGGGAATAACGCTCAACGCAGGGATTGGAGCCCAAGTGTTGGAAAAGGGAAAAAATAACCTTGGGGATTCGAGCCCCAATGTCGGCTAAGGAAAACGCTCAACTCATGGATTGGAGCCCTAATGTTGGCTAAGGGGAAAACGCTCAACTCGGGGATTGGAGCCCTAATGTTAGCGAAAGGGAGAAACGCTCAACTCAGGATTGGAGCCCTAAAGTTGGCTAAGGAACAAAAGCTCAACTATGGAATTGGAGCCCTATTGCTGGCTAAAGACGAATCACGCTCAACTCAAGGTTTGGAGCTCTAGTGTTGGCAAAGGAAAAATGATCTACTTTGGAATTGGAGTCGTAATGTCGGCTAAGGAAAATGCTCAACTCAAGGATTGTAGCCCTAATATTTGGTATGGGGAAAACGCTCAACTCAGGGATTGGATCCCAAATGTTAGCTAAAGAAAAAACGCTCAACTCAGGGATTGGAGCCCTAGCGTTGGCTAAAGGGAAAACGCTCAACTCAAGGATTGGAGCCCTAATGTTGGCTAAGGAAAAAATGCTCGACTTAGATATTGGAGCCCAAATGCTGGCTAAAGGGGAATAACGCTCAACGCAGGGATTGGAGCCCTAATGAAAGCAAAAGAAAAAGTGCTAAACTCGGGATTTGGAGCCCTAATGTTGGCTAAAAGGAAAAAACTCAGCTCAAGGATTGGAGCGCAAATGTCGGCTAAAGGGAAAATGCTCAACTCAGGGATTGGAGCCCTAATGTCGGCTAAAGGTAAAACTCTCAACTCATGGATTGGAGCCCTAATGTTGGCTAAAGCGAAAAACGCTCAAATCAGGATTGGAGCCCTAATGTTAGCTTAGGAAAACAAGCTCAACTCAGCGATTTGAGCCCTAATGATGGCTAAGAAAAAAACGCTCGACTTTGAGATTGGAGCCCAAATGCTGGCTAAACGGGAATAACTCTCAACTCAGGGATTGGAGCCCTAATGTTGGCTAAGGGAAAACAATCAACTTGGGGATTCGTACCCAAAAAACGCTCAACTCATGGATTAGAGCCCTAATGTTGGATTAGGGGAAAACGCTCAACTCGGGATTGGAACCCTAATGTCAGCTTAAAAAAAAGGAAAACACTCAACTTAGAAATTTGAGCCCAAATGTTGGTGGAGCCTTAACGTCGGATAAAGGGTAACGCTCAACTCATGGATTGGTGTCCAAATATTGGCTAATGAGAGAAACGCTCAACTCAGGATTGGAGCCCTAATGTTGGCTAAGGAAAAAAAGCTCAACTCAGGGATTGGATCCTTATTGTTAGCTTCACGCTCAACTCAGGGATTGGAGCCCTAGTGTTGGCTAAGGAAAAATGCTCAACTTTGGAATAGGAGTCCTAATGTCGGATAAGGAAAATGCTCAACACAAGGATTCGAGCCCTACTATTGGTAAGGGGAAAATGCTTAACTCAAGGATTGGAGTCCAAATTTTAGCTAAAGAAAAAACGCTAAACTCAGGGATTGGGGTCTTAATGTCGGCTAAAGGGAAAATGTTCAACTCATGGATTGGAGCCCTTAGTTGACAAAAGGGAGAAACGCTCAACCCAGGATTGGAGCCCTAATGTTGGCTACGGAAAAAAAGCTCAACTGAGGGATTAGAGCCCTATTGTTGGCTAAAGACGAATCACGCTCAACTCATGGATTGGAGCCCTAGTGTTGGCTAAGGAAAAACGTTCAACTTAGGGATTGGAGTCCTAATGTCGGCTAAGGAAAACGCTCAACTCAGGGATTGGAGCCCTAATAAATGCTGTAAGGGGAAAACTCTCAACACAGGGATTGAAACCCTAATGTTAGCTAAAGAAAAAATGCTAAACTCGGGGTTTGGAGCCCAAATGTTGGCTGAGGAAAAACGCTCAAATCAGGGATTGGAGGCCTAATGTCGGCTAAAGGGAAAACTCTTAACTCCTGGATAGGAGCCCTAATGTTGGCTGAAGCGAAAAAAGCTCAACTCAGGTATTAGAGCCCAAATGTTGGCTAAGAAAAAAAAGCTTAACTCAGCGTTTTGAGCCCTAATGATTGCTAAGGAAAAAATGCTCGACTTAGAGATTGGAGCCCAAATGCTGGCTAAAGGGGAATAACGCTCAACTCAGGGATTGGAGCCCAAGTGTTGGCAAAGGGAAAACAATAGCCTTGGGGATTCGAGCCCCAATGTCGGCTAAGGAAAAAGCTCAACTCGTGGATTGGAGCCCTAATGTTAGCTAAGGGGAAAACGCTCAACTCGGGATTGGAGCCCTAATGTTAGCGAATGGGAGAAACGCTCAACTCAGGATTGGAGCGCTAATGTTGGCTAAGGAACAAAAGCTCAACTATGGAATTGGAGCCCTATTGTTGGCTAAAGACGAATCACGCTCAACTCAAGGTTTGGAGCCCTAGTGTTGGCAAAGGAAAAATGATCTACTTTGGAATTGGAGTCGTAATGTCGGCTAAGGAAAATGCTCAACTCAAGGATTGTAGCCCTAATATTTGGTATGGGGAAAACGCTCAACTCAGGGATTGGATTCCAAATGTTAGCTAAAGAAAAATAGCTCAACTCAGGGATTGGAGCCCTAGTGTCGGCTAATGGGAAAACGCTCAACTCAAGGATTGGAGCCCTAATGTTGGCTAAGGAAAAAATGCTCGACTTAGATATTGGAGCCCAAATGCTGGCTAAAGGGTAATAACGCTCAACGCCGGGATTGGAGCCCTAATGTAAGCTAAAGAAAAAGTGCTAAACTCGGGGTTTGGAGCCCTAATGTTGGCTAAAAGGAAAACACTCAGCTCAAGGATTGGAGCGCAAATGTCGGCTAAAGGGAAAATGCTCAAATCAGGGATTGGAGCCCTAATGTCGGCTAAAGGTAAAACTCTCAACTCATGGATTGGAGCCCTAATGTTGGCTAAAGCGAAAAACGCTCAAATCAGGATTGGAGCCCTAATGTTAGCTTAGGAAAAAAAGCTCAACTCATCGATTTGAGCCCTAATGATGGCTAAGAAAAAAACGCTCGACTTTGAGATTGGAGCCCAAATGCTGGTTAAAGGCGAATAACTCTCAACTCAGGGATTGGAGCCCTAATGTTGGCTAAGGGAAAACAATCAACTTGGGGATTCGTACCCAAAAAACGTTCAACTCATGGATTAGAGCCCTAATGTTGGATTAGGGGGAAAACGCTCAACTTGGGATTGGAACCCTAATGTCAGCTTAAAAAAAAGGAAAACACTCAACTTAGAAATTTGAGCCCTAATGTTGGTGGAGCCTTAACGTTGGATAAATGGTAACGCTCAACTCATGGATTGGTGCCCAAATATTGGCTAATGAGAGAAACGCTCAACTCAGGATTGGAGCCCTAATGTTGGCTAAGGAAAAAAAGCTCAACTCAGGGATTGGATCCTTATTGTTAGCTTCACGCTCAACTGAGGGATTGGAGCCCTAGTGTTGGCTAAGGAAAAATGCTCAACTTTGGAATTGGAGTCCTAATGTCGGATAAGGAAAATGCTCAACACAAGGATTCGAGCCCTACTATTGGTAAGGGGAAAATGCCCAACTCAAGGATTGAGCCCAAATTTTAGCTAAAGAAAAAACGCTAAACTCAGGGATTGGAGTCCTAATGTCGGCTAAAGGGAAAATGTTCAACTCATGGATTGGAGCTCTTAGTTGACAAAACGGAGAAACGCTCAACCCAGGATTGGAGCCCTAATGTTGGCTAAGGAAATAAAGCTCAACTGAGGGATTAGAGCCCTATTGTTGGCTAAACATGAATCATGCTCAACTCGTGGATTGGAGCCCTAGTGTTGGCTGAGGAAAAACGTTCAACTTATGGATTGGAGTCCTAATGACGGCTAAGGAAAACGCTCAACTCAGGGATTGGAGCCCTAATAAATGCTGTATGGGGAAAACTCTCAACACAGGGATTGGAACCCTAATGTTAGCTAAAGAAAAAAATGCTAAACTCGGTGTTTGGAGCCCAAATGTTGGCTGAGGAAAAACGCTTAACTCAGGGATTGGAGGCCTAATGTTGGCTAGGAAAAATGCTCAACTCAAGGATTGGAGCCCTAATGTTGGATAAACAAGAAAATGCTCAACTCAGGTATTGGAGCCCAAATGTTGGTTAATGTGGAAAATGCTCAACTCAAGGATTGGAGCCCTAGGTTTTGCTAAAGGGAAAACGCTCTACTTAGGGATTGAAGCCCAAATATTGGCTAAAGGGGAATCACGCTCAACTCACTGATGGGAGCTCTAATGTTGGCTAAAAGAAAAACATTCAGTTCAAGGATTGGAGCCCTTAGTCGGCTAATGGGAAAATGCTCAACTCAGGGATTGGAGCCCTAATGTCAGCTAAAAGGAAAACTCTCATCTCATGGATTGGAGTCCTACTGTTGGCAAAAGCGAAAAAAGCTCAACTTATGGATTTGAGCCCTAATGTTGGCTAAGGAAAAAACGATCGACATAGAGATTGGAGCCCAATTGCAGGCTAAAGGGGAATAACGCTCAACGCATGGATTAGAACCGTAGTGTTAGCTTAGGGAAAACAATGAGCTTGGGGATTCGACCCCAAATGTCGGGTTTGGAAGACGGTCAACTCAGGGATTGGAGCCTTAATGTTAGCTCAAGGGAAAATGCTCGACTCAGGGATTGGATCCCAATTGTTAGCTAAAAAAAAAGAAAAGAGCTCAACTCAGGGATTGGAGCCCTATTGTCGGATAATGGGAAAACGCTCAACTCATGGATTGGAGCCCTAATTGTTATACCCAAGCTTATGATTGCTATAGATATAAAATGGGCAGAATGTGAAAGTGTTATTATGGGATGGAAATGGTGTATTTTGTGGAGGAAATGGTGAGAGATAAAGTGAGGGAAAGTGGGGATATAGTATGACCGAATCAGGGGTAAGAGATAAACACACTCTTATCTTAATTTGGGGCTTTTATCTTCTTTCACACAAAAATAATCACTACTAATGTATGAATTTAGACTCCTAACACACACTCAAAAGTAGCCAACTTTAGAGATATTTCATTAGGAAATTGTTTGAATTAGCTTCACACCAATTCGAAATATACTCAAAGAGCACAAAATGGGATTACAACATATGATGCATTAAAAGGCCTAAATGGCTGAAATATACAGAGAAGGGAGGGGGTATCAGCTAGCTTTTACTTGGAATAACATAACATAAAGCATGGCTAATAATGATGGAGATTCCCAAGCCATTCCTAAAGCTTCACATGGTGTTTTAGCTTTAATCATGAGTCATAATAAGCTACAATTCATATGATTTTCGTCCAGCTCAAAGGGAAGTGAGAATGAAAGCCGTTCCTAAAGCTTCACATGGTGTTTTAGCTTTAATCATGAGTACAAATCATATGATTTTCGACCAGCTCAAAGGGGAGTGAGAATGAAAGCTTTATGACATTATTGTGAAGTAATTTAGGTGGTTTTGGATGGGTAACTTCAGCCATGGGTGGGAAAAACACAAGGAATCACAATAATAAAGGCTATGAAGGATATAATAAAGTAAAAGCAAAAGTTTTGCCTCTCTTTTTTTTTCTTGAAATTTCGTGGGAGCTCTCAAAGGATATGTGAGACATTATTTTGAACTAAAAGAAGAGATTAAATACTTTTGGATATTTGTGAGGGCATGGGTTATTTCGGACTTGGGTGGGAGCTTAGGTAATGAGGGTTATTTGGGTTTTTGGACAGGATGAGGAAATGAATTCAATCCAAAAAGGATCATAACACTTGGACACCCCGGGATCATAACCCATTGATTTGTTTTATTATTTGTTGTGTGTCCACAAGTTTGGTTGGAACATCCCGGGGTATATCATCCTCCCCCTCTTCGGAAGAGTTTGACCTCAAACTCGGAATATCTTCAGGCTCGAAGTAGGGACTGAGATTGGCAATGTTGAATGTAGCCGAAACTCCATAATCTCCGGGTAGATTAACCTTGTAGGCATTGTCATTCACTTTCTCCAAGACTTCAAATGGTCCATCAGCTCGGGGTAATAGTTTGGATTTGCGTTTTGTGGGAAAACGCTCTTTACGGAGGTGGATCCAAACTAAATCACCTAGTTTGAATTCGGCTGATTTCCTACCTTTGTTGATCCGTGCACTAACCCTTTCATTTGTTGATTCTATCTTTTCTAGAACTTTGTTGTGAAGTTGTTGGATCTCTTTTGCTCTCTTCTCGGCTTCCCAACTATATTTATTATCTGTTAAGATAGGATCAATTTCAACAGGGGTAAGGGGGTTAGAACCATAAACAATCATAAAAGGAGAGAATCCGGTTGTCTTGCTCGGTGTTCTGTTGTATGCGAATTCCGCATGAGGTAGAAGTTCTTCCCATTGTTTGATGTTCCTTTTGATGAGTACTCGGAGTAAGGTTCCGAGAGTGCGGTTCGTCACCTCTGTTTGTCCATCCGTTTCGGGGTGGCTTGAAGTACTAAATTTGAGTTTAGTACCCAACTTCCTCCAAAGGGTCATCCAAAAATGGCTAAGGAACTTGCTGTCCCTATCCGACACTATTCTACGAGGAATGCCATGGAGTTTGACAATGTCTCGGAAGTAATGATCAGCAACTTGAGAAGCATCATAGGTGGTTAAGCATGGCACAAAATGAGCCATTTTCGAGAACCGATCCACCACGACCATGATAGAATCTTTTCCTCGTTGCGTTCTTGGCAGCCCCGTGATGAAGTCCAAGCTAACATCTTCCCATGGCGCCAATGGAATGGGAAGTGGAAGATGCATTCCTTGAGGTATTGAGTGGCTTTTGGCAACATGACAAGTGTTGCACCGCTTGATGAAGTGTTCAACCTCTCGTTCCATCGTCGGCCAGTAATAATGCTCACGCATCATCATGTGGGTTTTGTCAATGCCAAAGTGACCAGCTAGTCCACCACCATGGATTTCTTCAATGAGGGTCTCACGAATGCTACATCTTGGGATACACAGCTGGTTGCCTCGAAACAAGTAACCATTTTTCACTAGAAATTTCCCATATGGCCGTTCAAGACACTTAGAATAAATGTCTTTGAAGTCTTCATCCTCCTTGTAAAGCTCCTGCAAAAATTCAAAACCAACAAGTTTGGTACTAAGTACTGTTAGTAATAAATGCCTCCGGGATAAGGCGTCAGCGCCTTTTTTCAAGTTTTCATTTTTGTGCTTGATGGTGAAGGTGAAGGTTTGTATATATTCAACCCATTTGGCATGTCGAGGACGTAGCTTGTGTTGCCCTTGTATGTATTTCAACGCCTCATGATCAGAATGGAGTATAAACTCCTTACTAATCAAATAATGCCTCCAATGCTCAAGAGATCGTACAAGAGCGTAAAACTCATTGTCATAGGTTGAATATCTTCTTCGGGTGTCAATTAGCTTCTCGCTAAAGTATGACACGGGGTGTCCTTCTTGAGATAATACAGCTCTAATACCAACGCCAGATGCGTCGCATTCAACTTCAAATAACTTATCAAAGGTAGGTAAAGCTAACACCGGTGCGTGTGTTAGATTAAGCTTGATAGTTTCGAAGGCTTTTTGTGCTTGTGGATTCCACTCAAACTTTTGATGTTTGGTCAAATCCGTGAGAGGGGCTGTTATGGTGCTGAAATCTTTCACAAATCTTCTATTAAAAGAAGCAAGGCCATGGAAACTCCGCACTTGTTGCATTGAGGTTGGCGTGGGCCAATCTCTGATGGCTTGAGTTTTCTTTTCATCAACTTTTATCCTTCATTTGAGATAAAATATCCCAAGAACTTAGTTTCTGGAAAAAAGAATTGACTCTTCTCAAGGTTCTCATACATCTTCTCTTCATCCAATTTTTGGATCACCAAAGTGAAGTGATTAGTATGCTCCTCTTCGCTCTTGCAATAGATCAGAATGTCGTCAAAGTAGACAACGATAAAATGACCTATGAATGGCTATAAGACTTGGTTCATCAACCTCATAAACGTGCTAGGGGCATTGGTTAATCCAAAAGGCATAACCAGCCACTCATAAAGACCAAACTTAGTCTTAAAAACGGTTTTCCACTCATCTCCTTCAAAGATTCGAATTTGATGATAGCCACTCCTAAGAGCAATTTTCGAAAAGATCTTAGAACCAGTTCATCCAGCATGTCCTCAAGTCTAGGAATGGGATACCTATACTTGATGGTAATCTTGTTTATGGCACGGCTATCACAACACATTCTCCAACTACCATTCTTCTTTGGCACCAACAAGGCTGGAACAGCGCAAGGGCTTAAACTCTCTCTAATGAATCCTTTGGCTAACAATTCATCCACTTGAAATTGGATATCCTTTGTTTCTTCGGGATTCATTCGATAGGCTGGTTTGTTGGGTAGGGCAGCTCCTGGAATGAGATCAATCTTGTGTTTGATCTCTCTTTTTGGGGGTAGGCCGTGTGGTACATCTTCTGGAAAAACTTGGGAAAATTGTTCAAGGATAGATTTGGCTAATGGATGAATTTGTTTGGGAGGGGGAGTGGGTTCGGCTTCATCAAGATTAAGAAGTAGAAAGTCTTTAAATCCTTCAAACTCATGTTGTTCAGTTTGGAGTATGGTAGTAATAAGAGTGGGAGTGTCATCTTTTGTACTTATGGCCGTGGGGAAGGTTGGTGGTAAGGGGGTGAGGATAACCTTGTTCTTGTTGACAAGGAATGAGCAGGTGTTTAAATAGCCATCATGTTGAACTTTGTTATCAAACAGCCAAGGTCGTCCTAAAAGGACATGACAAGCATCCATGGGAATATGATATCACACCATATCTCATCTTTGTAAGTCTTGCCAATACTCAATGAGATCAGGCTTCGAGTATCAACTCGTAATCCTTTTCCTTGATTCAACCACTGAATCGTGTAAGGCTTTGGATGAGGTGATAAACTAAATTGTAGTTTATCCACCAATGTTTTTGAAACAACATTGGAACAACTTCCACTATCAATGATCAGAGAGCACACCTTCTTTTGAATGGTACAACAAGTATGAAAGATGTTTTCTCGTTGTAGTTGATCGTCAGAACAAGGAATTGCACTCAAGGTTCTTCGGATGACCAAGAGTTCTCCATCATCAGGGCCAACACATTCTTCTTCTTCTTCTTCTTCTTCTTCTATTTCTTCTTTCGACCAAGAAGGATCGAAATTATCATCATCATATTCAACAAGAACCATGGCTTTCTTGTTTGGGCATTCATTGGAAAAATGACCAGTGCCTTGACAACGATAACAAACGGGGGCTCTTTTGTGGTTTTTTAGTGGTTCTTTAGCTTGGAAAGGAGATGATGTTTATTTAGAAGGGGGGTGCTGTTTTGTTGCTTTGAGGGGAGGCGTGGGCAGTAGGGGTATTTTTGGTGGACGTGTAGGTGGTTTTAGGAAATGAAGAAGTGGTTCAGGGAAAATTGAACTTGGATTCCTTAAGTTGTGATTCCACTTTGAGAGCCAACTTGGTAAGTTCTTCAAAGGATTCATAACCTTGTAATTCAACCGTATTGGCTATTTGAGTGTTTAAGCCAAAAAGGTATCTTGCATAGGTTTGCACTTCATTTTCTTGCAAATCACAGCGAAGTAAGAGTTCCTCGAACTCCCGGTTGTAGTCTTCAACGGATTTATAACCTTGCTTAAGCTTTTGAAGCCTAGCAAAATTCTCACGCACATATTCAGTAGGTAAGAACTTTTTCAAGAGAGTTCTCATCTTTAGCCAAGTATCTACCGGGGGTTTCTCACTTCTTATCCTCTTGGTTGTGATGTTGGTCCACCAAGTAGAAGCGTAGGAACTTCAAAGCCACTATCTTGACCTTCTTGTCATCCGGCACATCTTTGAAATCAAAAACGCGTTCAACTGTTTCTAGCCACTCAAGGAATTCATCGGGATCATTCTTTCCTTCAAAGATGGGAATATCAACCTTGAAATCAGAAATGAACCTTTGTTGAGTTCTAGCTTTTATAGAGCCACTAGAACTAGCTTCTTCTTCATCATCACTTGTTTGGAACATGCATACCTTTTGTTTGGTAAGCTTTGCTACTTGTTGGGCCAAGTAGTCTATTTGAGCCTTCATTGCTGCATTTTGAGCTAATAGCTCTTCTTGGGTGATACTTTGGGAAGGAGTTGTCATGGTTTGCTAGGTTTGGCCGAAAAATGAGGATATGATGGGGAAGTGTTTTTGGTCCTTTGGGAGATGTTCAACAACTAGCTCTGATACCAAATGTTATACCCAAGCTTATGATTGCTATAGATATAAAATGGGCAGAATGTGAAAATGTTATTATGGGATGGAAATGATGTATTTTGTGGAGGAAATGGTGAGAGATAAAGTGAGGGAAAATGGGGATATAGTATGACCGAATCAGGGGTAAGAGATAAACACACTCTTATCTTAATTTGGGGCTTTTATCTTCTTTCACACAAAAATAATCACTACTAATGTATGAATTTAGACTCCTAACACACACTCAAAAGTAGCCAACTTTAGAGATATTTCATTAGGAAATTGTTTGAATTAGCTTCACACCAATTCGAAATATACTCAAAGAGCATAAATGGGATTACAACATATGATGCATTACAAGGCCTGAATGGCTGAAATATATAGAGAAGGGAGGGGGTATCAGCTAGCTTTTACTTGGAATAAAATAACATAAAGCATGGCTAATAATGATGGAGATTCCCAAGCCATTCCTAAAGCTTCACATGGTGTTTTAGCTTTAATCATGAGTCATAATAAGCTACAATTCATATGATTTTCGTCCAGCTCAAAGGGAAGTGAGAATGAAAGCCATTCCTAAAGCTTCACATGGTGTTTTAGCTTTAATCATGAGTACAAATCATATGATTTTCGACCAGCTCAAAGGGGAGTGAGAATGAAAGCTTTATGACATTATTGTGAAGTAATTTAGGTGGTTTTGGATGGGTAACTTCAGCCATGGGTGGGAAAAACACAAGGAATCACAATAATAAGGCTATGAAGGATATAATAAAGTAAAAGCAAAAGTTTTGCCTCTCTTTTTTTTCTTGAAATTTCGTGGGAGCTCTCAAAGGATATGTGAGACATTATTTTGAACTAAAAGAAGAGATGAAATACTTTTGGATATTTGGGAGGGTATGGGTTATTTCGGACTTGGGTGGGAGCTTAGGTAATGAGGGTTATTTGGGTTTTTGGACAGGATGAGGAAATGAATTCAACCCAAAAAGGATCATAACACTTGGACATTAACCCATTGATTTTTTTTATTGTTTGTTGTGTGTCCACAAGTTTGGTTGGAACATCCCGGGGTATATCACTAATGGTGGCTAATGGGAGAAGTGTCAACTCGAGATTGGAGCCCTATTGTTGGCAAATGACGAATCAGGCTCAACTCAGTGATTGGCGCCCTAGCGTTGGATTAGGATAAATGCTCAAGTTTGGAATTGGTGTCCTAATGTTGGCTAAGGAAAATGCTCAACTCAAAGATAAAAACCCTAATATTTGGTAAAGGGAAAACGCTCAACTCAGGGATTGGATGCCTAATGTATGCTAATGAAAAAACGCTCAACTCAAGGATTGGAGCACCAATGTCGGCTAAAGAGAAAACGCTGAACTCATGGATTTGAGCCCTAATGTTGGCTAAAGGGAGAAACGCTCAACCCAGGATTGGAGCCCTAATGTTGGCTAAGGAAAAACGTTCAACTTAGGGATTGGAGTCCTAATGTCGGCTAAGGAAAACGCTCAACTCAAGGATTGGAGCCCTAATAAATGCTGTAAGGGGAAAACTCTCAACACACGGATTGAAACCCTAATGTTAGCTAAAGAAAAAATGCTAAACTCGGGGTTTGGAGCCCAAATGTTGGCAGAGGAAAAACGCTCAACTCAGGGATTTGAGGCCTAATGTTGGATAAACAGAAAAAGGCTCAACTCAGGTATTGGAGCCCAAATGTTGGTTAAAGTAGAAAATGCTCAACTCAGGGATTTGAGCCCTTGGTTTTGCTATTGGGTAAACGCTCTTCTTAGGGATTGGAGCCCTAATATTGGCTAAAGGGGAATCACGCTCAACTCACGGATGGGAGCTCTAATGTTGGCTATAAGAAAAACACTCAGTTCAAGGATTGGAGCCCTAAGTCTGCTAATGGGAAAACGCTCAACTCAGGGATTGGAGCCCTAATATCGGCTAAAGGTAAAAGTCTCAACTCATGGATTGGAGCCCTACTGTTGGCAAAAGCGAAAAAAGCTCAACTGACAGATTTGAGCCCTAATATTGGCTAAGGAAAAAAGATCGACATAGAGATTGGAGCCCAAATGCTGGCTAAAGGGGAATAACGCTCAACGCATAGATTAGAGCCGTAGTGTTAGCTAAGGGAAAACAATGAGCTTGGGGATTCGAGCCCAAATGTTGGGTAAGGAAGACGCTCAACTCAGGGATTGGAGCCGTAATGTTAGCTAAGGGGAAAATGCTCGACTCAGGGATTGGATCCCAAATGTTAGCTAAAAAAAGGAAAAGAGCTCAACTCAGGGATTGGAGCTCTAACGTCGGATAAAGGGAAAACGCTCAACTCATGGATTGGAGCCCTAATGGTGGCTAACGGGAGAAGTGTCAACTCGGGATTGGAGCCCTATTGTTGGCAAAAGACGAATCACGCTCAACTCAGGGATTGGAGCCCTAGCGTTGGCTTAGGAAAAATGCTCAAGTGTGGAATTGGAGTCCTAATGTCGGCTAAGGAAAATTCTCAACTCAAGGATTAAAACCCTAATATTTGGTAAACGGAAAACGCGCAACTCAGGGATTGGATGCCTAATGTAAGCTAATAAAAAAATGGTCAACTCAAGGATTGGAACCCCAATGTCGGCTAAAGAGAAAACGCTGAGCTCATGGATTGGAGCCCCAATGTTGGCTAAAGGGAGAAACGCTCAACCCAGGATTGGAGCCCTAATGTTGGCTAGAAAAAAAAAGCTCAACTCAGGAATTGGAGCCCTACTGTTGGCAAAAGACGAATCACGCTCAACTCAGGGATAGGAGCCTTAGTATTGGCTAAGAAAACGCTCAACTTAGGCATTGAGTCCTAATGTTGGCTAAGGAAAAACGCTCAACTCAGGGATTGGAGCCCTAATGTTGGCTAAGGAAAAATGCTCAACTCAGGGATTGGAGCCCTAATGTTAGCTATAGAAAAATGCTAAACTCGGGGTTTGGAGCCCTAATGTTGGCTAAGGAAAAACGCTCAACTCAAGGATTGTAGCCTTAATGTTGGCAAAGGAAAAATGCTCAACTCAGGGATTAGAGCCCTAATGTTGGATAGACAGAAAAATGCTTAATTCAGGTATAGGACCCCAAATGTTGGTTAAAGTGGAAAATGCTCAACTCAGGGATTGGAGCCCTAGGTTTGACTAAAGGAAAAAATGCTCAACTTAGAGATTGGAGCCCTATTGTTAGCTTAGGAAAAAAATCTCAACTTAGCGATTTGAGCCCTTATGATGGCCAGGAAAAAAACGCTCGACTTAGAGATTGGAGTCCAGATGCTGGCTAAATGGGAATAACGCTCAACGCAAGGATTGGAGCCCTAGTGTTGGCGAAGGGAAAACAATCAACTTGGGGATTCGAGCTCTAATGTCGGCTAAGGAAGACGCTCAACTCATGGATTGGAGCCCTAATGTTGGCTAAGGGGAAAACGCTCAACTCGGGGATTGGAGCCCTAATGTTAGCTAAAGGGAGAAACGCTCAACTCAGGATTGGAGCCCTAACGATGGCAAACGAATAAAAGCTCTACTCAGGAATTGGAGCCCTATTGTTGGCTGTAGAAGAATCACGCTCAACTCAAGGATTGGAGCCCTAGTGTTGGCTTAGGAAAAATGATCTACTTTGGAATTGGAGTTGTAATGTCGGCTAAGGAGAATGCTCAACTCAAGGATTGTAACCTTATAGTAAGGGGAAAACGCTCAACTCAGGGATTGGATCCCTAATGTTAGCTAAAGAAAAAAACGCTCGACTTAGAGATTGGAGCCCAAATGCTGGCTAAAGGGGAATAACGTTCAACGCAGGAATTGGAGCCCTAGTGTTGGGTAAGGGAAAACAGTGAACTTGGGGATTCGAGCCCAAATGTTAGCTAAGGGGAAAATGCTCAACTCAGGGATTGGAGCCCTAATGTTAGCTAAAAAGAGGAAAACGCTCAACTCAGGGATTGGAGCCTTTATGTCGGTGGAGCCCTAGCGTCGGACAAAGGGAAAACGCTCAACTCATGGATTGGAGCCCTAATGTTGGCTAAAGGGAGATACACTCAACTCGGGATTGGAGCCCTAATGTCGGCTAAGGAAAAAAAGCTCAGCTCCGGGATTGGAGCCTATTATTGGCTAAAGACGAATCACGCTCAACTTAGGTATTGGAGCCCTAGTGTTGGCTAAGGAAAAATGCTCAACTTTAGAATTGGAGTCCTAATATCAGTTAAGGAAAACGCTCAACTTAGGGATTGGAGCCCTAATGTCGCCTAAAGGGAAAATGCTCCACCCATGGATTGGAGCCCTAATGTTGGCTAAGGAAAAATGCTCAACTTTGGAATTGGAGTCCTAATATCGGTTAAGGAAAACGCTCAACTCGGGGATTGGAGCCCTAATGCCGGCTAAAGGGAAAATGCTCCACCCATTGATTGGAGCCCTAGTGTTGGCTAAGGAAAAATGCTCAACTTTGGAATTGGAGTCCTAATATCGGTTAATGAAAACCCTCAACCCAGGGATTGGAGCCCTAATGTCGGCTAAAGGGAAAATGCTCCACCCATGGATTGGAGCCCTAGTGTTGGCTAAGGAAAAATGCTCAACATTGGAATTGGAGTCATAATGTCGGATAAGGAAAATGCTCAACTCAAGGATTAGAGCCCAACTAATTGGTAAGGGGAAAACGCTCAACTCAGGGATTTTAGCCCAAATGTTAGCTAAAGAAAAAACGCTAAACTCAGGGATTGGAGCCCTAATGTCGGCTAAAGGGAAAATGCTCAACTAATGGATTGGAGCCCTAATGTTGGCAAAAGGGAGAAACGCTCAACCCAGGATTGGAGCGCTAATGTTGGCTAAGGAAAAAAAGCTTAACTGAGGGATTGGAGCCATATTGTTGGCTAAAGACGAATCACGCTTAAGTCAAGGATTGGAGCCCTAATGTCGGGAAAACGCTCAACTCATGGATTGGAGCCCTAATGTTGGCTAAAGCGAAAAAAAAGCTCAACTCAGGATTGGAGCCCTAATGTTGACAAGGAAAAAAAGCTTAACTCATGGATTTGAGCCCTAATGATGACTAAGGACAAAACGCTCGACTTGGAGATTGGAGCCCAAATGGGGAATAACGCTCAATGCAGGAATTGGAGCCCTAGTGTTGGCTAAGGGAAAATAGTGAACTTGGGGATTCGAGCCCAAATGTCGGTTAAGGAAGACGCTCAACTCGAGGATTGGAGCACTAATGTTGGCAAAGGTGAAAACGCTAAACTCAAGGATTGGAGCCCTAATGTTAGCTAAAAAAGTAAACGCTCAACTTAGGGATTGGAGCCATAATGCTAGCTAAAGGAAAAACGCTAAACTCAGGGACTGGGGCCCTAATGTCGGCTAAAGGGAAAATGCTCAACCCATGGATTGGAGCCCTAATGTTAGCTAAAGGGAGAATAGATCAACCCATGATTGGAGCCCAAATGTTGGCTAAGGAAAAAAAGCTCAACTCGGGGATTGGAGCCCGAGTGTTGGCTAAGGAAAAACGTTCAACTTTTTGTTACACCCAAGCTTATGATTGCAATAGATATAAAATGGGCAGAATGTGAATGTGTTATTATGGGATGGAAATGGTGTATTTTGTGGAGGAAATGGTGAGAGATAAAGTGAGGGAAAATGGGGATATAGTATGACCGAATCAGGGGTAAGAGATAAACACACTCTTATCTTAATTTGGGGCTTTTATCTTCTTTCACACAAAAATAATCACTACTAATGTATGAAATTAGACTCCTAACACACACTCAAAAGTAGCCAACTTTAGAGAAATTTCATTAGGAAATTGTTTGAATTAGCTTCACACCAATTCGAAATATACTCAAAGAGCATAAATGGGATTACAACATATGATGCATTACAAGGCCTAAATGGCTGAAATATATAGAGAAGGGAGGGGGTATCAGCTAGCTTTTACTTTGAATAAAATAACATAAAGCATGGCTAATAATGATGGAGATTCCCAATCCATTCCTAAAGCTTCACATGGTGTTTTAGCTTTAATCATGAGTCATAATAAGCTACAATTCATATGATTTTCGTCCAGCTCAAAGGGAAGTGAGAATGAAAGCCGTTCCAAAAGCTTCACATGGTGTTTTAGCTTTAATCATGAGTACAAATCATATGATTTTCGACCAGCTCAAAGGGGAGTGAGAATGAAAGCTTTATGACATTATTGTGAAGTAATTTAGGTGGTTTTGGATGGGTAACTTCAGCCATGGGTGGGAAAAACACAAGGAATCACAATAATAAGGCTATGAAGGATATAATAAAGTAAAAGCAAAAGTTTTGCCTCTCTTTTTTTTCTTGAAATTTCCTGGGAGCTTTCAAAGGATATGTGAGACATTATTTTGAACTAAAAGAAGAGATGAAATACTTTTGGTTATTTAGGAGGGTATGGGTTATTTCGGACTTGGGTGGGAGAAGGTAATGAGGGTTATTTGGGTTTTTGGACAGGATGAGTAAATGAATTCAACCCAAAAAGGATCATAACACTTGGACATTAACGCATTGATTTGTTTTATTATTTGTTCTGTGTCCACAAGTTTGGTTGGAACATCCCAGGGTATATCACTTATGGATTGGAGTCCAAACGTCAGCTAAGGAAAACGCTCAACTCAGGGATTGGAGCCCTAATAATTGCTAAGGGGAAAACGCTCAACTCAGGGATTGGAGCCCTAATGTTAGCTAAAGAAAAAACGCTAAAGTCGGGGTTTGGAGCCCTAATGTTGGCTAAGGAAAAACGCTCAACTCAGGGATTGGAGCCCTAATGTTGGCTAAGGAAAAATGCTCAACTCAGGGATTGGAGCCCTAATGTTGGATAAACAGAAAAATGCTCAACTCAGGTATTGGAGCCCAAATGTTGGTATGGAAAATGCTCAACTCAGGGATTGGAGCCCTAGGTTTTGCTAAAGGGAAAAACGCTCAACTTAAGGATTGGAGCCCTAATATTGGCTAAAGGGGAAACACACGCTCAACTCACGGATCGGAGCCCTAATGTTGGCTAAAAGAAAAACACTCAGCTCAAGGATTGGAGCCCTAATGTCGGCTAAAGGGAAAACGCTCAACTCATGGATTGGAGCCCTAATGTTGGCTAAAGCGAAAAAATCTCAACTCAGGATTGGAGCCCTAATGTTGGCTAAGGAAAAAAAGCTCAACTTAGGGATTCGAGCCCAATGTTGGCTAAGGAAAAAATGCTAGACATAGAGATTGGACCCCAAATGCTGGCTAAAGAGGAATAACGCTCAATACAGGGATTGGAGCCCTAATGTTGGCTAAGGAAGACGCTCCACTCAGGGATTGGAGCCTTAATGCTTGCAAAGGGAAAACGCTAAACTCAGGATTGGAGCCCTAATGTTAGCTTAAAAAAGAAAACGCTCAACTCAGGGATTGGAGCCACAATGACGGTGGAGCCCTAACGCCGGAAAAAGGGAAAACACTCAACTCATGGATTTGACCCTTAATGTTGGCTAAAGGGAGAAACGCTTAACTCGGGATTGGAGCCCTAGTGTTGGCTAAGGAAAAAAAGCTCAACTTAGTGATTGGAGCCCTATTGTTGGCTAAAGAGGAATCACGCTCAACTCAAGGATTGGAGCCCTAGTGTTGGCCTAGGAAAAATGCTCAACTTTGGAATCGGAGTCCTAATCTCGGCTAAGGATAATGCTCAACTCAAGGATTAGAGCCCTAATATTTGGTAAGGGGTAAATGCTCAACTCAGGGATTGGATCCCTAATGTTAGCTAACGAAATAATGCTGAACTCAGGGATTGGATTGGAGCCCTAATGTAGGCTAAAGGGAGAAACGCTCAACCCAGGATAGGAGCCCTAATGTTGGCTAAGGAAAAAAAGCTCAACTCATGGATTGGAGCACAATTTTTGGCTACAGACGAATCACGCTCAACTCAGGGATTGTAGCCCTAGTGTCAACTAAGGAAAACACTCAACTTAGGGATTGGACTCCTAACGTCGGCTAAGGAAAACGCTTAACTTAGGGATTGGAGCCCTAATAATTGTTAATGGGAAGACGCACAACTCAGGGATTAGAGCCCTAATGTATCTAATGAAAAACGCTAAACTCTGGGTTTGGAGCCCTAATGTTGGCTAAGGAAAAACGCTTAACTCAGGGAAAATGCTCAACTAAGGGATTGGAGTCCTAATGTTGGATATACAGAAAAATGCTCAACTCAGGTATTGGAGCCCAAATGTTGGAATGGAAAATGCTCAACTTAGGGATTAGAGCCCTAGGTTTTGCAAAAGGAAAAAACGCTCAACTTAAGGATTGGAGCCCTAATATTGGCTAAAGGGGAAACACACACTCAACTCACGGATCGGAGCCCAAACGTTGGCTAAAAGAATAACACTCAGCTCAAGGATTGCAGCCCTAATGTCGGCTAAAGGGAAAACGCTTAACTCATGTATTGGAGCCCTAATGTTGGCTAAAGCGAAAAAAATCTCAACTCAGGATTGGAGCCCTAATGTTGGCTAAGGAAAAAAAGCTCAACTTAGGGATTCGAGCCCAATGTTGGCTAAGGAAAAAATGCTTGACATAGAGAGTGGACCCCAAATGCTGGCTAAAGAGGAATAACGCTCAATATAGGGATTGGAGCCCTACTGTCGGCTAAGGAAGACGCTCAACTCAGGGATTGGAGCCTTAATGCTTGCAAAGGGAAAACGCTAAACTCAGGATTGGAGCCCTAATGTTAGCCAAAAAAACGAAAAATGCTCAACTCAAGGATTGGAGCCCTAATGACGGTGGAGCCCTAACGTCGGAAAAAGGGAAAACGCTCAACTCATGGATTTGACCCTTAATGTCGGCTAAAGGGAGAAACGCTCAACTCGGGATTGGAGCCCTAATGTTGGCTACGGAAAAAAAGCTCAACTTAGGGATTGGAACCCTATTGTTGGCTAAAGAGGAATCACGCTCAACTCAGGGATTGGAGCCCTAGTGTTGGCTTAGGAAAAATGCTCAACTTTGGAATCGGAGTCCTAATGTCGGCTAAGGATAATGCTCAACTCAAGCATTAGAGCCCTAATATTTGATAAGGGGAAAACGCTCAACTCAGGGATTGGATCCCTAATGTTAGCTAACGAAAAAACACTGGACTCAGGGATTGGAGCCCTATTGTCGGCTAAAGGGAAAACACTAATCTCATGGATTGGAGCCCTAATGTTGGCTAAAGGGAGAAACGCTCAACCCAGGATAGGAGCCCTAATGTTGGCTAAGGAAAAACGCTCAACTTAGGGATTGGAGTCCTAACGTCGACTAAGGAAAATGCTTAACTTTAGGGATTGGAGCCCTAATAATTATTAAAGGGAAAACGCTCAACTCGGGGAGCCCTAATGTATGCTAAAGAAAAAACACTAAACTCGAGGTTTGGAGCCCTAATGTTGGCTAAGGAAAAACGCTCAACTCAGGGATTGAAGCCCTAATGGTTGCTAAGCAAAAATGCTCCACTCATGGATTGGAGCCCTAATGTTGGATAAACAGAAAAATGATCAACTCAGGTATTGGAGCCCAAATGTTGGTTAATGTGGAAAATGCTCAAATCAGGGATTGGAGCCCTATTGTTGCTAATGACGAATCGCGCTCAACTTAGGGATTGGAGCCCTAGTGTTGGCTAAGGAAAAACGTTCAACTTAGGGATTGGAGTCCTAATGTCGACTAAGGAAAACGCTCAACTCAGGGATCGGAGCCCTAATAATTGTTAAGGGGAAAACGCTCAACTCATAGATTGGAGCCCTAATGTTAGCTAAAGAAGAAACGCTAAAGTCGGGGTTTGGAGACCTAATGTTGGCTAAGGAAAAACGCTCAACTTAGGGATTGGAGCCCTAATGTTGGCTAAGGAAAAATGGTCAACTCAGGGATTGGAGCCCTAGGTTTTGCTCAAGGGAAAAACGCTCAACTTAGAATTGGAGCCCTAATATTGGCTAAGGAAAAAAAGCTCAACTTAGGGATTGGAGCCCTATTGTTGGCTAAAGTGGAATCACGCTCAACTCAGGGATTGGAGCCCTAGTGTTGGCTTAGGAAAAATGCTCAACTTTGGAATCGGAGTCCTAATGTCGGCTAAGGAAAATGCTCAACTCAAGGATTAGAGCCCTAATATTTGGTAAGAGGTAAATGCTCAACTCAGGGATTGGATCCCTAATGTTAGCTAACGGAAAAATGCTGAACTCAGGGATTGGATTGGAGCCCTAATGTAGTCTAAAGGGAGAAACGCTCAACCCAGGATAGGAGCCCTAATGTTGGCTAAGGAAAAAAAGCTCAACTCATGGATTGGAGCACAATTTTTGGCTAAAGACGAATCACGCTCAACTTACGGATTGGAGCCCTAATGTTGGCAAAAAGGAAAACACTCAGATCGAGGATTGGAGCCCTAATGTCTGCTAATGGTAAAAGACTCAACTCAGAGATTGGAGCCCTAATGTCGGCTAACGGGAAAACCCTTAACTCATGGATTGGAGCCCTAATGTTGGCTGACTCGAAAAATGCTCAACTCAGGATTGGAGCCTTTATGTTGTCTAAGGAAAAAAAGCTTAACTCAGCGATTTGAGCCCTAATGATTGCTAAGGAAAAAATGCTCGACTTAGAGATTGGAGCCCAAATGCTGGCTAAAGGGGAATAACGCTCAACGCAAGGATTGGAGCACTAGTGTTGGATATGGGAAAACAATAACCTTGGGGATTCGAGCCCCAATGTCGGCTAAGGAATACGCTCAACTCATGGATTGGAGCCCAATGTTTGGCTAAGGGGAAAACGCTCAACTTGGGGATTGGAGCCCTAATGTTAGCTAAAGGGAGAAACGCTCAATTCGGGATTGGAGCCCTAATGTTGGCTAAGGAATAAAAGCTCAACTCAGGAATTGGAACAAAAGATGAATCACGCTCTACTCAAGGGTTAGAGCCCTAGTGTTGGCTTAGGAAAAATGATCTACTTTGGAATTGGAGTCGTAATGTCGGCTAAGGAAAATGCTCAACTCAAGGATTGTAGCCCTAATATTTGATATGGCGAAAACGCTCAACTCAAGTATTGAGATCCCTAATGTTAGCTAAAGAAAAAACGCAAACGCTCAACTCAGGGATTGGAGCCCTAATGTTGGCGAAAGGGAAAACGCTCAACTCAAGGATTTGAGCCCTAATGTTGGCTAAGGAAAAAACGCTCGGCTTAGAGATTTGAGCCCAAATGCTGGCTAAAGGGGAATAACGCTCAACGCAGGGATTGGAGCCCTAGTGTTGGGTAAGGGATAATAGTGAACTTGGGGATTCGAGCCCAAATGTCGGCTAAGGAAGACGCTCAACTCAGGGATTGGAGCCCTAATGTTGGCTAATGAGAAAACGCTCAACTCAGGGATTGGAGCCCGAATGTTAGCTTAAAAGAGGAAAACGCTCAACTAAGGGATTGGAGCCTTTATGTCGGTGGAGCCCTAACTTCGGATAAAGGGAAAACGCTCAAATCATGGATTGAAGCCCTAATGTTGGCTAATGGGAGAAACACTCAACTCGGGATTGGAGCCCTAATGTTGGCTAAGGAAAAAAAGCTCAGCTCCGGGATTGGAGCCTATTATTGGCTAAAGACAAATCACGCTCAACTCAGGGATTGGAGCCCTAATGTTGGCAAAAGAAAAATGTTCAACTCAAGGATTAGAGCCCAAATGTTGGATAAACAGAAAAATGCTCAACTTAGGTAAAGGAGCCCAAATGTTGGTTAAAGTGGAAAATGCTCAACTCAGGGATTGGAGCCCTAGGTTTGGCTAATGGGAAAAATACACAACTTAGGGATTGGAGCCCTAATATTGCCTTAAGGGGAATCACGCTCAACTTACGGATTGAAGCCCTAATGTTGGCTAAAAGGAAAACACTCAGCTCAAGGATTGGAGCGTAAATGTCGGCTAAAGGGAAAACGCTCAACTTAGGGATTGGAGCCCTAATGTCAGCTAAAGGTAAAACTCTCAACTCATGGATTGGAGCACTAATGTTAGCTTTGGAAAAAAAAGCTCAACTCAGCGATTTGAGCCCTATTGATGGATAAGAAAAAAACGCTCGACTTAGAGATTGGAGACCAAATGCTGGCTAAAGGGGAAAAACTCTCAACGCAGGGATTGGAGCCATAATGTTGGCTAAGGGAAAACAATCAACTTGGGGATTCGTACCCATATGTTGGCTAAGGAAAACGCTCAACTCATGGATTAGAGCCCTAATGTTGGATAAGGGGAAAACGCTCAACACGGGATTTGAACCCTAATGTTAGCAAAAAACAAAGCAAAACGCTCAACTTAGAAAATTGAGCCCTAATGTCGGTGGAGCCCTAACGTCGGATAAAGGGTAACGCTCAACTCATGGATTGGTGCACTAATATTGGCTAAATAGAGAAACGCTCAACTCAGGATTGGAGCCTTAATGTTGGCTAAGGAAAAAAAGCTCAACTCAGGGATTGGAGCCCTAATAAAAGCTCTAAGGGGAAAACTCTCAACACAGGGATTGGAACCCTAATGTTAGCTAAAGAAAAAATGCTAAACTCGGGGCTTGGAGCCCAAATTTTGGCTGTGGAAAAACACTCAACTCAGGGATTTTATGCCTAATGTTGGCTAAGGAAAAATGCTCAACTCAGGGATTGGAGCCCTAATGTTGGATAAATAGAAAAATGCTCAACTCAGGTATTGGAGCCCAAATATTGGTAAAAGTGGAAAATGGTCAACTCAGGGATTGGAGCCCTAGGCTTTGCTAAAGGGATTGGAGCCCTAGTGCTAAGGGAAAACAATGAACTTGGGGATTCGAGCCCAAATGTCGGCTAAGGATGACGCTCAACTCAGGGATTGGAGCTGTAATGTTGGCTAAGGGGACAATGCTCGACTCAGGGATTGGATCCCTAATAAATGCTAAGGGAAAGCGCTCAGCACAAGCATTGGAGCACAAATGTTTGCTAAAGAAAAATGCTAAACTCGGGATTTGGAGCCCAAATGTTGGCTGAAGAAAAACGCTCAACTCAGGGATTGGAGGCCTAATGTTGGATAAACAGAAAAATGCTCAACTCAGATATTGGAGCCCAAATGTTGGTTAAAGTGGATAATGCTCAACTCAGGGATTGGAGCCCTAGGTTTTGCTAAAGGGAAAAACGCTCAATTTAGGGATTGGAGTCCTAATATTGGCTAAAGGGGAATCACGCTCAACTCACGGATGGGAGCTCTAATGTTGGTTAATGAAAAACACTCAGTTCAGGGATTGGAGCCCTAATATTGGCTAAAGGGGAATCACGCTCAACTCATGGACGGGAGCTCTAATTTTGGCTAATAGAACAACACTCAGTTCAAGGATTGGAGCACTAAGTCGGCTAATGGGACAACACTCAACTCAGGGATTGGAGCCCTAATGTCAGCTAAAGGGAAAACTCTCAACTCGTGGATTGGAGCCCTACTGTTGGCAAAAGCGAAAAAAGCTCAACTCACGGATTTGAGCCCTAATGTTGGCTAAGGAAAAAACGATCGACATAGAGATTGGAGCCCAAATGCTGGCTAAAGGGGAATAACGCTCTAGGAATGGATTAGAGTCATAGTGTTAGCAAAGGGAAAACAATGAGCTTTGGGATTCGAGCCCAAATGTCGGCTAAGGAAGATGCTCAACCCAGGGATTGGAGCCGTAATGTTGGCAAAGGGGAAAATGCTCGACTCAGGGATTGGATCCCAAATGTTAGCTACAAAAAAGGAAAAGAGCTCAACTCAGGGATTGGAGCCTAATGTCAGTGTAGCCCTAACGTCGGATAAAGGGAAAACGCTCAACTCATGGATTGGAGCACAAATGGTGGCTGAAGGGAGAAACGCTCCACTCGGGATTGGAGCCCTATTGTTGGCAAAAGACGAATCACGCTCAACTCAGGGATTGGAGCCCTAGCGTAGGCTTAGGAAAAATGCTCATTGGAGTCCTAATGTCGGCTAAGGAAAATGCTCAACTCAAGGATTAAAGCCCTAATATTTGATAAAGAGAAAACGCTCAACTCAGGGATTGGATGCCTAATGTAAGCTACTGAATAAACGCTCAACTCAAGGATTGGAGCCCCAACGTCGGATAAAGTGAAAAAGCTCAACTCATGGATTGGAGCCCTAATGTTGGCTAAAGGGAGAAACGCTCAACCCAGGATTGGAGCCCTAATGGTGGCTAAGGAAAAAAAAGCTCAACTCAGGAATTGGAGCCCTATTGTTGGCTAAAGACGAATCACGCTTAACTCAGGGATTGGAGCCCTAGTGTTGGCTAAGGAAAAACGCTCAACTTAGGGATTGGAGTCCTAATGTCGGCTAAGGAAAATGCTCAACTCAAGTATAGGGGCCCTAATAATTGCTAAGGGGAAAACGCTCTACTCAGGGATTGGAGCCCTAATGTTAGCTATAGAAAAATGCTAAACTCGGGGTTTGTAGCCCTAATGTTGACTAAGGAAAAACGCTCAACTCAAGGATTGAAGCCCTAATGTTGGCAAAGGAAAAATGTTTAACTCAGGGATTGGAGCCCTAATATTGGATATATAGAAAAATTTCTTAATCCAGGTATAGGACCCAAAATGTTGGTTAAAGTGGAAAATGCTCAACTCAGGGATTGGAGCACTAGGTTTGACTAAAGGCAAAAACGCTCAACTTAGGGGTTGGAGCCCTAATATATTTGCTAAAGGGGAATCACGCTCAATTCACGGATCGGAGCCTTAATGTTGGCTAAAAGGAAAATGCTCAGCTGAAGGATTGGAGCCCTAATGTTGGCTAATGAGAAAATGCTAAACTCATAGATTGGAGCCCTACTGTCGCCTAAAGGGAAAACTCTCAACTCAGATTGGGGCCCTAATGTTGGCTAAGAATAAAAAGCTCAACTCAGCCATTTGAGCCCTAATGTTGGCTAAGGAAAAAATGCTCGACTTAGAGATTTGAGCCCAAATGCTGGCTAAAGGGGAATAACGCTCAACGCAGGGATTGGATCCCTAGTGTTGGCTAAGGGAAAACAATCAACTTGGGGATTCGAGCCCAAATGTCTGCTAAGGAAAACACTCAACTCAGGGATTGGATCCCTAATGTTGGCTAAGGAGAAAACGCTAAACTCGAGGAAATGAGCCCTAATGTTAGCTAATCAAAAGGGATTGGAGCCCCAATGTCGGTGGAGCCCCAACGTCGGATAAAGTGAAAAAGCTCAACTCATGGATTGGAGCCCTAATGTTGGCTAAAGGGAGAAACGCTCAACTCACGATTGGAGCCCTAATGTTGGCTAAGGAAAAAAAGCTCAACTTAGAGATTGGAGCCCTATTGTTGGCTAAACACGAATCAAGCTCAACTCAGGGATTGGAGCCCTAGTGTTGGCTAAGGAAAAATGCTCAACTTTGGAATTGGAGTCCTAATGTCGGTTAAGGAAAATGCTAAACTCAAGGATTAGAGCCCAAATATTTGGTAAGGGGAAAACACTCGACTCAGGGATTGGATCCCTAATGTTAGCTAAAGAAGAAAAAACGCTAAACTCAGGGATTGGAACCCTAATGTCGGCTAAAGTGAAAATGCTTACCTCATGGATTGGGGCCCTAATGTTGGCTAAAGGGATAAACGCTCAAACCAGGATTGGAGCTCTAATGTTTGCTAAGAAAACAAAGCTCAACTCAGGGATTGGAGCCCTATTGTTGGCTAAAGACGAATCAGGTTCAACTCAGGGATTGGAGCCCTAGTGTTAGCTGAGGAAAAACGCTCAACTTATGGATTGGAGTCCAAATGTCGGCTAAGGAAAGCGCTCAACTCAGGGATTGGAGCCCTAATATTTGCTAAGGGGAAAACTCTCAACTCAGGGATTGGAGCCTTAATTTTAGCTAAAGAAAAAACGCTGAATTCAGGGATTGATGTCCTAATGTCGGCTAAAAAACAGAAAAATGCTCAACTCATGTTTTGGAGCCCAAATGTTGGTTAAAGTGGAATATGCTCAACTCAGGGATTAGAGCCCTAAGTTTGGCTAATGGGAAAAATGCTCAACTTAGGGATTGGAGCCCTAATAATTGCTAATGGGGAATCAAGTTCAACTGACAGATTGTAGCCCCAATGTTGACTAAAAGGAAAACACTAAGCTCAAGGATTGGAGCCCTAATGTCGGCAAAAGGGAAAACGCGCAGCTCAGGGATTGGAGCCCTAATGTTGGCTAATAAAAAATGCTCAACCTAGGGATTGAAGCACTAATGTTGGCTAAAGGAAAACGCTCAACTCAGGGATTGGAGCCCAAATATCCGCTAAGAAATATCGCACAACTCAGGGATTGAAACCCAAATGTCGGTTGAAGGAAAATCGCTCAACTTAGGGATTGGAGCCCTAATGTTGGCTAAGAAAAGAATGCTCAACCTAGGGATTGAAACCCTAATGTTGGCTGGGAAGAACGTTCAACTCAAGGATTGGAGGTCTTATGTTGGCTAGGGAAAAAAACGCTCAACTCAGGAATTAGGCCCTAATGTTTGCTAAAGGAAAGAACGCTCAACTCAGGGAATTGAGCTCTAATGTTGGCTAAAGGGAAACATGCTCAACCCAAGGATTGGAGCCCTGGCTAAAGAGGAATCACGCTTAACTCGGTGATTGGAGCCCTAATGTTGGCTATGGAAAAAAAGTTAAACTCAAGGATTAGAGGCCTAATGTTGGTTAAAGGAAAACGTTCAACTCAGGGATTGGAGCCCTAATGTTGGCCAAGGAAAAAATGCTCGACTTAGAGATTAGAGCCCAAATGTTGGCTAAAGAGGAATCACGCTCTACTTAGGGATTGGAGTCTTAGTGTTGGCTAAGGTAAAACAATCAACTTAGGGATTGGAGCCCTAATATCGGCTATGAAAAACGCTCAACTCAGGTATTGGAGCCCTAATGTTGGCTAGGGAAAAAATGCTTAACTCAAAGATTGGAGCCCTAATATTGGGCAAAAGGAAGAACGCTCAACTCAAGGATTAATGCCCAAATGTTGGCTAAAAAAAGGAATACGCTCAACTCAAGGATTGGAGCCCTAATGTCGGCTAATGGTAAAACTCTGAACTCATGGATTGGAGCCCTAATGTTGGCTAAAGCGAAAAACACTCAACTCATGATTGGAGCCCTAATGTTGGATAAGGAAAGAAAGCTCCACTCTGGGATTGGAGGCCTAATGTTTGCTAAGGAAAACATGCTCAACGTAAAAATTGGAGCCTAAATGCTGACTAAAGAGGAATAAGACTCAACGCAGTGATTAGAGCCCTAGTGTTGGCTAAGGGAAAACAATCAACTTGGGGATTAGAGCCCAAATGTCGGTTAAGGAAAACGCTTAACTAAGGGATTGTAGCCATAATGGTTGCTAAAAAGAGGATAAAACGCTCAACTCAAGGATTGGAGCCCTAATGTTGGTGGAGCCCTAACGCTGGCTAAAGGGAAAACGCTCAACTCATGGAATGGAGCCCTAATGTTGGCTAACGGGAGAAACGCTTAACTCAGGATTGGAACCCTAATGTTGGCCAAAGAAAAAAAGCTCAAATCAGGCATTGGAGCCCTAGTATAGGATAAGGAAAAATGCTCAACTTAGGGATAGGAGTCCTAATGTCGCCTAAGGAAAATGCTCAACTCAGGCATTGGAGCTTTAATATTTGCTAAGAAGAAAACGCTCCACTCAGGGATAGGAGCCCTAATGTTAGCTAGAGAAAAACGCTAAACTTAGGGTTTGGAGCCCTACTGTTGCCTAAGGAAAAGCGCTCAACTCAGGGATTGAAGCCCTTATATTGGCAAAGGAAAAACGCTCAACTCCGGGATTAGAGACCTAATGTTGGCTAGAGAGAAAAAAATGCTCAACTTAGGTATTGGAGTCCAAATGTTGGTTAAAGTGGAAAATGCTCAACTCAGGGATTTGAGCCCTAAGTTTGGCTAAAGGTAAAAACGCTCATTTTAGGGATTGGTGCCTTAATAAATGCTAAGGGGAAAACACTCAACACAGGGATTGGAACCCTAATGTTAGCTAAAGAAAAAATGCAAAACTCGGGGTTTGGAGCCCTAATGTTGGCTGAGGAAAAACGCTCAACTCAGGGATTGGAGGCGTAATGTTGGCTAAGGAGAAATGCTCAACTCAGAGATTGGAGCCCTAATGTTGGATAAACACAAAAATGCTCAACTAAGGTATTGGAGCCCAAATGTTGGTTAAAGTGGAAAATGCTCAACTCAGGGAATGGAGCCCTAGGTTTTGCTAAAGGGAAAAACGCTCAACTTAGGGATTGGAACCCTAATATTGGCTAAAGGGAATCATGCTCAACTCACGGATGACAACTGTAATGTTGGCTAAAAGAAAAACACTCAGTTCAAGGATTGGAGCCTAATGTCGGCTAATGAGAAAACGCTCAACTTAGGGATTGGAGCCCTAATGTCGTCTAAAGGGAAAACTCTCTACTCATGGATTGGAGCCCTACTGTTGGCTAAAGTGAAAAAAGCTCAACTCAGGGATTTGAGCCGTAATGTTGGCTAAGAAAAAACGCTCGACTTAGAGATTGGAGCCCAAATGTTGGATAAAGGGGAATATACACAGGGATTGAGCCCTAGTGTTAGCTAAGGGAAAACAATGAACTTGGGGATTCGAGCCCAAATGTCGGCTAAGGATGACGCTCAACTCAGGGATTGGAGCTGTAATGTTGGCTAAGGGGAAAATGCTCGACTCAGGGATTGGATCCCTAGTAAATGCTAAGGGGAAAGCGCTCAACACAAGCATTGGAGCCCTAATGTTTGCTAAAGAAAAAATGCTAAACTCGGGATTTGGAGCCCAAATGTTGGCTGAAGAAAAACGCTCAACTCAGGGATTGGAGGCCTAATGTTGGATAAACAGAAAAATGCTCAACTCAGGTATTGGAGCCCAAATGTTGGTTAAAGTGGAAAATGCTGAACTCAGGGATTGGAGCCCTAGGTTTTGCTAAAGGGAAAAACGCTCAATTTAGGGATTGGAGTCCTAATATTGGCTAAAGGGGAATCACGCTCAACTCACGGATGGGAGCTCTAATGTTGGCTAAATGAAAAACACTCAGTTCAGGGATTGGAGCCCTAATATTGGCTAAAGGGGAATCACGCTCAACTCACGGATGGGAGCTCTAATTTTGGCTTAAAGAAAAAGACTCAGTTCAAGGATTGGAGCACTAAGTCGGCTAATGGGAAAACACTCAACTCAGGGATTGGAGCCCTAATGTCGGCTAAAAGGAAAACTCTCAACTCATGGATTGGAGCCCTACTGTTGGCAAAAGCGAAAAAAGCTCAACTCACAGATTTGAGCCCTAATGTTGGCTAAGGAAAAACCGATCGACATAGAGATTGGAGCCCAAATGCTGGCTAAAGGGGAATAACGCTCAAGGCATGGATTAGAGTCGTAGTGTTAACTAAGGGAAAACAATGAGCTTTGGGATTCGAGCCCAAATGTCGGCTAAGGAAGACGCTCAACCCAGGGATTGGAGCCGTAATGTTGGCTAAGGGGAAAATGCTCGACACAGGGATTATATCCCAAATGTTAGCTACAAAAAAGGAAAAGAGCTCAACTCAGGGATTGGAGCCCCAATGTCAGTGGAGCCATAACGTCGGATAAAGGGAAAACGCTCAACTCATGGATTGGAGCCCAAATGGTGGCTAAAGGGAGAAACGCTCAACTCGGGATTGGAGCCCTATTGTTGGCAAAAGACGAATCACGCTCAACTCAGGGATTGGAGCCCTAGCGTTGGCTTAGGAAAAATGCTCAAGTTTTGAATTGGAGTCCTAATGTCGGCTAAGGAAAATGCTCAACTCAAGGATTAAAGCCCTAATATTTGGTAAAGAGAAAATGCTCAGCTCAGGGATTGGATGCCTAATGTAAGCTAGTGAATAAACGCTCAACTCAAGGATTGGAGCCCCAATGTCGGCTAAAGAGAAAACACTCAATGGATTGGAGCCCTAATGTTGGCTAAAGGGAGAAACGCTCAACCCAGGATTGGAGCCCTAATGTTGGCTAAGGAAAAAAAGCTCAACTCAGGAATTGGAGCCTTATTGTTGGCTAAAGACGAATCACGCTCAACTCAGGGATTGGAGCCCTAGTGTTGGCTATGGAAAAACGCTCAACTTAGGGATTGGAGTCCTAATGTCGGCTAAGGAAAATGCTCAACTCAAGTATAGGAGCCCTAATAATTGCTAAGGGGAAAACGCTCCAATCAGGGATTGGAGCCCTAATGTTAGCTATAGAAAAACGCTAAACTCGGGGTTTGGAGCCCTAATGTTGGCTAAGGAAAAACGCTCAACTAAAGGATTGAAGCCCTAATGTTGACCAAGGAAAAATGCTCAACTCAGGGATTGGAGCCCTAATATTGGATATACAGAAAAATTTCTTAATTCAGGTATAGGACCCCAAATGATGGTTAAAGTGGAAAATGCTCAACTCAGGGATTGGAGCACTAGGTTTGACTAAAGGCAAAAACGCTCAACTTAGGGATTGGAGCCCTAATATATTTGCTAAAGGGGGATCACGCTCAATTCACGGATCGGAGCCTCAATGTTGGCTAAAAGGAAAAATACTCAGCTCAAGGATTGGAGCCCTAATGTCGGCTAAAGAGAAAACGCTAAACTCATGGATTGGAGCCCTACTGTCACCTAAAAGGAAAACTCTCAACTCAGATTGGGGCCCTACTGTTGGCTAAGAATAAAAAGCTCAATTTAGCGATTTGAGCCCTAATTTTGGCTAAGGAAAAAATGCTCGACTAGATATTTGAGCCCAAATGCTGGCTAAAGGGGAATAACGCTCAACGCAGGGATTGGAGCCCTAGTGTTGGCTAAGGGAAGACAATCAACTTGGGGATTCGAGCCCAAATGTCGGCTAAGGAAAACACTCAACTCAGGGATTGGATCCCTAATGTTGGCTAAGGAGAAAACGCTCAACTCGGGGATTGGAGCCCTAATATTAGCTAATCAAAAGGAAAACGCTCAACTCAGGGATTGGAGCCCCAATGTCGGTGGAGCCCCAACGTCGGATAAAGTGAAAAAGCTCAACTCATTGATTGGAGCCCTAAAGTTGGCTAAAGGGAGAAACGCTCAACTCATGATTGGAACCCTAATATTGGCTAAGGAAAAAAAGCTCAACTTAGTGATTGGAGCCCTATTGTTGGCTTAAGAGGAATCACGCTCAACTTAGAGATTGGAGCCCTAATGTTGGATAAACACAAAAATGCTCAACTAAGGTATTGGAGCCCAAATGTTTGTTAAAGTGGAAAATGGTCAACTCAGGGAATGGAGCCCTAGGTTTTGCTAAAGAAAAAAACCCTCAACTTAGGGATTGGAGCCCTAATATTGGCTAAAGGGAATCACGCTCAACTCACGGATGACAGCTGTAATGTTGGCTAAAAGAAAAACACCCAGTTCAAGGATTGGAGCACTAAGTCGGCTAATGGGAATACACTCAACTCAGGGATTGGAGCCCTAATGTCGGCTACAGGGAAAACTCTCAACTCACGGATTTGAGCCCTGCTGTTGGTAAAAGCGAAAAAAGCTCAACTCACGGATTTGAGCCCTAATATTGGCTAAGGAAAAAACTATCGACATAGAGATTGGAGCCCAAATGCTGGCTAAAGGGGAATAAACGCAGGGATTGGAGCCCTAGTGTTAGCTAAGGGAAAACAATGAGCTTGGGATTCGAGCCCAAATGTCGGCTAAGGAAGACGCTCTACCCAGGGATTTGAGCCGAAATGTTGGCTAAGGGGAAAATGCTCGACTCAGGGATTGGATCCCAAATGTTAGCTACAAAAAAGGAAAAGAGCTCAACTCAGGGATTGGAGCCCTAATGTCAGTGGAGCCATAACGTCGGATAAAGGGAAAACGCTCAACTCATGGATTGGAGCCCAAATGGTGACTAAAGGGAGAAACGCTCAACTCGGGATTGGATCCCGATTGTTGGCAAAAGACGAATCACGCTCAACTCAGGGATTGGAGCCCTAGCGTTGGCTTAGGAAAAATGCTCAAGTTTGGAATTGGAGTCCTAATGTCGGCTAAGGAAAATGCTCAACACAAGCGTTGGAGCCCAAATATTGGCTAAAGGGGAATCACGCTCAACTCACGGATGACAACTGTAATGTTGGCTAAAAGAAAAACACCCAGTTTAAGGATTGGAGCACTAAGTCGGCTAATGGGAAAACACTCAACTCAGGGATTGGAGCCCTAATGTCGGCTACAGGGAAAACTCTCAACTCATGGATTTGAGCCCTGCTGTTGGCAAAAGCAAAAAAAGCTCAACTCACGGATTTGAGCCCTAATGTTGGCTATGAAAAAAACTATCGACATAGAGATTGGAGCCCAAATGCTGGCTAAAGGGGAATAACGCTCAAGGCATGGATTAGAGTCGTAGTGTTAACTAAGGGAAAACAATGAGCTTTGGGATTCGAGCCCAAATGTCGGCTAAGGAAGACGCTCAACCCAGGGATTGGAGCCATAATGTTGGCTAAAGGGAAAATGCTCGACTCAGGGATTGGATCCCAAATGTTAGCTACAAAAAAGGAAAAGAGCTCAACTCAGGGATTGGAGCCCTAATGTTAGTGGAGCCATAACGTCGGATAAAGGGAAAACGCTCAACTCATGGATTGGAGCCCAAATGGTGGCTAAAGGGAGAAACGCTCAACTCGGGATTGGAGCCCTATTGTTGGCAAAAGACGAATCACGCTCAACTCAGGGATTGGAGCCCTAGCGTTGGCTTAGGAAAAATTCTCAAGTTTGGAATTGGAGTCCTAATGTCGGCTAAGGAAAATGCTCAACTCAAGGATTAAAGCCCTAATATTTGGTAAAGAGAAAACACTCAACTCAGGGATTGGATGCCTAATGTAAGCTAGTGAATAAACGCTCAACTCAAGGATTGGAGCCCCAATGTCGGCTAAAGAGAAAACACTCAATGGATTGGAGCCCTAATGTTGGCTAAAGGGAGAAACGCTCAACCCAGGATTGGAGCCCTAATGTTGGCTAAGGAAAAAAAGCTCAACTCAGGAATTGGAGCCCTATTGTTGGCTAAAGACGAATCACGCTCAACTCAGGGATTGGAGCCCTAGTGTTGGCTAAGGAAAAACGCTCAACTTAGGGATTGGAGTCCTAATGTCGGCTAAGGAAAATGCTCAACTCAAGTATAGGAGCCCTAATAATTGCTAAGGGGAAAATGCTCCACTCAGGGATTGGAGCCCTAATGTTAGCTATAGAAAAACGCTAAACTCGGGGTTTGGAGCCCTAATGTTGGCTAAGGAAAAACGCTCAACTAAAGGATTGAAGCCCTAATGTTGACCAAGGAAAAATGCTCAACTCAGGGATTGGAGCCCTAATATTGGATATACAGAAAAATTTCTTAATTCAGGTATAGGACCCCAAATGTTGGTTAAAGTGGAAAATGCTCAACTCAGGGATTGGAGCAGTAGGTTTGACTAAAGGCAAAAACGCTCAACTTAGGGATTGGAGCCCTAATATATTTGCTAAAGGGGGATCACGCTCAATTCACGGATCGGAGCCTCAATGTTGGCTAAAAGGAAAAATACTCAGCTCAAGGATTGGAGCCCTAATGTCGGCTAAAGAGAAAACGCTAAACTCATGGATTGGAGCCCTACTGTCACCTAAAAGGAAAACTCTCAACTCAGATTGGGGCCCTACTGTTGGCTAAGAATAAAAAGCTCAACTTAGCGATTTGAGCCCTAATGTTGGCTAAGGAAAAAATGCTCGACTTAAAGATTTGAGCCCAAATGCTGGCTAAAGGGGAATAACGCTCAACGCAGGGATTGGAGCCCTAGTGTTGGCTAAGGGAAAACAATCAACTTGGGGATTCGAGCCCAAATGTCGGCTAAGGAAAACACTCAACTCAGGGATTGGATCCCTAATGTTGGCTAAGGAGAAAACACTCAACTCGGGGATTGGAGCCCTAATGTTAGCTAATCAAAAGGAAAACGCTCAACTCAGGGATTGGAGCCCCAATGTCGGTGGAGCCCCAACGTCGGATAAAGTGAAAAAGCTCAACTCATGGATTGGAGCCCTAAAGTTGGCTAAAGGGAGAAACGCTCAACTCACGATTGGAACCCTAATGTTGGCTAAGGAAAAAAAGCTCAACTTAGTGGTTGGAGCCCTATTGTTGGCTTAAGGGGAATCACGCTCAACTCAGAGATTGGAGCCCTAATGTTGGATAAACACAAAAATGCTCAACTAAGGTATTGGAGCCCAAATGTTTGTTAAAGTGGAAAATGCTCAACTCAGGGAATGGAGCCCTAGGTTTTGCTAAAGAAAAAAACCCTCAACTTAGGGATTGGAGCCCTAATATTGGCTAAAGGGAATCACGCTCAACTCACGGATGACAGCTGTAATGTTGGCTAATAGAAAAACACTCAGTTCAAGGATTGGAGCCTAATGTCGGCTAATGAGAAAACGCTCAACTTAGGGATAGGAACCCTAATGTCGTCTAAAGGGAAAACTCTCTACTCATGGATTGGAGCCCTACTGTTGGCTAAAGTGACAAAAAGCTCAACTCAGGGATTTGAGCCGTAATGTTGGCTAAGGAAAAAACGCTAGACTTAGAGATTGGAGCCCAAATGTTGGCTAAAGGGGAATAAACGCAGGGATTGGAGCCCTAGTGTTAGCTAAGGCAAAACAATGAGCTTGGGATTCGAGCCCAAATGTCGGCTAAGGAAGACGCTCTACCCAGGGATTTGAGCCGTAATGTTGGCTAAGGGGAAAATGCTCGACTCAGGGATTGGATCCCAAATGTTAGCTACAAAAAAGGAAAAGAGCTCAACTCAGGGATTGGAGCCCTAACGTCAGTGGAGCCATAAGGTCGGATAAAGGGAAAACGCTCAACTCATGGATTGGAGCCCAAATGGTGACTAAAGGGAGAAACGCTCAACTCGGGATTGGAGCCCGATTGTTGGCAAAAGACGAATCACGCTCAACTCAGGGATTGGAGCCCTAGCCTTGGCTTAGGAAAAATGCTCAAGTTTGGAATTGGAGTCCTAATGTCGGCTAAGGAAAATGCTCAACACAAGCATTGGAGCCCAAATATTGGCTAAAGGGGAATCACGCTCAACTCATGGATGACAGCTGTAATGTTGGCTAAAAGAAAAACACCCAGTTCAAGGATTGGAGCACTAAGTCGGCTAATGGGAAAACACTCAACTCAGGGATTGGAGCCCTAATGTCGGCAACAGGGAAAACTCTCAACTCATGGATTTGAGCCCTGCTGTTGGCAAAAGCGAAAAAAGCTCAACTCACGGATTTGAGCCCTAATGTTGGCTAAGGAAAAAACTATCGACATAGAGATTGGAGCCCAAATGCTGGCTAAAGGGGAATAACGCTCAAGGCATGGATTAGAGTCGTAGTGTTAATGAAGGGAAAACAATGAGCTTTGGGATTCGAGCCCAAATGTCGGCTAAGGAAGACGCTCAACCCAGGGGTTGGAGCCATAATGTTGGCTAAAGGGAAAATGCTCAACTCAGGGATTGGATCCCAAATGTTAGCTACAAAAAAGGAAAAGAGCTCAACTCAGGGATTGGAGCCCTAATGTCAGTGGAGCCATAACGTCGGATAAAGGGAAAACGCTCAACTCATGGATTGGAGCCCAAATGGTGGCTAAAGGGAGAAACGCTCAACTCGGGATTGGAGCCCTATTGTTGGCAAAAGACGAATCACGCTCAACTCAGGGATTGGAGCCCTAGCGTTGGCTTAGGAAAAATGCTCAAGTTTGGAATTGGAGTCCTAATGTCGGCTAAGGAAAATGCTCAACTCAAGGATTAAAGCCCTAATATTTGGTAAAGAGAAAACGCTCAACTCAGGGATTGGATGCCTAATGTAAGCTAGTGAATAAACGCTCAACTCAAGGATTGGAGCCCCAATGTCGGCTAAAGAGAAAACACTCAATGGATTGGAGCCCTAATGTTGGCTAAAGGGAGAAACGCTCAACCCAGGATTGGAGCCCTAATGTTGGCTAAGGAAAAAAAGCTCAACTCAGGAATTGGAGCCCTATTGTTGGCTAAAGACGAATCACGCTCAACTCAGGGATTGGAGCCCTAGTGTTGGCTAAGGAAAAACGCTCAACTTAGGGATTGGAGTCCTAATGTCGGCTAAGGAAAATGCTCAACTCAAGTATAGGAGCCCTAATAATTGCTAAGGGGAAAAAACGCTCCACTCAGGGATTGGAGCCCTAATGTTAGCTATAGAAAAACGCTAAACTCGGGGTTTGGAGCCCTAATGTTGGCTAAGGAAAAACGCTCAACTCAAGGATTGAAGCCCTAATGTTGACAAAGGAAAAATGCTCAACTCAGGGATTGGAGCCCTAATATTGGATATACAGAAAAATTTCTTAATTCAGGTATAGGACCCCAAATGCTGGTTAAAGTGGAAAATGCTCAACTCAGGGATTGGAGCACTAGGTTTGACTAAAGGCAAAAACGCTCAACTTAGGGATTGGAGCCCTAATATATTTGCTAAAGGGGAATCACGCTCAATTCAAGGATCGGAGCCTCAATGTTGGCTAAAAGGAAAATACTCAGCTCAAGGATCTGAGCCCTAATGTCGGCTAAAGTGAAAATGCTAAACTCATGGATTGGAGCCCTACTGTCACCTAAAAGGAAAACTCTCAACTCAGAGTGGGGCCCTAATGTTGGCTAAGAATAAAAAGCTCAACTTAGCGATTTGAGCCCTAATGTTGGCTAAGGAAAAATTGCTCGACTTAGAGATTTGAGCCCAAATGCTGGCTAAAGGGGAATAACGTTCAACGCAGGGGTTAGACCCCTAGTGTTGGCTAAGGGAAAATAATCAACTTGGGGATTCGAGCCCAAACGTCGGCTAAGGAAAACACTCAACTCAGGGATTGGATCCCTAATGTTGGCTAAGGAGAAAACGCTCAACTTGGGGATTGGAGCCCAAATGTTAGCTAATCAAAAGGAAAACGCTCAACTCAATGATTGGAGCCCCAATGTTGGTGGAGCCCCAACGTCGGATAAAGTGAAAAAGCTCAACTCATGGATTGGAGCCCAAAAGTTGGCTAAAGGGAGAAACGCTCAACTCACGATTGGAACCCTAATGTTGGCTAAGGAAAAAAAGCTCAACTTAGTGGTTGGAGCCCTATTGTTGGCTTAAGAGGAATCACGCTCAACTCAGAGATTGGAGCCCAAATGTTGGATAAACACAAAAATGCTCAACTAAGGTATTGGTGCCCAAATGTTGGTTAAAGTGGAAAATGCTCAACTCAGGGAATGGAGCCCTAGGTTTTGCTAAAGAAAAAAAACCCTCAACTTAGGGATTGGAGCCCTAATATTGGCTAAAGGGAATCACGCCCAACTCACGGATGACAGCTGTAATGTTGGCTAAAAGAAAAACACTCAGTTCAAGGATTGGAGCCTAATGTCGGCTAATGAGAAAACGCTCAACTTAGGGATTGGAGCCCTAATGTCGTCTAAAGGGAAAACTCTCTACTCATGGATTGGAGCCCTACTGTTGGCTAAAGTGAAAAAAGCTCAATTCAGGGATCTGAACCGTAATGTTGGCTAAGGAAAAAACGCTCGACTTAGAGATTGGAGCCCAAATGTTGGCTAAAGGGGAATAAACGCAGGGATTGGAGCCCTAGTGTTAGCTAAGTGAAAACAATGAACTTGGGGATTCGAGCCCAAATGTCGACTAAGGATGACGCTCAACTCAGGGATTGGAGCTGTAATGTTGGCTAAGGGGAAAATGCTCGACTCAGGGATTGGATCCCTAGTAAATGCTAAGGGGAAAGCGCTCAACACAAGCATCGGAGCCCTAATGTTTGCTATAGAAAAAATGCTAATCTCGGGATTTGGAGCCCAACTGTCGGCTGAAGAAAAACGCTCAACTTAGGGATTGGAGGCCTAATGTTGGATAAACAGAAAAATGCTCAACTCAGGTATTGGAGCCCTAATGTTGGTTAAAGTGGAAAATGCTCAACTCAGGGATTGGAGCCCTAGGTTTTGCTAAAGGGAAAAACGCTCAATTTAGGGATTGGAGTCCTAATATTGGCTAAAGGGGAATCACGCTCAACTCACGAGTGGGAGCTCTAATGTTGGCTAAATGAAAAACACTCAGTTCAGGGATTGGAGCCCTAATATTGACTAAAGGGGAATCACGCTCAACTCACGGATGGGAGCTCTAATTTTGGCTAAATGAAAAACACTCAGTTCAAGGGTTGGAGCACTAAGTCGGCTAATGGGAAAACACTCAACTCAGGGATTGGAGCCCTAATGTCGGCTAAAGGGAAAACTCTCAACTCATGGATTGGAGCCCTGCTGTTGGCAAAAGCGAAAAAAGCTCAACTCACGGATTTGAGCCCTAATGTTGGCTAAGGAAAAAACTATCGACATAGAGATTGGAGCCTAAATGCTGGCTAAAAGGGAATAAAGCTCAAGGCATGGATTAGAGTCGTAGTGTTAACTTAGGGAAAACAATGAGCTTTGGGATTCGAGCCCAAATGTCGGCTAAGGAAGACGCTCAACCCAGGAATTGGAGCCGTAATGTTGGCTAAGGGGAAAATGCTCGACTCGGGGATTGGATCCCAAATGTTAGCTACAAAAAAAGGAAAAGAGCTCAACTCAGGGATTGGAGCCCTAATGTCAGTGGAGCCATAACGTCGGATAAAGGGAAAACGCTCAACTCATGGATTGGAGCCCAAATGGTGGCTAAAGGGAGAAACGCTCAACTCGGGATTGGAGCCCTATTGTTGGCAAAAGACGAATCACGCTCAACTCAGGGATTGGAGCCCTAGCGTTGGCTTAGGAAAAATGCTCAAGTTTGGAATTGGAGTCCTAATGTCGACTAAGGAAAATGCTCAACTCAAGGATTAAAGCCCTAATATTTGGTAAAGAGAAAATGCTCAGCTCAGGGATTGGATGCCTAATGTAAACTAGTGAATAAACGCTCAACTCAAGGATTGGAGCCCTAATGTCGGCTAAAGAGAAAACGCTCAATGGATTGGAGCCCTAATGTTGGCTAAAGGGAGAAACGCTCAACCCAGGATTGGAGCCCAAATGTTGGCAAAGGAAAAAAAGCTCAACTCAGGAATTTGAGCCCTATTGTTGGCTAAAGACGAATCACGCTCAACTCAGGGATTGGAGCCCTAGTGTTGGCTAAGGAAAAACGCTCAACTTAGGGATTGGAGTCCTAATGTCGGCTAAGGTAAATGATCAACTCAAGTATAGGAGCCATAATAATTGCTAAGGGGAAAACGCTCCACTCAGGGATTGGAGCCCTAATGTTAGCTATAGAAAAACGCTAAACTCGGGGTTTGGAGCCCTAATGTTGGCTAAGGAAAAACGCTCAACTCAAGGATTGAAGCCCTAATGTTGACAAAGGAATAATGTTCAACTCAGGGATTGGAGCCCTAATATTGGATATACAGAAAAATTTCTTAATTCAGGTATAGGACCCCAAATGTTGGTTAAAGTGGAAAATGCTCAACTCAGGGATTGGAGCACTAGGTTTGACTAAAGGCAAAAACGCTCAATTTAGGGATTGGAGCCCTAATATATTTGCTAAAGGGGAATCACGCTCAATTCACGGATCGGAGCCTCAATGTTGGCTAAAAGGAAAATACTCAGCTCAAGGATTGGAGCCCTAATGTCGGCTAAAGAGAAAATGCTAAACTCATGGATTGGAGCCCTACATTCACCTAAAAGGAAAACTCTCAACTCAGATTGGGGCCCTAATGTTGGCTAAGAATAAAAAGCTCAACTTAGCGATTTGAGCCCTAATGTTGGCAAAGGAAAAAATGCTCGACTTAGAGATTTGAGCCCAAATGCTGGCTAATGGGGAATAACGCTCAACGCAGGGATTGGAGCCCTAGTGTTGGCTAAGGGAAAACAATCAACTTGGGGATTCGAGCCCAAATGTCGGCTAAGGAAAACACTCAACTCAGGGATTGGATCCCTAATGTTGGCTAAGGAGAAAACGCTCAACTCGGGGATTGGAGCCCTAATGTTAGCTAATCAAAAGGAAAACGCTCAACTCAGGGATTGGAGCCCCAATGTCGGTGGAGCCCCAACGTCGGAAAAAGTGAAAAAGCTCAACTCATGGATTGGAGCCCTAAAGTTGGCTAATGGGAGAAACGCTCAACTCACTATTGGAACCCTAATGTTGGCTAAGGAAAAAAAGCTCAACTTAGAGATTGGAGCCCTATTGTTGGCTAAACACGAATCAAGCTCAACTCAGGGATTGGAGCACTAGTGTTGGCTAAGGAAAAATGCTCAACTTTGGAATTGGAGTCCTAATGTCGATTAAGGAAAATGCTAAACTCAAGGATTGGAGCCCAAATATTTGGTAAGGGGAAAACACTCGACTCAGGAATTGGATCCCTAGTGTTAGCTAAAGAAAAAACGCTAAACTCAGGGATTGGAACCCTAATGTCGGCTAAAGTGAAAATGCTTACCTTATGGATTGGGGCCCTAATGTTGGTTAAAGGGATAAACGCTCAACCCAGGATTGGAGCTCTAATGTTTGCTAAGAAAACAAAGCTCAACTCAGGGATTGGAGCCCTATTGTTGGCTAAAGACAAATCACGTTCAACTCAGGAATTGGAGCCCTAGTGTTAGCTGAGGAAAAACGCTCAACTTAGGGATTGGAGTCCAAATGTCGGCTAAGGAAAACACTCAACTCAGGGATTGGAGCCCTAATATTTGCTAAGGGGAAAACTCTCAACTCAGGGATTGGAGCCTTAATTTTAGCTAAAGAAAAAACGCTGAATTCAGGGATTGATGTCTTAATGTCGGCTAAAAAACAGAAAAATGCTCAACTCATGTATTGGAGCCCAAATGTTGGTTAAAGTGGAATATGCTCAACTCGGGGATTGGAGCCCTAGGTTTGGCTAATGGGAAAAATGCTCAACTTAGGGATTGGAGCCCTAATAATTGCTAATGGGGAATCAGGTTCAACTCACAGATTGTAGCCCAATGTTGACTAAAAGGAAAAACACTAAGCTCCAGGATTGGAGCCCTAATGTCGGCTAAAGGGAAAACGCACAGCTCAGGGATTGGAGCCCTAATATTGGCTAATAAAAAATGCTCAACCTAGGGATTGAAGCACAAATGTTGGCTAAAGGAAAACGCTCAACTCAGGGATTGGAGCCCAAATATCCGCTAAGAAATATCGCACAACTCAGGGATTGAAACCCAAATGTCGGTTGAAGGAAAATCGCTCAACTTAGGGATTGGAGCCCTAATGTTGGCTAAGAAAAAATGCTCAACCTAGGGATTGAAACCCTAATGTTGGCTGGGAAGAACGTTCAACTCAAGGATTGGAGGTCTTATGTTGGCTAGGGAAAAAAACGCTCAACTCAGGAATTAGGCCCTAATGTTTGCTAAAGGAAAGAACGCTCAACTCAGGGAATTGAGCTCTAATGTTGGCTAAAGGGAAAAATGCTCAACACAAATGGATTGGAGCCCTGGCTAAATAGGAATCACGCTTAACTCGGTGATTGGAGCCTTAATGTTTGCTATGGAAAAAAAGTTAAACACAAGGATTAGAGGCCTAATGTTGGTTAAAGGAAAAAACGTTCAACTCAGGGATTGGAGCCCTAATGTTGGCTAAGGAAAAAATGCTCGACTTAGTGAATAGAGCCCAAATGTTGGCTAAAGAGGAATCACGCTCAACTTAGGGATTGGAGCCCTAATGGTAGCTAAGGAAAAAATGCTCGACTTAGAGATTAGAGCCCAAATGTTGGCTAAAGAGGAATCACGCTCAACTTAGGGATTGGAGTCTTAGTGTTGGCTAAGGTAAAACAATCAACTTAGGGATTGGAGCCCTAATATCGGCTATGAAAAACGCTCAACTCAGGTATTGGAGCCCTAATGTTGGCTAGGGAAAAAATGCTCAACTCAAAGATTGGAGCCCTAATATTGGGTAAAAGGAAGAACGCTCAACTCAAGGATTAATGCCCTAATGTTGGCTAAAAAAAGGAATACGCTCAACTCAAGGATTGGAGCCCTAATGTCGGCTAATGGTAAAACTCTGAACTCATGGATTTGAGCCCTAATGTTGGCTAAAGCGAAAAACGCTCAACTCATGATTGGAGCCCTAATGTTGGCTAAGGAAAAAAAGCTCCACTCTGGGATTGGAGGCCTAATGTTTGCTAAGGAAAACACGCTCAACATAGAGATTGGAGCCTAAATGCTGACTAAAGAGGAATAAGACTCAACGCAGTGATTAGAGCCCTAGTGTTGGCTAAGGGAAAACAATCAACTTGGGGATTAGAGCCCAAATGTCGGTTAAGTAAAACGCTCAACTAAGGGATTGTAGCCATAATGTTGAAAAAAACAGGATAAAACGCTCAACTCAAGGATTGGAGCCCTAATGTTGGTGGAGCCCTAACGCCGGCTAAAGGGAAAACGCTCAACTCATGGAATGGAGCCCTAATGTTGGCTAACGGTAGAAACGCTTAACTCAGGATTGGAACCCTAATGTTGGCCAAAGAAAAAAAGCTCAAATCAGGCATTGGAGCCCTAGTGTAGAATAAAAAAAAATGCTCAACTTAGGGATAGGAGTCCTAATGTCGCCTAAGGAAAATGCTCAACTCAGGCATTGGAGCCTTAATATTTGCTAAGAAGAAAACGCTCCACTCAGGGATAGGAGCCCTAATGTTAGCTAAAGAAAAACGCTAAACATAGGGTTTGGAGCCCTACTGTTGCCTAAGGAAAAGCGCTCAACTCAGGGATTGGAGCCCTTATATTGGCAAAGGAAAAATGCTCAACTCCGGGATTAGAGACCTAATGTTGGCCAGAGAGAAATAATGCTCAACATAGGTATTGGAGCCCAAATGTTGGTTAAAGTGGAAAATACTCAACTTAGGGATTTGAGCCCTAAGTTTGGCTAAAGGTAAAAACGCTCATTTTAGGGATTGGTGCCTTAATAAATGCTAAGGGGAAAACGCTCAACACAGGGATTGGAGCCCTAATGTTAGCTAAAGAAAAAATGAAAAACTCGGGGTTGGGAGCCCAAATGTTGGCTGAGGAAAAACGCTCAACTCGGGGATTGGAGGCGTAATGTTGGCTAAAAAGAAATGCTCAACTCAGAGATTGGAGCCCTAATGTTGGATAAACACAAAAATGCTTAACTAAGGTATTGGAGCCCAAATGTTGGTAAAAGTGGAAAATGCTAAACTCAGGGATTGGAGCCCTAAGTTTTGCTAATGGGAAAAACGCTCAACTTAGGGATTGGAGCCCTAATATTGGCTAAAGGGAATCACGCTCAACTCACGGATGATAGCTCTAATGTTGGCTAAAAGAAAAACACTCAGTTCAAGCATTGGAGCCCTAATGTCGGCTAATGAGAAAACACTCAACTTAGGGATTGGAGCCCTAATGTCGTCTAAAGGGAAAACTGTCTACTCATGGATTGGAGCCCTACTGTTGGCTAAAGTGAAA